>SJYQ01001189.1:8638-64359 GCA_006410935.1 Redunca redunca
ATGCATTCCCAGGTGCACAGTGGATAAGAGATATGGGAACTTAGCAACAAGCATTGGCCCAATAATGAAATCCTACATCAGCACTAGCACTACTCTAATAACTTTTAACTCTTTAAAGGCTCTATGTTTTAGGCTTTCTATGCTTCTCACAGTTGGGAGGCTGTAAATAATTGTATGCATAGCTGTAAGAGTCTGGATATACCTGCCAAGCAAGCTAGAATGCTAATAGAGGGGGTTTGGTATGAAATATTCCTCTCATGTCCAGGAGACTTATTAGCTATAGCCCTAAGTTGATTTTCTCCAGAGAAAGGTGGTCAGGGTCAGTCCCCTGTTAATGTCAGAGGAGTTGGGGAAAGTCATGGAACAGTAAAACAGACAGATTCTGGTTTTGGGGTAGATGCTCGAGAAAGCCTAGGGAGTCCCTTGAGTTCTGAAGCCTTGCTTAACAGTTCTCTTCCACATGACCTTTGTCATGAGTGGGATCTCCCATGGCGGCTCCCGGCACATATATATGCGTTAATATCTGATATTTCTTTTTTCTTTCTGACTTACTTTACTCTGCATAATAGACTATAGGTTCATCCACTTAATTAGAACTGACTCAAATGCATTCCTTTTTGTGGCTGAGTAATATTCCATTGTATATATGTACCACAGCTTCTTTATCCATCCATCTGTTGATGGAATCTAGGTTGCTTCCAGGTCCCAGAAATCCCACTACTAAGTATATACCCTGAGGAATTGAAAAAGACATAAGTATCCCAGTGTTCTGCAGCACTATTTACAATAGCTAGGATATGGAAACCCTTTGGTTAAGGAATGTGTTGGTACCTCCCCGTGTGTATTTGATCTGGTCTCAAGTATATGAATCTAGCAGAAAACCTTTAGCACTGATGACAATATAACAGTTGGGTTTCTTTTTTATGTCTTTTTATCTTAATTGGTTTCAGAAGAGGAAAAGGGACTGTGACTGTCCCAGGAGTTTGTTGCATCTTCACGGTATTTATCTTGCAATATCTCTTTCTCTGCCTTGTTCAAGACTGCTTAGAAATGAAATCTGAGCCCCAGTGATCTTTCATCTCTAGCACAAACTAGGTATATTATGAATATTTTAGGGCAAATATTCTGTTAAGGATTGGATAGTTGGGACTTCCCTCGTGATCCAGTGGCTAAGATTCTGTGCTCCCAATGTAAGGGGCCTGGGTTCAATCCCTGGTCAGGGAACAACATCCCACATGTAGCAACTAAGAATTCACATGCTGCAAAGAAGATCGGAGATCTTATGTGCCTCAAATAAGACCCAGCACAAGCGAATAAATAAATGTTTTTAATGGGATTACCTTATTTTTAAAAGAAAGGATTGGACAGTTAAATTGAAGGGCTCTTCAAATCCTTGGTCAACATTTTGCTCTCCTCTTTTCTTAGATAAATAAAGGAATGAACCTTATGCTTGATCTGCTCTTTGATAACTGGAAAAAGTCAGAACTGGCCACATAAGCTGGAGAGTTTGATATGTGTGACCAGCCTCAGTACTATGCATGAGATAATTCTTCTCTCCAGCTCAAAGGAAGTCCAGCCCCAGAAGCCAAGTATTCACCAGATGTGTATGGAACATCTGAGCCTATAGCTAATCCCCTCACTGGGAAGACGACTGGAGCACGACAGACATACTTGCTTCTATGACACTACAGTGGAGGCAGCGGGAGAGGGTAGATGATGAAGAGCTGAATCTAGACAAAAATGTCAGGAGTTTGAGGAAGGGAAGGCAGGGGGCTCTGAGAGCTTAACAACCTAATGCAGAGAGAACAGGGAAGGTTGGAGAAGATGGCACTTCAATTTTATTAGTTTGTTTCTCTATTTATGTATTTTTAGTTGTGCGGGTTCTCCTTTGCTAGTTGTGGGCTTTCCCTAGTTGCAGAGAGTGAGGGCTCCTCTCTAGCTGCGGTGTATGGCTTCTCTCTGCAGTGGCTTCTCTTGCTGTGCAGCACAGTCTACGGAGCATGAGCTTCAGTAGTTGTGGGGCACGGGCTCAGTTACCCCTTGGCATGTGGGATATTCCCGGACCAGGGACTGAACCCATGTCCCCTGCACTGGTAGGCGGATTCTTAACCACTGGACAACCAGGCAAGTCCTGAAGGTGGCATTTCAGCTGAGACATTTGCTGCAGAGGTATAGGAGAGGAAAGGGTGCATTAGGCAGAAGGAATAACGTGTGCAAAGGCACTGAGGTTGGGAGGTGATTGTTCTCTTGAGGAAAAGATCAGTCTGACAGGACTCTTGGGCAGCATGGAAAGGAGAGTGGCTCAAACTGGCAGGAGTCCAATTACAAAGGAACTTACTCCATATTCCCAAGAACCAGTAGACGGCACTCACCTACACACGGGATACAATCTGTAACACAACGTAAAGCAATGGATTCCAACAATGATAATCACACCAGAAAGGTATGTTTCAGATAAATTACAGAACAGCCATTCATATTTCAGAAGGATTTTGCAGCTCTCGGACTTTCCACAGGGTTGTAACAAGAGATTCTTCTGCGTGTTTTCTCAGCAAGTATTTATTGAGCACTTATTAGGGATTCTTAGGTGGCTCAGTGGTAAAGAATGTGCCTGCCAATGCAGGAGACTCAGGAGACATGGGATCAACCCTTGGGTTGGGGAGATCTCCCAGAGGAGGGCATGGCAACACACTCTAGTACACTTGCTGGAAAAATCTCATGGACGTGGAGCCTGGCAAGCTATGGTCCATAGGGTCGCAAAGAGTCAGATGCGACTGAGCCTCTGGGCATGAGCATATTAGGTGCCAAGATACAGGAACGAGACAGAGCCAGGTCCTGTGGTCCTTGGCCCCCATGCTCTGCCTGCCTTTTGTCTGTGGAAAAGCGTTAGCCAAAGAATAAGCTTAATTGGAGAAGTGAGAAAATGCAGAAACAAAGGAAAGCAGTCAAGGGAGACCAAATAAGAATTGTTTAGCCATCATTGTTCAGTTGCTAAGTCATGTCCAGCTCTTTGCAACCCCATGGACTACAGCACACCAGGCTTCCCTGTCCTTCTATCTGTCTCCCAGAGTTTGCTCAGATTCATGTCCATTGAGTTTGTGATGCTTTCTAACCTCCTCATCTTTTAGTCATTAAACATAGACAAGGACCTTTAGTTCTTTTGCAAGGGCTATAGATAATACTCTGAGCCATATCCTATGAGCTATCTTACGGATAGTGAAATCCCCACCAGGTGGAGAAGTTAACTTTATGATGACCAGACTGTAGCCAAGATATAAGCTGACACAATTGTGAGAACTGGCCCCAAGAAATGGAAACAAATCAGCCCTGGAACTGAAGATTAACTGTACTTAAAGGAATCAAGATGATGCTGGCCAGAACACCGATGACCAATTTCAAGATGACTATCAGAGCTGCTACCATCAGAGTACCATCAGAGATGGTTCTGTTTCTGCATGTAGTCCCCTTCCCTCAGCCTATAAAAGCTTTTGCCCACTGATTGTCTGGGGCGGGGTTGGGCTGGGAGGCAGTTAGCCTTTAGACAGGTGTTTGTGCCCTTCGATTGCCAGCATACAACATGAAGCAAACCAATCTTGCCTCTTTGATATCTTTTGAGCAGTGAGGAGACAGACCTCACTTTTGGTTATAAGAACACAATGGTGAGCCAGCCCAGAGTGGTCCTACCCTCTCAGGGATACCAGTCTACTGTGGCAGGATGGGAAGCTGTCAATCAATTATTTATATAACACAGTGTAGTGAGCATTATGATGGAAGTAGAAGCATCAGCCGCCCTCAGAGCTCCAGAGACCTTCACCTCTGTATATGATGGGTGGCACAGGACGCTCCCAGAAGCAGCACATGGCTCCAGTGCTTTGCACGTTATGGATCTGCTGTACAGGCACCACGTTGCAGGCTGCAGCATTTGGCTCTGTGCTCTTGGCGCAGGGGTCAAGTAAAGATCACCTTCATTTCCGACCCGTGCTTCTTGGTGTTAATCAAACGCCCAAGTTTGAGCTTGAGACTAAGCAGGAAAACTATCTGGGGACCATTTCTCTGGAGTGGAGTCAAACTGTGGCTCTGTCTCCACCTCAATCCTGAGGCTTGCATCAGACCTCATTTTCCCAAAGCTCTATGGTTGATCTTTGGGGACTCTGTAATTTGTACAAATAATGTGGAGATGGGAATTGTGTGTTGAATTTTAATGAGCTCCCAGTTGTCAAAGGAAATCCTATTGCTTGTTCAGTAATGAAACTTGGAATTGGCTTCCAAGATTGTTATGCCAACGGAATTTGGCAGGTTGAGCAGGGTGAGTGTCCTACTAGGCTCTTTAAAAATATCAGTAAAGAAGTCTAACCTTGGGACTTCCCTGGTGGCCCAGTGAGTAGGAATTCACCTTCCAATGCAGAAGACTTAAGTTCAATCCCTGGTCAGGGAGCTAAGATCTCACCTGCTGCAGGGCAACTAAGCCCACGCACCACAACTACTGGTGCCCTGAGCCCTAAAGCCCATGCTCCAAAACAAGAGAAGATAACACAGTGAGACGCCTAAACATGTTGCAACTAGAGAGAAGCCACTGCTCGCTGCAACTACAGAAAGCCCACTCACAGCAGTGAAGACCCAGCACAGACAAAAATAAATAAATAAGGGTCTAACCTTGTTTATTTCTCTGTGGCCTCCAAGAGGGATGCCACAGGCAGTGGCAGATATGCGCTAAGAACACTGGGGTGGGGCTGGAGGCAACCAGCTCGGATTAATTCTACTAATTTCTTGCAGTGGACACCCTAAGACATTACTTCAACTAAATTCTCTGGGATATGCTCAGTTCTTTAAAGAAAGACTAACTAACCATCAGTGTGAATTGTCCAATTCTCTTTGGGTTCTTTTCCAGCAGTCATGTACAGATGTGAGAGTTAGACCATAAAGAAAGCTGGGTGCTGAGGAACTAATGTTTTAGAATTGTGGTTTTGAAGACTCTTGAGAGTCCCTTGAACTGCAAGGAAAGCAAACCTGTCTATCCTAAAGGAAATCGGTCCTGAATATTCATTGGAAGACTGATGCTGAAGCTGAAGCTCCAGTATACTCTGGCACCTGATGCAAAGACTTTGTGACCCCACGGATTGCAGGTCTGATTCTGTGTTTGTTTTATCCTGTAAAACTTGGGATGTGGTTAAGCTGGGGCTTGGTTGGCCTGACCCCCTTCAGGGGCCCAACAATCTCAGGGTCCATCCCCTATGTCATCTGTGGTGCCACAAGGCTTGCCTTCAGCAGGCAGTCAGGTCACTCCCAGTCAGGGCAGTGTCCAGGCTGGCTAGAAGCAAGGTCGGAGGCCTGCTCTGCTTTGTCTCTGAAGCCTACACAGGACATGAGTTTGAGCAAACTCAGGGAGACAGTGAAGCACAGGGAAGCCTGGCCTGCTGCAGTTCACGGGGTCACAAAGAGTCAGACACAGCTCAGCGACTGAACAGCAAAACAAGACTATCTCTTTAATTTCCCTAAGACTGCAAAGCCCCAAGAAGGCAACCCAGGGACAGCTTTGTCCATCCTGGCTCTTAATCACTGTGGCATGTTGTAGGTACGTGTGAGTTTTCAGGGAATAAGTCAATTGCAAAATGCACCCATAGAAAGCATAGGGTTTGGTCTGGGAAGACTGCAGATGCTGCGGGGCATCTAAGCCCAGGCACCGCAACTACTGAGCCTGTGAGCCTCAACTAACGAAGACCACGTGACTAGAGCTGCTCCACAACAAGAGAAGCCACCGCGATGAGAAGCCGGCATACCACTAGAGAAAGCCTGTGAGCGGTAACAGACCCAGCGTAAGAGGAGGGAAAGGGGGAGGGCACAGCTTTTGGAAGAATGACATAAGACACAAAATAAACCAATTATAATCAGATGGGACCAAAAGGGCAGACAGAGCTAGACCTTGATCCTCAACCAGCAAGTGAAAGGACACACCCAGAGGTGCCACGACAGTTCTAAAACACTGTTGAAAGCCAAGGAGTGGGCGGTGGCTCAAATCCTGAAAATCTCCACCCCTTCCCAAAAATAGTTGGAATAATCCTCCCACTCATTAGCATCTGAGATTACCCAGCCTATAAAAACTAACCAGGGCAAATTTTATGCCCCAGCCACATGGGTTCAAGTCCCAAGCAAGGTTTTGACTGGGGAAGGGGTTGGGGGGGAGGGAGGAAGTACGGTTAAGTCCCAGCCATGTGGGTTCAAGTCCCAAGCAGAGTTTTGGCTGGGTTTGAGCCCCAGCACATAGATTCAAGTCCCAATCTGTGTAAACAGTTTCACCAGCACAACCAAAAATAAATACATCTTAAAAATAATTTTTTTAAAAAGCATAGTTTGACCCACTTCACTGAATCATTGCAGGGCATCTGGTCAGCCTAGAAATTGCATCTTCTTCAATAGCTGACCTTAAGCTAAACTTTCCCAAAAAACAAGCAGCCACTCCCACTTCCTGACAGCTCTTTTCCAAGATCCTTGAAGAGAATTGTATTTTATGTCTTCTCTTCTCCACAGCAGGGATACAGGCACACACCACATCCATCCCCATGCAGTTTCAGCTTTTAAAGAGAAGGAGCCATGACCAAACCCAATTGCCATTTTAGCTAATTCAAAATTACATTTGCTGGAGAAAAGTTGTTCCTGCAGATCCTGACTTTGTTGTACCATGACTATGTAGCCATGAGTGATACACTAGCCTGTATATAAGTGAGTCTGGGCCAAGTCTAAGGAAGAGTCATGCCTAATCCCCATGCCAGATGCCTACACCTCCAATGGGTCTTGGCTTCAAGAACCCAGGCTTGCAAATGTGGAGGAAACTGTCATCTGTGTTAGAATTAACAGAAGGAAGCCATGCATAATCAAGAGGTTAAAAGTTTTTTTAATGGGATAGAGGTCACATTAAAGGATTGAAGATTTTTTTTTAATAGATTGTAGAGCCACTGCATCTACAGTGTAGATCAAAATCACAAAGTTAATAAAGTTCTCCAAGAGAAGAGGGCGAGTGTCAGACTCCAAGTAGCCCAGGCAGATGGTCCTAGTTGAGATGACCTAAGGAAGAATGAGGAGGTGTCCCATGAGAAGCTAGAAGCAGGGAAAGCATTCCAGGCAAAGGAAACCACAGAAGCGTTTGCATGGAGGTATGAAGGACATAGAGAACGGGAAGTGGCCAGACTGAGAATGGGGCTTTGGAGAGGTCTTAGAACAATCTCCCTGGGAACCAGAGAGGAGCTTGAACCCTAGGAGAGACTGGAAAGGAAGATGGAGGGGCTGGCTAAGCTAGTGGTAATGCTAAATGAATCTGAGGGGCCCAGATGTGGGAAATAAAGCCCACTGGCCCAAACGCAAGGGATGGACTTGGAGACATGAAGAGCAGAAAGAACCGAGGCTTAATAACCATCTTGCAAGATCCGGTGTCTGGTGGGCAGCCTCACCCAGAGTCGTTACAATAGGGTTTTTATCCACTCAGCACACAAGTGCCTCCCCCAGTCCCTCACTGACTGAGTACTACAGGGTTAACAATCTTCCTGAGGAAGTCACCTGGATTTATTACTCTCTGTTTGGATTTTCCCACACAAGTATCCTGACAGCTATCACATCAGCAGGCTATCACTCTAGGCTAGTTGTCCTTAAAAATGGGCCACTTTAAGTTTTTATTTCTTATACAGTCACCCCTGACCCACAAGCATCTGGTTTTTTAATGTCAGAAGAAACCTCCAGGTCTGGGCATTTTATGAAATGAAACTTGGTCCCCTAGATCAGTCAGCTTAGGTTAACTATCCTGAAGTAACAAGTAGTGACCTCAAAATCTTGGTGACTGGCAGCCACAAAGCTTCATTTCTTGGTCATGTCAATGTTCATCATGGCTCAGCAGAAGCTTTCCCTGAGAGGGTCTTCTTCATTGCAGGACTAGTGTTGAAAGAGTGACCCTTCTCTAGGAAGAGCTGGTCTTGTGTCAAGAGCGAAACAAAGATTAAAAACACACACACACAAGACTCTTAAGACTCCTTCTTAGCAGTGGCACACAGAAATTCCCATAATTCCCATTTCATTTTCTCAAGCAAGAACATGGCCAAATCTGGATTTCATGGGGGTGATCTTTAAATTCTTCCTTTAGAGACAAGCCTGAGATTGCTCCTGGAGAATTTCTTCTATTCAGAATAAATTAGGAAAGGGGATAAAGGGTGAGAAAATCCTGTGCCAAGACAAGGAACCTGGACTTTGGAGAAATGTCTGTATTGTTGCCTCTGGGATCTCAGTAGCCAGAGAGGACAGGGATGGAGGGTTGAGGAAACATTGCAAGGAGTCTAAATCAGTCCTGAGGAGTGGAGTGGAGGGGCCCAAGTCAGCAACTCTGCCACTTCTCACGGATGAAAGCAAGGGATTCTGATTTGCAAGAGAAGTCACCCCGTTGCCCATGGTGGAGCATCATCATGCAGGCAGGGACAGTTCCATTATCATGCAGTTCATTGGAATCCCAGTTCCTGTAAAGAGACGACCACAAATCCCTCAGAAGTTGGGTTAGGGCCTGGAGTTCCTCATCCCTGCCCTCTGTGAGTGAGGGTTTGGCCCTGAGGCTCTTGCAGCTCCCCAATAGTAGTTATTTATTGAGGACATCTTACAGTAGCTATCTGGTCAACCCCTTCCTAATTTTTTTTTTTCTTTTCTCTAAGTGGAGACACTGAGCTCAAACAGAAGTGACAATAAACAATGGTCTTCAGAGAAGCTAAGGGTCTCCAAGCTTCTTGGCCACTTTCTCTGACTGTCCCATCCCACTAGCCCTCTCCCTTTCTCTGAGGTCCGTTTCACCCTGAAGCCAGACAGACCACATCCAAATTCTAGTTCTGGTCACTTATCTATGTGACCACAGCAACTGTCTCAATGTCTCTGAGCCTCTGTTTTCCTCTTTTGCAAAAATGGGAGTATGTTGAAAAGGTGATGACTGGTGTCTGTAAAATACACAGCAAGTGCTTGGACAGCTCAGAGTTTACCATGGAGATGACCTCTGCCTTGGGCTGGGACCCATATAGACAGGAGAATGGGAGCCAGCAGAGGGAAACATCACAAGTAAATACAAAGAAGGTGAGGATACAGGTAAATGCTGGGAAGGTACAGTGGGCTCAGTTTGGTCCCCAAGAAAAAGATATGCCTATATCTGGAGAAAAACATAATTTGAAAGGATACATGCATCTGAATGTTCACTGCAGCACTGTTTATAAAAGCCAAGGCATGAAAGCAAACTAAGTGTCCATCAGCAGAGAGCTAAAGAAGATGTGATACATATATACAATGGCATATTACTCAGACATTAAAAAGAATGAAATAATGCCATTTGCGACAACATGAATGGACCTAGAGATTGTCATGCTAAATAAAGTAAGTCAGACAGAGAAGGTGAAATGTTATATGACATACCTTATATGTGGACTCTAGAAAGAAATCATACAAATGAGTGTACTTACAAAGCAGAAAGACTCACAAACTTAGAAAATGAACTTATTGTTACTGGGGGAAAGGGATAGTTAGGAAGTTTGGGATGGACACATACACACTGTTATATCTAAAATGAATAACCAACAAGGACCCATTGGTCCTTGGAACCAAGGAAGCACATGGAACTCTGCTCAGTGTTATGTGGCAGCCTGGATGGGAGGGGGTTTAGCGGCAGAATGAATACATGTATACTTATGGCTGAGTCCCTTCACTGTCCACCTGAAACTATCACAACATTGTTAGCTATACCACAATGCAAAATTAAAAGTTCAAAAAAAAGAAAAAAAGAAAGAAAAGATATGCCTACATCCTACCCCCTGGTACCTATGAATGTGACCTTACGTAGGAAAGGCATCTTTCGAGATGCAGCCTCATCTTCATATCCACCTGATGCGAAGAACTGACTCATTTGAAAAGACCCTGATGCTGGATCTTTCAAGCATCTTTTAAAGATTGAAGGTGGAAGGAGAAGAATGAGACGACAGAGGATGAAATGGTTGGATGGCATCACCAACTCAGTGGGCATGAGTTTGAGTAAGCTCCAGGAGTTGGTGACAGACAGGGAAGCCTGGAGTGCTGCAGTCCATGGCGTCGCAAAGAGTTGGACACAACTGAGCAACCGAACTGAACTGAACTGAACTGAAGACGCAATTAAGTGAAAGATCTTGAGATTATTTTGAATTGAATGAGCCCTAAATCCAAGGACAAGTATCCGTGTAAGGAGAAAAGGAGATACATATACAGCGGAGAAGGCCATGTGAAGATGGAGACAGAGACTGCAGTGATGTGGCCACAAGCCAAGAACACCTGTAGCCACCAGAAACTGAAAGCGGTAAGGAAGGATTCTACCCTAGAAACTCTGGAGGGAATGTAGCCCTACCAACACTTTAATTGGGACTCCTAGCCTCTAGAACTGTGAGAGAATAAATTTCTATTGTTTGTAGTCACCCTGTTTCTGGTGCTTTGTTACAGTAGTCACAGAAAACCCATATAGTTGGCAAGTGCTACATTGTTAGACCTGGACTGCAAGGAGCTCAAACCGCTAAATCCATCCTAAAGGACTGTTCATTGGAAGGATCGATGCTGAAGCTGAAGGGCCAGTGCTCTGGCCACCTGATGCAAACAGCTGACTCATTGGAAAAGACCCCGATGTTGGGAAAGATTGAAGGCAAAAGGAGAAGGGGGCAGCAGAGGATGAGATGGCTAAATAGAATCACTGACTCAATGAACATGAATTTGAACAAACTCCGGGAGATAGCGAAGGACAGGGAAGCCTGGCATGTTGCAGTCCATGGGGTTGCAAAGCATCGGATACAACTTAGGAACTGAACACACATTGTTATACTTGTGAGTAGGCCCAGTTCACACCTCAGCACACTCAGGGATCTGAGAAGTTCTGAAACAAAGAAACCAGACCGGCATTAAATCCACTGTATCTCAAGCATTTACACTGAGAAAACTATTTTTGAGTAACAGAATAGCAATAGCTGACATAATAGAAAGGATGTCAGGTGGTTCGGAGCTGCTGCAGGTGATCTCATAATTGTGAATGAATGAAAGGAGAATAGGCTATAATCATAAACTCACTCCTTGAAAGTCCACCAGTCTCTCAGAGGGAGACTGTTTGGTGTGGCAGAGGGAAACTGCATCCCAGACAGGGAGACTCACGTGTAGGTGGGGGCTTAACCATCAGTCCACCTGGGGGCACCTCCTTGGCCCTGGAAGAGGCCTCTCCAGTATGTCACCTGCCCAGTTGATGTCAGGAAGTCCTAGATGGGAAAAGGCACATTCGCAAGGTGGAATTCCATCAAAGCTGAAAGGATGGAGGTCCAGGGGTTTGAGGAGGGCTAAAGCGCAGAGGAACCCACACGTGGGCAGACAGACAGTTGCAGCCCCAAAGAGCATCGCCTTCCATCTTGACTCCAAACTCCAGACCCACTGTGTGCTTGTCGTATGGCCTCAGACAAGTTACCCATCCCTTGGTTTCCCCATCCGTACAAAGTATCAAGTCTCCACCTCCTAGTATATTCTCAAGATCAAAAGAGTCAGTTGGGACTTTCCTGGTGACACAGTGGATAGGAATCCACTTGCCAGTGCAGAGGAAATGGGTTCATTCCCTGGTTCAGGAAGAGTCCACGTGCCAAGGGGCAACAAAGCCCGTGCACCACAACTCCTGAGCCCGCATGCTGCAGCCACTGAAGCCTGCACACTCCGCAGCCCCATGAACCACAGCTCCTGAACCTGTGCCGTAACTAATGAAACCGTGCCTAGAGCCTGTTCTCTGCAACAGGCGAAGCCATCACAGTGAGGAGTTTCATTCATTGCAACTGCAGAAATCTCACGCACAGCAGCAACAAAAACTAAATTTAATTAATTAATGTTTAAAGAGTAAATTGTGCGAGGCATGAGCCCCCAGAAAGAAGCACTGGATAAATATTGTGAGAGTCTCCCTTAAGAATAGTGCATGTCAAAGCAAGGGATTTGACCTGAAGGCAGTAGGAATATTTCTGGCTGAAAACTCAATTCAAAGAATATTCTTGATGCCCTATTTGGGCCAAGCCTTTTTCCTGGCCTCAGAGACACAGAGATTATTAAGCCCAGCCCCAGCCTCATGATCATGACACCTCAGTACAACATGAAGTGCTAGGAAAAAGGCCTCTGATGATGCCACCAGAAGATATGGAGGAAGGGATGTCCATATTGGGGTTTTAACAGATGACTAAGAGTTCTCCATGCAGACAGCAAGAGGAAGGGCACACCAGACAGGGGAATCCATGTGACTCAGAGCCTGGGGAGAGGACTCAGTACACAGAGTCCATACCCTGCATATCAGAGCAGTGAGGTTGAGTTCAGGCAAAGTGTGTGTGTGTGTGTGTGTGTGTGTGTGTGTGTGTTAGTCATTCAGTCATGTCCGACTCTTGTGACCCCATGGACTGTAGCCCACCAGGATCCTCTGTCCATGCGATTTCACAGGCAAGCATACTGGAGTGGGGTGTCATTCCCTTCTCCAGGGGATCTTCCTGACTCAAGGAGTGAACCTGGCTCTCCTGCACCGCAGGCAGATTCTTTACCATCTGAGCCACCAGGGAAGCCCTCAGGCAAAATGAGGCAGGTCTTAAAGACCACACTAGGAGTATTGTGTGTCCAAAGGGGACAGGGAAATGAACCCCCAAATTATTTTAGAATCACTCCCCCACCCTGTTAAGTGTCTGCCTTTCTCTTTCGCATCTGTTCTGCTTGGCTATTGATGATAACCAGGTGAGCTTGCCTCTGGGCACAAGCATCGTTAGCCTGGGTCCAGGTGAGGCTGTCCAAGGAGAAAAAGTATCAGGAGCCCTGAAAGGCCGTCCAGTTCAGGGGGCAGTCCTGGCAGGATTCTGTGAGCACAGAGGCATGAGCAAAGTCACCATATCCAGCTTTCCATCCAATGAAGAGACATGTCACCCACCCACCCCCATCACATTCCTGACGCCCATCACTTGAATGCATCTAATAACTGGAAACTCGCTACCTAGTGAGCTGGTGCTCCCCATTGCTGGACCATATCAGAAGCAGACAGAAAAATGCTACAATATCCTATTAAGTGGGGGAAAGGGACTCAAAAAAATACTATGAATAATACGCTATTTTTATATGAAACCGAGGCACATATGTTTGGTGTTCTTTATTTGCTCAAAGCCTTTAGAGCAGTGGTTCTCAATCAGAGAAAATTCTGTCCCCAGGGGGACATTGGGCAGCATCCAGAGACACTTTTTATTTGTCACAACTGGTGAGTCAAAGCCAGGGATGTTGCCAAGCACCCTATAAGACACAGGACAGTTCACTATTACGAAGACTGATCCAGCCCCAAATGTCAACAGTACTGAGTGCAAGCAACTCTGCTCTTACAAAATTAAAATTAAGAATGGAGCTGGAGGAATCAACTTGCCTGACTTCAAGCTCTACTACAAAGCCACAGTCATCAAGACAGTATGGTACTGGCACAAAGACAGAAATATAGATCAATGGAACAAAATAGAAAGCCCAGAGATAAACCCACACACCTATGGACACCTTATCTTTGATAAAGGAGGCAAAAATATACAATGGAGTAAAGACAATCTCTTTAACAAGTGGTGNAGCCCCAAATGTCAACAGTACTGAGTGCAAGCAACTCTGCTCTTACAAAATTAAAATTTAAAAACTAAACTGAAAACAACATAAATGTGCACTGAATGGACAAAGATGTGATATGCATGTACAAGGGAATACTACTCAGCCATAAAAAAAGAATGAGATAACGTCATTTGCAGCAATCTGGATGGACCTAGAGAGCATCGTGCTAAGTGAAGTAGGTCACACAAAGAAAGACAAATACCATATGATACCACGCACATGTGGAATATAAAATGTGACACAAACTTATCCATTAAACAGACTCATAGACACAGGGAATAGATTTGCGGGTGTCAATGGGGAGGGGGACTGGGGGAGGGATTAGTAAATGCCAACTATTATATATAGAATGAATAAACAATAGGGCCCTCCTGTTATAGCAGAGGAAACTATATTTAATATCCTGTGGTACCTGGCCACTACACCACCAGGGAACCGTAGGACATAGAAGCAATCTAAATGTGCACTGACAGATGGATGGATAAAGAAATTGCGGTACATATATACAATAGTATATTATTCAGCCATAAAAAGGAACAATTTTGAGTCAGTTGTAGCGAGGTGGATGAACCCAGAGCTTGTTACACAGAGTGAAGTAAGTCAGAGAGAAAAACAAGTATAGTATATTAAAGCATATATGTGGAATCTAAGAAAATGGTACTGATGGACCTATCTGGGGGAAGGCATGAAGACATAGACATACAGAACACACTTGTGAACCCAGTAGGGGAAGGAGTGGGTGGAATGAATTGAGAAAGTAGCGGATCAGTCACAACTATAAATATATATATATATATATATATATATATATATATATAAATCTCCTCTCTCTTGAGCCTCCCTTCCACTACACCCCCATCCCATCCCTCTAGGTTATCACAGAGTGCCAGACTGGGCTGTCTATGTTATACAGCAGCTTTCCACTATCTATTTTACACATGACAGTGTAAATATGTCAATGCCACTTTATCCACATTACTTGTGGATTTCATATTTGTGAATTCACCTTCTGGCTAAAATGTATTGATCTTCCCAACCCAGGGGTCAAACCACCATCTTCTGGGACTCCAGCACTGCAGGTGGATTCTTTACCAGTGAGCCACCAGGGAAGACCAGTGTATCTCATCCACCCATGCAAAAGTTATATTAAAAAAATATGCAGCACCAAGGATTCCCTGGTCATCCAATAGTCAGGATTCCATGCTTCCTCTGCAGGGAGCACGGGTTCTATCTCTGGTAGGGGAACTAAAATCCCACAAGCCACACGGCATGGCAAGTAAATAAATAAAATGAAGCTTTGAAAAGAATATGTAGCACCCAGAACACCCCCTCCAGAATCTAATCCAACAGAGTTGTTTGGGACCCAAGACTCTGTATTGTAGTAAACTCTCTGAGTACTTCACAGATGGCTCTGTGTGTTATGTGTTAGTCATTCAGTGGTGCCTGACTCTTTGTGACCCCATGGACTGCAATCCACCAGGTTCCTCTGTCCATGAGATTTTCCAGGCAAGAATACTGGAGTGGGTTGCCAAGAATGCACCTGCCGGTGCAAGAGACCCAGGTTCAATCCCTGGGTTGGGAAGATCCCCTGGAGGAGGGCTTGGCAACCCACTCCCATATTCTTTTCTGGAGAATCCCATGAACAGAGGAACCTGGCAGGCTACAGTCCACGGGGTCGCAAAGAGTCAGACACGAGTCAGACATGACTGAGCAACTGAGCCCTGGGTACTTTTAAAATGCAGATAAAAACCATCCATATCTTGTGGCATATGAGGTGTGGAGATTAAAGGTGGAGCCTCTGGAATCTGACAACCACTCCTGAAGAAGAGTGGTTTCCCCCCATTTTACAGCTGAGGAAACTGAGGCTTAAAGAGGTTAAGTGAGCACTTCATGATCCTAAGCCCAGACCAGGACAGGGTATCTCAAAAGCCTTGCTTTTCTGAGAGCCCTCCACCACAGACATGGTCTAACCATGTCACTCCTACTTTGTAAAAGGATCATAGAAACCTTTGATGGGGTACCCCTCTGAGACCCACTGTGGCAGAGCCCCTTCCCTTTCCCTCCACTCCTCACCATTGCCTGTAACCACAGCTTTCATTTGACGGAGTATTTCACCCCTAATGAAGTCCCGGTCATGTCCTGCATCAGCCAGTCCCTGTGTCACTGGAAACCCCAAAGAGGAAGGGCTGGTGAATGTCTTGGCAGAGAGAGGGGATGTGTTTTGCATTCCTGGGAGGAAACAAGCCTTTTGACCCACATTTACCTTTTTCATTCAGTTGACAGACTTCCTTCTGCACCTGCTCTGTCATCTTCAAGACTAAAGAGACTATATACAATGGAATATTACTCAGCCATAAAAGGGAACAGATGTGAGTCAGCTGAACTGAGGTGGATGAACCTAGAGCCCGTATTACAGAGTGAAGTCAGCCAGAAAGAGAAAAACAAATATTGTATATCAACGCATATCTATGGAATCTAGAAAAATGGTACTGATGAACCTGTTTGCAGAACAAGAAGAGAGACACAGATGTAGAGAATAGACTTGTAGACAAAGCAGGGCGGGAGGAGACAAATCGAGAGATATACACTATTGTGTGTAAAATAGATAGCTAGTAGGAAGCTGCTGTTTAATACAGATAGCCCAGCCCCAGCTCTGTGATGACCTAGAGAGATGGGATGGGAGGATGGTGGGAGGGATGCTCAAGAGGGAAAGGATGTATATATATATATATATATATATACTTATGCCTGATTTGCTTGGTTGGGTGGCAGAAACCAATACAACTTTGTAAAGCAATTATCCTCCAATTAAAAATAAAAAAATAAAAATAAAGACTGAGGAGAGGTACAAGCACCATGTTCCAGATCCCCAGAACCTCCCTGGGGTCTCTCTCTGTTCCTCAGACCCAAAGGGCCAAGACTTTCTCCCAGTCCCGGGACAAGGCACTCTGAGGCTCTGAAATGCCCCATCCATTTTTCAGATAAGAAAAACTAGGCTCAGAAAGGTAAATGCCCTTGTCTAAGGCAACCAGCCGGAGAAGGCAATGGCACCCCACTCGAGTACTCTTGCCTGGAAAATCCCATGGACGGAGGAGCCTGGTAGGCTGCAGTCCATGAGGTCGCTAAGAGTCGGACATGACTGAGAGACTTCACTTTCACTTTTCACTTTCATACATTGGAGAGTTCAGTTCAGTCGCTCAGTCGTGTCCGACTCTTTGCAACCCCATGAATCACAGCACACCAGGCCTCCCTGTCCATCACCATCTCCTGGAGTTCACTCAGACTCATGCCCATCATGTCCGTGATGCCATCCAGCCATCTCATCCTGGGTCGTCCCCTTCTCCTCCTGCCCCCAATCCCTCCCAACATCAGAGTCTTTTCCAATGAATCAACTCTTCGCATGAGGTGGCCAAAGTACTAGAGTTTCAGCTTCAGCATCATTCCTTCCAAAGAAATCCCAGGGCTGATCTCCTTCAGAATGGACTGGTTGGATCTCCTTGCAGTCCAAGGGACTCTCAAGAGTCTTCTCCAACACCACAGTTCAAACGCATCAATTCTTCAGCGCTTAGCCTTTTTCACAGTCCAACTCTCACATCCATACATGACCACTGGAAAAACCATAGCCTTGACTAGACGGACCTTAGTTGGCAAGGTAATGTCTCTGCTTTTGAATATACTATCTAGGTTGGTCATAACTTTTCTTCCAAGGAGTAAGCGTCTTTTAATTTCATGACTGCAGTCACCATCTGCAGTGATTTTGGAGCCCAAAAAAATAAAGTCTGACACTGTTTCTACTGTTTCCCCATCTATTTCCCATGAAGTGATGGGACCGGATGCCATGATCTTTGTTTTCTGAATGTTGAGCTTTAAGCCAACTTTTTCGCTCTCCTCTTTCACTTTCATCAAGAGGCATATTTCTCCCGGCAATCTTGATTCCAGCTTGTGCTTCTTCCAGTCCAGCGTTTCTCATGATGTATTGACGTACTCCTTTTCCTATATGGAACCAGTCCATTGTTCCATGTCCAGTTCTAACTGTTGCTTCCTGACCTGCATATAGGTTTCTCAAGAGGCAGGTCAGGTGGTCTGGTATTCCCATTTCTTTCAGAATTTTCCACAGTTTATTGTGATCCACACAGTCAAAGGCTTTGGCATAGTCAATAAAGCAGAAATAAATGTTTTTCTGGAACTCCCTTGCTTTTTCCATGATCCAGTGGATGTTGACAATTTGATCTCTGGTTCCTCTGCCTTTTCTAAAACCAGCTTGAACATCAGGGAGTTCACAGTTCACGTATTGCTGAAGCCTGGCTTGGAGAATTTTGAGCATTACTTTACTAGCATGTGACATGAGTGCAATTGTGCAGTAGTTTGAGCATTCTTTTGAATTGCCTTTCTTTGGGACTGGAATGAAAACTGACCTTTTCCAGTCCTGTGGCCACTGAAACAGCTCCACTGGAATTCTATCACCTCCACTAGCTTTGTTCATAGTGATGCTTTCCAAGGCCCACTTGACTTCACATTCCAGGATGTCTGGCTCTAGATTAGGGATCACATCATCATGATTGTCTGGGTCGTGAAGATCTTTTTTGTAGAGTTCTTCTGTGTATTCTTGCCACCTCTTCTTAATATCTTCTGCTTCTGTTAGGTCCATAGCATTTCTGTCCTTTATCAAGCCCATCTTTGCATGAAATGTACCCTTGGTATCTCTCATTTTCTTGAAGAGATCTCTAGTCTTTCCCATTCTGTTGTTTTCCTCTATTTCTTTGCACTGATCACTGAAGAAGGCTTTCTTATCTCTTCTTACTATTCTTTGGAACTCTGCATTCAGATGCTTATATCTTTCCTTTTCTCCTTCGCTTTTTGCCTCTCTTCTTTTCACAGCTATTTTGCCCAGACAGCCATTTTGCTTTTTTGCATTTCTTTTCCATGGGGATGGTCTTGATCCCTGTCTCCTGTACAATGTCACGAATCTCATTCCATAGTTCATCAGGCACTCTGTCTATCAGATCTAGACCCTTAAATCTATTTCTCACTTCCACTGTATAATCATAAGGGATTTGATTGAGGTCATACCTGAATGGTCTAGCGGTTTTCCCTACTTTCTTCAATTTAAGTCTGAATTTGGCAATAAGGAGTTCATGATCTGAGCCACAGTCAGCTCCCGGTCTTGTTTTTGCTGACTGTATAGAGCTTCTCCATCTTTGGCTGCAAAGAATATAATCAATCTGATTTCGGTGTTGACCATCTGGTGATGTCCATGTGTAGAGTCTTCTCTTGTGTTGTTGGAAGAGGGTGTTTGCTATGACCAGTGCATTTTCTTGGCAAAACTCTATTAGTCTTTGCCCTGCTTCATTCCGCATTCCAAGGCCAAATTTGCCTGTTACTCCAGGTGTTTCTTGACTTCCTACTTTTGCATTCCAGTCCCCTATAATGAAAAGGACATCTTTTTTGGGTGTTAGTTCTAAAAGATCTTGTAGGTCTTCATAAAACCGTTCAACTTCAGTTTCCTCAGTGTTACTGGTTGGGGCATAAACTTGAATAACTGTGATATTGAATGGTTTGCCTTGGAGACGAACAGAGATCATTCTGTCATTTTTGAGATTGCATCCAAGTGCTGCATTTCGAACTCTTCTGTTGACCATGATGGCTACTCCATTTCTTCTGAGGGATTCCTGCCCGCAGTAGTAGATGTAATGGTCATCTGAGTTAAATTCACCCATTCCAGTCCATTTTAGTTCGCTGATTCCTAGAATGTCGACGTTCACCCTTGCCATCTCTTGTTTGACCACTTCCAATTTGCCTTGATTCATGGACCTGACATTCCAGGTTCCTATGCAATATTGCTCTTTACAGCATCGGATCTTGCTTCTATCACCAGTCACATCCACAACTGGGTATAGTTTTTGCTTTGGCTCCATCCCTTCATTTTTTCTGGAGTTATTTCTCCAGGAAATATGCTACTGACCTCCAGTAGCATATTGGGCACCTAATGACCTGGGGAGTTCCTCTTTTGGTATCCTATCATTTTGCCTTTTCCTACTGTTCATGGGGTTCTCAAGGCAAGAATACTGAAGTGGCTTGCCATTCCCCTCTCCAGTGGCCCACATTCTGTCGGGCCTTGCCACCATGACCCGCCCGTGTTGGGTTGCCCCGCAGGCATGGCTTGGTTTCATTGTGTTAGACAAGGCTGTGGTCCTAGTGTGATTAGATTGACTAGTTTTCTGTGAGTATGGTTTCAGTGTGTCTGCCCTCTGATGCCTTCTTGCAACACTTCCCATCTTACTTGGGTTTGTCTTACCTTGGGCGTGGGGTATCTCTTCACGGCTGCTCCAGCAAAGCACAGCTGCTGTTCCTTACCTTGGACGAGAGGTATCTCCTCACCGCCACCCTTCCTGACCTTCAACGTGGGATAGCTCCTCTAGGCCCTCCTGCGCCAGCGCAGCCACCGCTCCTTGGGCGTGGGTTGATCTTCCCGGCCGCCGCCCCTGGCCTCGGGCACGGGGTGGCTCCTCCCGGCCACCTTCCCTGGCCTTGGACGTGGGGTGTCTCCTCCCAGCCCCCGACCCTGGCCTCGGACGTGAGGGTGGCTCCTCCAGACTGTTGCTCCTGACCTCCTACTCGGGGTGGCTCCTCCCGGCCGCCGCCCGTGATCTCGGACGTGGGGTGGCTCCTCTCAGCCGCGCTGAGTTCACCGGCCATCGCAGGAAATGGCAACCCACTCCAGTGTTCTTGCCTGGAGAATCCCAGGGACGGGGGAGCCTAGTAGGAGGCCGTCTATGGGATCGCACAGAGTCAGACAAGACTGAAGCAGCTTAGCAGCAGCAGCAGCAGCAAGGCAATCAGCTAGTCAACATCACGGCAAAGGATTTTATTCAAGCGTATCTGACTGCAGAGTCAATTCTCTATACAAAGCTTTGGGAAGACACTCATTAATGACTTAGGCCAGCTCTCACTTCTTCTTTAGCCAGTGCAGATCCTGAAAAGCCTTTGAAGCTAGTGGGGAGGTCAGCTCCTTTCTGTCACCATTGTCATCCCCCCAGGGACACAAACCAGCCACTGCGGTGCCAGCCCTGCGGACCCACTTCTGCAGGTTGGGAGCTGCTGCCCCTACTTGTGTAGAGCCACCCTGTCTCGCGTGGCCCAGCTGTCTTACCTTTGATGAGGACCATGCTAAGGATAGTAACCTTGAGAAGCAGGATCAGGGGCACAGCAAGGCAGAGATACTTCCAGGTCTTGTCCTGGGACTTACTTCCCCATTGCCCTGGAGGGAAAGCCGGTCAGCCTCCTTCTCCTTCTTCCAGGGACATACACTCTCTTGCTCAGATGGCTAAATGTACTGTCAGACCAGCTGGGGGAAATCACCATATTCCTGGTGGTATTCTGGGTTCCCCACTAGACCAACTTGATGTTGAAAACTCGGGAAAGGCTGGGAAAAGAAATCCATTATTTCAGGATGAAGGGTCATGAGGGTGAAGGCTGATGAGGTGAGGAAGGGACCTCAGGAAAGTTCGAACTGCAAGCATTCTTTTCCTCTGACCTGTGGTTAGGGTGTTGGTACAGCCCAGCACCCAGCTCTTGATGGTATGGAAGAGGGCTCCTGGTCCCTGCTCCTTAACTCACCAGTTCCCCCCAACAGCAGGGAGAGGCTGGCTCTCAATGCTGTAGGATCCTAGGATCTCTGTAGTCTCAGGCTTCAGCCATTGTTTCAGATTACTCAGCTCTGAGATGCCCCCACCCCTCAGGGTTGTGCTGGGCAACACCACTCCGCCCTTGAAAGGAAACACACACAAACACACACCCGTTTCCCCAGCTCTTCTACATTTTCCTTACTTCCTGGCTCAGCATGGGGCCCAGGATCTCTAGATGGCTGATGAGCAATTATTATAATAAAGGGAGGGAACTAGCTCCTGAGTGCAAGAGGCAGTGGATACCCAAGTGGTTAAAACACAAAATAACCCAGAACTAAATCCATTGAGAAATTTATAGACGTATTGAAAATGTTCTCTGTCTTAATTGTGGTGGTGGTTCCATGCCAAATTCATTAAAATATGTAATTTAAAATAAGGGCTGGATGTCCCTGGGGGCGCAGTGGATAGGAATCCCAGTGCAGGGGGCACAGGTTTGATCCCTGGTCTGTGAAGATTCCACGAGTAACTAAGTCCATGAGACACCATTACTGAGCTGTACTCTAGAGCCTGGGAGCCGAAAATACTGAGCCCACGTGCCGCAACCGCTGAAGCCTGTGGACCTAGAGCCCGTGCTCTACAAGAGGAGGGGCCACTGCAATGAGAAGCCCATGCACCACAGCTAGAGAGGAGTCCTGTGTGCGGCCCCTAGAGAAAGCCCGTGCCCACCAACAAAGACCCGGTGCCATCAAAAATATGACTGACCAGTGAATGAACTAAGGGCTGTGTGCATAGCTGATTCACTTTGCTGTGCAGTAGAAACTTGGAGAAGGAAACGGCAACCCACTCCAGTAGTCTTGCCTGGAGAATGCCATGGATAGAGGCGCCTGGTGGGCAACAGTCCATGGAATCGTAAAGAGTCAGACATGACTCAGCGACCTTCACTTCACTTACAGTAGAAATTAACACAACATTGTAAAACATATAAAAAATATTTTTTAATGCAAGAAAACATAATGGAAAATATATATGAAAATATTCATTATATATAATGAAGGAGAAGGCAATGGCAACCCACTCCAGTACTCTTGCATGGAAAATCCCATGGACAAAGAAGCCTGGTAGGCTGCAGTCCACGGGGTCGCTAAGAGTCAGGCACGACTGAGCGACTTCACTTTCACTTTTCAGTTTAATGCATTGGAGAAGGAAATGGCAACCCACTCCAGTGTTCTTGCCTGGAGAATCCCAGCGACGGGGGAGCCTAAGAGGCCATCTATGGGAGTGCACAGAGTCGGACACGACTGAAGCAACTTATCAGTAGCAGTCACATGAAGGACACATTTTTACTGCAGGATCTGAAAATTATCTTCAAAGAAGTTTCAAAAACTATCCTATAAATGTAATAACCCAATCACATCCTTATTGCTTAATGGGGGACTAGGAAAATTCAGTTAATGTTGCTNTTCATTTTGTTTTTGGAATAAAGACAATAGAAGTTAAAAATAAAATTAAACAAAGGCATTTATGTAAATTATACATAATGGAGCTCTTAATGGCAAAACTAAATTATATTGTTTATGGATATACACAGGGGTAGAAAACAGTAAAGAAAATCAGTAAACGATTATCAAAAATTCAAGATAATAGATAACTGGAGAATTAAACTATGTGATGAGAGAGGAACGTGTGGAGGCTTCTGGGTCTAGGAAAAGCATCTTTTGCTCTTCCTGGGTTGCAGACATATGAACATTAATTATATATTAATAATTACCCATTGAATAAATACCCATTAAACTCTTGAGAGTCCCTTGGACTGCAAGGAGATCCAACCAGTCCATTCTGAAGGAGATCAACCCTGGGGTTTCTTTGGAAGGAATGATGCCGAAGCTGAAACTCCAGTACTTTGGCCACCTCATGCGAAGAGTTGACTCATTGGAAAAGACTCTGATGCTGGGAGGGATTGGGGGCAGGAGGAGAAGGGGACGACAGAGGATGAGATGACTGGATGGCATCGCGGACTCGAAGGATGTGAGTCTGAGTGAACTCCGGGAGATGGTGATGGACAGGGAGACCTGGCGTGCTGAGATTCATGGGGTTGCAAAGAGTTGGACACGACTGAGCGACTGAACTGAACTGAACATTTATGTCAATGCATTTTTAAATTTTGCATTATTGTTGTTGTTCAGTCACTAAGTCATGTTCAACTCTTTGCAACCCCATGGTCACACGTCAGGCTCCCCTGTCCTTCACTATCTCCCAGAGTTTGCTCAGACTCATGTCTATTGAGTCAGTGATCCCATCCAACTATTTCATCCTCTGCAACCCCATTGTCCTGCCTTCAATCTTTCCCAGCATCAGGGTATTTTCCAACAAGTCAGCTCTTTGCGCCAGGTGGCCAAAGTATTGCTTCAGTTCTTCAGTGAATATTCAGGGTTGAATTCCTTTAGGGTTGACTGTCAAGAGCCAGTTAACTTGGTTAGAGCATGGTTGGTACCAAAATCACAGGTTCAATCTCGTGTTCAATTCCTTTGGTCTCCTCAGCAAGGAGGTTACCAATTGTTTGGAGAAGGGAATGGCAAACCACTTCAGTATTCTTGCCTTGAGAACCTCATGAACAGTATTCACATTATATTTCACAATAAAATGTTAAAAATGTTGTAATAAGGGATACAAAAATACTTTGCAAAGTTAAACTGCTATATAATTGCTAAGTGTTAAATAGATAGACAGATAAGTATACTTTGGTACATATACTATTATGTTAAGGGGCTTTTATAACCCTCTTTTGCTTTTTGTGATGAAACCTTTTTTTAAAAAATGAATTTTTCAATTTGGATGACCTACTTGAGATCCATATATCATCAAAATGGCATTTTCTAAGTACCTACTTTTGAGGTCAGCATAATATCATCTTATTTTTGAACAATATTGCTGGCTTCTAGGCAACTACCTATTCAGATTCTTTTTCTATTTAATATTTTCTAAAATATAATTCCATGGAGTGCAGCACCCCAGGCTTCCCTGTCCATCACCAACTCCCAGAGCTTGTCCATCGAGTCGGTGATGCCATTCAACCATCTCATCCTCTGTCATCCCCTTCTCCTCCTGCCTTCAATCTATCCCAGCATCAGGGTCTTTTCCAATGAGTCAGTTCTTCACATCAGGTGGCCAAAGAATTGGAGTTTCAGCTTTAGCATCCGTCCTTCCAATGAATATTCAGGACCGATTTCCTTTAGGATTAACTGGTTTGATCTCCTTGCAGTCAAGGGACTCTCAAGAGTCTTCTCCAAGTTCAAACACATCAATTCTTCAGCACTCAGCTTTCTTTATAGTCCAACTCTCACATCCACACATGAGTACTGGGGGGAAAATGACTACTGCATTTGCAGTGGTATTTTGTATTATTCACTCCTTTTTATTTTCTTTATTTTCTGGTGTTTTGACACCTATTGCCGATCCTGGAGAGACTAGCCAATTCCTGGAGACAGCAACCAACTTACCCAAAAGCATGCTTTTCATATGTAAACCGACCATGATCCCAGTAGCCTCTTTTGTCTAGTTCCTATACCTCAAGCCACTATCTACCTGCCAAGCCAGGCACCAGACAACTAGGGAAAGCCCTTTCGCTCCAGCGCCTGCCAAAATTATTCAGGTTAGCCCCTGCTGAGCCTGTTCCTTCTCACAGAGCCCACATTAGAAACTGGAGCCTATTACACAGAGTGAAGCAAGCCAGAAAGAAAAACACCAATACAGTATACTAACAAGCCTCTTGATGAAAGTGAAAGAGGAGAGCGAAAAAGTTGGCTTAAAGCTCAACATTCAGAAAATGAAGATCATGGCATCCGGTCCCATCACTTCACGGCAAATAGATGGGGAGACAGTGGAAACGGTGTCAGACTTTATTTTGGGGGGCTCCAAAATCACTGCAGATGGTGACTGCAGTCATGAAATTAAAAGACACTTACTCCTTGGAAGAAAAGTTATGACCAACCTAGATAGCATATTCAAAAGCAGAGACATTACTTTGCCGACTAAGGTCCGTCTAGTCAAGGCTATGGTTTTTCCTGTGGTCATGTATGGATGTGAGAGTTGGACTGTGAAGAAGGCTGAGCACCAAAGAATTGATGCTTTTGAACTGTGGTGTTGGAGAAGACTCTTGAGAATCCCTTGGACTGCAAGGAGATCCAACCAGTCCATTCTGAAGAGCAACCCTGGGAATGATGCTAAAGCTGAAGCTTCAGTGCTTTGGCCACCTCATGAGAAGAGTTGATGCATTGGAAAAGACTCTGATGCTGGGAGGGATTGGGGGCAGGAGGAGAAGGGGACGACCGAGGATGAGATGGCTGGATGGCATCACAGACTCGATGGATGTGAGTCTGAGTGAACTCCGGGAGATGGTGATGGACAGGGAGGCCTGGCGTGCTACGATTCATGGGGTCGCAAAGAGTCAGACACAACTTCGCGACTGAACTGAACTGAATGCATATATATGGAATTTAGAAAGATGGTAATGATAACCCTGTATGCAAGACAGCAAAAGAGACACAGATGTATAGAACAGTCTTTTGGACTCTGTGGGAGAGGGAGAGGGTGGGATGATTTGGGAGAATGGCATTGAAACATGTATAATATCATATATGAAAAGATTCACCAGTCCAAGTTTGATGCATGATACTGGATGCTTGGGGCTGGTGCACTGGGATGACCCAGAGGGATGATGGTATGGGGAGGGAGGAGGGAGAGGGGTTCAGGATGGGGAACACGTGTATACCTGTGGCGGATTCATGATGATGTATGGCAAAACAAACACAATATTGCAAAGTAATTAACCTCCAATTAAAATAAATACATTTATATTAAAAAATAAAAGACAAAAAGAGAAACTCTTGCTCATGTGTTTTCCTCTCTCCCTCCATCTCCTGACTGATGCTGTTGCTTGCCCATGTGGCTCTGTGTGGCATACCATGCCTCCTGTTTCTGGGGAAACATGAGTAAAAACTTCATCTATGGCACTAATTCCCATGCCTGTGTGTCTTGCCATAACTGACTAAAACAAGTGCAAGTTCCAGTTTTAAAATAAGTAAGTCGAGTACCCCCAACGGTGCCACAGACCGCGAGCTATGGCGGAGACAGAAGCGACCCTGCTGTGCCAGTTTCCGCTTTTTCTGCCCCAGAACTGGGCGAAAACCGTGTATGAAGGCTTCATTTCGGCTCAGGGAAGAGACTTCCACCTTAGACTATTGCTGCCCAAAGATTTACAGCTGAGGAATGCCAGATTACTATGTAGTTGGCAGCTGAAAGCAGTACTTAATGGATATCATCACATAGTACAACAGAGAATGCAGCAGTCTCCTGATCTAGTGAGTTTTATGATGGAGTTGAAGATGCTTTTGGAAGTTGCTTTAAAGAATAAAAAAGAACCATATGTACTACCTCCTCCTCCCAAGTTCTACTCAAGCCTTATTGGAGGAATAAGAGCTCTTGGTTGGGATAAGCTTGTGTATGTGGCTCCTTGCTTTAGTACCATCAAGTTAAAAGCAGATGTTTCTGGTAGAGAGCATCTAATCACTGTCAAGTTGAAGGCGAAGTACCCTGCAGAATCACCAGATTGTGTTGTGGATTTTCCTGTTCCATTTTCTGTTTCCTGGACACCACAGAGCTCCTTAATAAGCATTTATAGTCAGTTTTTGGCAGCATTGGAACCACTGAAGACATTCTGGGATGTTATGGATGAAATTGATGAGAAGACTTGGGTACTTGAGCCAGAAAAACCTACACGGAGTGCTACAGCACGCAGAATTGTATTAGGGAATAATGTTTCAATAAATATAGAGGTAGACCCCAGGCATCCCACTATGCTTCCTGAGTGCTGTTTTCTTGGAGCTGACCATGGGATCCAGAAAACAGTCTGTTACAGAATTTGAAAGATGTTTTAGAAATTGACTTTCCAGCTCATGCTATCCTGGAAAAATCTGATTTTTCTATGGATTGTGGGATTTGTTATGCCTATCAACTTGATGGTGCCATTCCTGATCAAGTGTGTGATAATTCACAGTGTGGCCAGTCTTTCCATTATATATGCTTATATGAGTGGTTGAGAGGACTACTGACTAGTAGACAGAGTTTTAACATCATATTTGGTGAATGTCCGTATTGTAGTAAGCCAATTACCTTGAAAATGTCTGGGAGAAAAGCCTGAAATAAGAATGCAGCATTCCTGTGAAGAGCTAGAAACTTAAATTATCAAAAGGACTTTATTTGACAACTTCAGAGAAAATATAAAGCAAGACATACTAATATCAAAAGAAAAATAATGGTGAAGCCATAATAATATATAGCTGCTCTTATCTCTTCGCTAAATGTAAACTGGGACACTGTAAACCAGAATCCTGTAGAACTGTCTAATTCTGTGACCTCCATACCAGTTGTAGAAGTGTTTGTGTACCAAGATGGAGAGCTTGACTTGTTGAACATATCTGGATTGGTAAAATCTTGATGAGGTTCATAAAATGAATTTGGGAATTGTATACGGCTGGATTCGTGTGGAGAACTTTTTACATCATTTTGAAATTCTTGAGACTCACAATATTTTTGTCTTCTTCTTGTGCTTTCCTATGAGAAAATACATATTTATTATGTGCTAGGTTTGAGTTATCTAGGTATTTTAGTGTACTCTTTAAGAATGCCAAATAAAATGTGTTACATAAGAAAAATAAAATAAAATAAGTAAGTCATGGCGATGGAATGTACAGCATGGTGACTGTAGTTAATTAATATTGTGTTACATATTTTAATATTTCCCTTGTGGCTCAGCTGGTAAAGAATCTGCCTGCGATGCAGGAGACCTGGGTTCTATCCCTGGGTTGGGAAGATCCCCTGGAGAAGGGAAAGGCTACCCACTCCAGTATTCAGCCCTGGAGAATTCCATGACTGTAGAGTTCATGGGGTCACAAAGAGTCAGACACGACTGAGCGACTTTCACATATTTTAAAGTTGCTAAGAGAATGAATCTTGAAGTCCTCATCACAGGAAAGAAAACTCTTTTTGTAGCTATCTACTGTGAAGGATATCAACTAGATTAATGTGATGATCATATTGCAATGTATACAAATGTCAAATTGTTACATTGTGTGACTTCAACCAATATAACCCTTATAGGTCAATTATACCTCAGTAAAATAATAAACAAGTCTTAGGTATCCTTAAAACATATTTACATCAAATTCAATCATACATCCTGTTCTTCCTAATCCTTTATCAAACTCACTCTAATCTGCTCTTCCTGATTCTTTATCAGTCCCTCCTTTGCTTCCTCCTGACAATGCATCTAGTACATATGTTGGTCACATGGTTCAATATTGCTCAGTGAGTTTAGATTAAATTCAGTTTCCCACAAAGTTACATTGTCTGATGCTGGATCTCTCCCTGATAGATTAAAGGAGAAAACCATTCCTTGGTGGCTCAAACAGTAAAGAATCTGCCTGCCAGGCAGGAAACCCAGGTTCAGTCCCTGGGTCTGAAAAATCCCCTGGAAAAGGAAATGGCAACCCACTCAAGTATTCTTGCCTGGAAAATTCCACCGACAGAAGGGTCTGGTGGGCTACAGTCCATGGGATCTCAAACAGTCAGACATGACTGAGCAACTAACTTTGACTTTTTCCACTTTGATTCCCCACCACTATTCCCTGCTGGACTCTAGGGGGAATCTAGATGGAAGCATGATTTACACTGAGGATTTAAAATACCTTACAGCAAATTCTCTGGCAGTCCAGTAGTTAGGACTCCACACTCTGACTGCGGAGGTTGTTGTTGTTTAGTAGCTAAGTCATGTCCGACTCTTGCAGGCCCCATGGATTGTAGCCTGCTAGGCTCCTCTGTTCATGGGATTCTCCAGGCAAGAATGCTGGAGTGGATTGCCATTTCCTTCTCCAGGGGACCTTTCCCACCCAAGGATCAGACCCATGTCTCCTGCATTGAAGGCAGATTCTTTTACTGCTGAGCCACCAGGGAAGAGTCCAGGTTCAATCTACGGTCAGGAAACTAACATCCCAGAAGCCTCATGACGTGAGCTAAGATAAATAAATAAATGATAAAATACCTTACAAACCTAGTGAGGCTTCTACAGAGAGAAATGTTGGGAGTGAGAATTAATGGACACAAAGAAGCAGAGCCCCTCCTCTCCTGTGATCAGAGCAAGTGCATGACAACAAGGTCCAGCCAGTGAAAAAGGATTAAAGGTCTCCCTTGCTCAGCTCCCTGTCTTGTCTGCTTCCCACAGTCTGAGGGGAGGTTTGGACCCTAGGACGCTGAGCTTCTGTGGAGCCTTCTCGTCCCATACCTGCCTTCAGACCAGGCTGCGGCTCACTCTGCTCTGAGCTGCTCCTGACTAAGCAGAATTTTCTCCCCAAATCCTTGAAAGAAAACTTCTCCCTTCAAACCTGCTACATCTCTCCTTCTTCCTTGCCTCAGCATAGGAATCAAACCTCTAGACAACCTATCATTCAAAGAGAATGGCAGGGGAAAAAAACACAGGAAGCTGGTGCTAAAGGGTATGAGCCACATGCGTGCATGCGTTTGTGCGTCCTAAGTCGCTTCAACTATGTCCGGCTCTTTGCAACACTATGGATGTAGCCCACCAGGCTCCTCTGTCCATGGGACTGTCCAGGCTAGAATACTGGAGTGGGTAGCCTTTCCCTGCTCCAGGGGATCTTCCCAACCCAGGGATCGAACCCAAGTCTCTTACGTCTCCCACACTGGCAGGCAGGTTCTTCACCACTAGTGCCACCTGGGGAGGCCATGAACCACAGGCCTCTTGGAACAAAGTTGTGGGCCTGCACCTACCACCTGGACCACTCCCCTGCAGATATGCCTCATCCAGATACTGGTCAGCTTAGCGCACAACGTGAGTCCTTCCAGGTGTGAAAGTGAAAGTCACTCAGTTGCAACCCCATGGATGCAAAGGCTCCTTTGTCCGTGGGATTCTCCAGGCAAGAATACTAGAATGGGTTGCTGTTTCCTTCTCCGTTAACATTCTCTATGGTCTTTTTTTTTTTTCTCTCTCTCTCTCTCTTTCCTTTTCCTTTTTTAATGTGGACCATCTGGGGCAATTGCCTTCAGCATGAAGAACTCCCTTCAGTGTTTCTTGTAAGATGTCTCTCCTAGCAATAAATTCACCCAGTTTTTAATCTTAAAATGTCTCTCGCTTTCATTTTTGAAAGATAGCTTCACTGAAAATATGACTCTTCTTTGTTTCATCCCTTGATCTGGTGGTCTCTTCACTGAGACACAGGCTCATGAAACCTTGAAAAAGTGAAGAGTGAAAGTGTTAGTCACTCAGTCATGTCTGACTCTTTGTGACCCCATGGACTATAGCCCACCAGGCTCCTCTGTCCATGGGATTCTCCAGGCAAGAATACTGGAGTGGGTTGCCATGCCCTCGCTTCAGGGGATCTTCCCAATCCAGGGATTGAACTCAAGTTGCACACATTGCAGCCAGCTTTTTTACCATCGGAGCCACCAGGGAAGCTTTATGGAACCATAAAAACAGACAATACTAAGGACCTACTCCCCCTAAGATTCTCAGAAGAGCAACAGGATTCGAAGTTTCTCTTTGAGCCGAATTTGATCTTCATGGCTGAGTACCTACTAATATCATGTCTGACCTCCTCCTCCATACCCTAAGGGCTTCATCTTCTCTAATTCCTCCTTTAGTTGACTCCTTTTTACCACCACAGTGGTCCTCAAAGTACCAAACATCAAGAAAGAAGCAAAGCAGTCATTTTTGCAAATTGCCTCACCTAGATATCCCTTGTCATGGTTGTAGGTGGGATGAACAATTGACTATGTTCACCCAAGGATGAATCCTTGACTATGATTTGTGTGCAGCCACTGTTCTTGCCTGCCTTCATGACTTTATGAAGTCACAGCCAGTTCTGTGTCTTGGCTTATTACTCTTGTGTACTTATGCTTCGTCATCTGATATTGGCTTAGATATCATTGCGTGAACACTAAGATCCTTCACTCTTCTTCCGTGACCTTGTCACAGTCCTCAGGGATTCTAGCACCATCCGTCTTTACTTATTTCTCTAGTCTCTGTGAATTCTGTGAGCACACTCCGAGACTATAGATTAGAGAAAGGAATTAATCTAGTATAACAAAGTGGAGCTATTTCCTGGCTATTTCTCCAGCATCACAATTTTATTGCTTCATTCAGAAGATTCTTTGAAGGTCAGAAATGTTATTTATGTGTATACACAAAAGTGGGTCCATGCTAAGAAAAAAAAAAAAAAAAGATTCTCACACCCCTTCTCTCACAAGAGGACAAGTAGGGCTTCCCTGCCATCTCTTTGTTAAAGAATCCACTCGCCAAAGCTGGCGACACAGGTTTGATCCCTGATCCAGGAAGATACCACGTGCCGTAGAGCAACTAAGCCCACGTGCCACAACTACTGAGCCTGTGCTCTGGAGCCCAGGAGCCACAGCTACGGAGGCCTGAGCACCCTAGAGCCTGTGCTCCGAAACAAGAGAAGCCGCCACAGTGAGAGCCCTGGACCCCGCAGCTAGAGAGGAGTCCCTCCCTGCAACTAGAGAAAAGCGCGCACAGCAGCAGAGACCCAGCGCAGTCAAAACCAAAACAATAAAATTATTTTTGTAAAAAGGACAAGCAAAGACTTTTGAGTTTGAATTTAGATTCTCTGCAAAGTTCAATTATCTATCACACTGCTTCTCACATTCCTGGAACTGAGAAATAAAAAATATATCTCCTGGGGTCATTCCAGTCTCGAGGGCTCTGGCTCCCACAGCTGATAATTTTCTCTCTGGGAAAAAAAAAAAAAGGAGATAAAATGAAGCTTTCTGATGCAACACTGTTCTCCAGAGCCTCTATCCTCAGACAATTATATCACTCTCCCCATAGACCAAGGTCAGACTCATTAACCAAAGGTGCTGGATTCCAGGGAGGTTTTATCAAGGCATCCCAGGATAAGAATCAAGTATGCATAGAGGCTGTGAGGCAATCTCTTCGACCCTGGCAAATAGAGGTGAGAATCTGGAATCCTACTGTTTGTAGGGCTTTCCGGAATCTAGGCATGATTAGAGGGGAGATACTGGTGGGAAGAAAGATGCCCAGGAACTATGGCTTTATTTGATTTTTATGATCACACCAAGTTTGAGTATAAGCAAACATTTGGCAAGAGAGATTATGTATGCCTCTTAATCTTCCCTATCTTGCAGCGGGGGCATCAATTTATTTTATCTCAGTCAGCTGGCACAGCCATGAGCCTGAGTAAGCCAGACTGTTGGTGGGAAGGTCATTTATTTTACTGTGTGTGTGTGTGTGTGTGTGTGTGCGCGCGCGCGCACGCGCGCGCGTGCGCATGCATGCATGTTCAGTCATGTCTGACTCTTTGCGACCCCATGGACTGTAGCCCGCCAAGCTCCTCTGTCTATGGGATTTTCCAGACAAGAATACTGGAGTGGGTTGCCATGCCCTCCTCCAGGGGATCTTCCCAACCCAGGGACCAAATCTGCATCTCCTGCATTGGCAGGCAGATTCTTTATCACTGCACCACTTGGGAAGCCTCTGTTTTACTGTGCACACTTGAATTTCCATGATTGCTGAGCTGGGCAGACTTGGAGCTCTTGACCACGGCTGAGAGATCAGACTTTGACAGAACCTTGGGCACAGCCCAGAGACACTTTCAGCAACCCTTTCAGGGACAATCTAAAACCCTAATACCCTAGAGCTGTTTTCAGAGATCAAATCAGGTTAGCTTGAAGAGCCAGGGCAGAAGGAACCAAACCTCAGTTCAACTGGCAGAGTTGAAAGAACGCACCTTAGAACTGGTCAGAATGTGTTCTGCTCCCAGTTCTGCCGGTCAGTCTCTTTGTCACCTTAGACATCTCATCACAGTAAGCTTTTCCCTTGAAGATTGTACCCATTCAGCAAATGCTTATGGAGTACTTGCTATGCACCTGGTGCTGTGTTTGAGGGCGAGTGTCAAACAGATCAGAAGAGGAGAAAATACTTGTGAACTGGCTTTCAGGTAACTCATTATTTGATTATCAAACTATCAAAGAGAAAGAAAGGCAGGAATGCAGTGTAACTTTAATGAGCCAGAGGCATGTTTTTCTTTATTTTTTTTTTCCTGCCCCTTCATCAATACGATTTCTTTATTTTTATTTTATAGATTATTGTTGGTATAAAGACACATGTGTGTGTTAGTCGCTCAGTTGTGTCCTCTCTGACACTTTGCAATCCCATGGGCTGCAGCCCACCAGACTCCTCTGTTGAATAATCATCTTTTTTCTTCTAAGTTTAAAAGAAATCAGAATGTTTTCATGGACTCTGGGCCTTCTGTGCTTGATGGAGAAAGGGTTTGTTCATGCTCCATCATAGATGGGAGATGCTGTGAAGGTTTTATTCACAATAAGGAGTCAGTTAATCTCAGTTCCCCTTCTCTCGTCTCTCATTTTCAGCAAAGGGCATCAGATCTGAAATGGAAGCAGCAGTGAGGAAAATGTGAAAAGGAAGGGTTTTAAAAATCAACTCAAAAAACTAGTTGGAAGGGTTCTTCATCCTTAAACATGAGGGCGCTGATTTAGAACAAAGAGATTTAAAAAACCAAAAGAAGAGGAAGAAGAAGGAGATAACTCACCCAAAGCCTAGACTTGTCTCTGTCCAGCCCTTCCTGTCTGACTCACTGGAGAAGGTGGGTTTAATGAAATGAAATGCCTGCTTCCTAAATTGTTCTGAAAAAAAAAAATGTGTCCAAAGCTCAAAGCGAACTCTGACGTGTGTGTGGCTGTGGCTGCACGTTTGCTCACTCATGTCCAACTGTTTGTGACCCTGTGGACTGTAGCCCACCAGGCTCCTCTGTCCATGGAATTCTCCAGGCAAGAATACTAGAGTGGGTTGCCGTTTCCTCCTCCAGATGATCTTTCCAACCCAGGGATGAAACCCAAGTCTCCTGCATCTCCTGCATTGGCAGGAAGATTCTTTATCACTAGCACCGGTTGGGAAACCATGACATAGGGGATCATTATCCTATTGGAGAAGTTGCTTACAGAAGATTCCAAAAAGTCAGTAGTGGGAGAATGTGATGCTCAGTAAATGCATATTTAGCTGAGGAACCATCTGGAAATGCTGGAAGGGAAGGTGAGGTCAGGGAAACACCGTGAGTGTGTGAGGCAAGGAAAGAGGCTTTCATCAGGGAAGAAACTGTAGAGATACCATACGACCTTCAGAGGCAGAGGATCCAAAGCACCGGGGCCAGTAGTACTTAGTTCACGTTACCTTTCAGACCAATCAACACTTCTTGGCAGTAAACTAGAGTCAACCTGCACGGTTTCTTCTTAATACAGAGACTGGAGGGCTGTTAACCCATCAGCTGAAAGGACCATCAGACCAGAGACAGGTGAGTGACAAGGGCACCATCAGGGCAAGAGCATCCAAGAGGACTGATGACTCCTGGCTGGTGAGGTGGCTTCAGCCCCAGGCCAGGCAGTAGGAGAGTCATCAGACAGAGGAGCTAACATAACAGCACTGGGCTGTGTATACATGCGCAGTCGCTCAGTCGTGTCCGACTCTTTGCAACCCCGTGGACTGTAACCCACCAGGCTCCTCTGTGCATAGGATTTCCCAGGCAAGAATACTGGAGTGGCTTGCCATTCCCTTCTCAAGGGGATCTTCCCGACCCAGGGATCGAACCCAGATCTCCTGCACTGCAGGCAGATTCTTTACCGCCCAAGCCATCCCTGGGGCAGGAAAGTCAAAGGCTTACTTAACGAAGCAAGACCTGAGCAATTCATTGCTTTTTGTTGGAAAGAAAGATATGAAGAGAAAAGCAGGAACTCTGAAGTTACACCTATTTTTTAAAAATGATTGTACTACTTCTTTGCGGGGTGATCTTGGATTGGTGCATTGATTTCCTGTGGCTGCTGTAACCCACAGCAGAAATGTATTCTCTGTTTGTAAATGAGATGATGTAAAACAATAGAAATGTATTCTCTTACAGTTCTGTAGGCCAGATGTCTGAAATCAAGGTGGTGACAAGATTGATTTCTTCTGGAGTCTCTGAGGGAGAATCTGTTCCATGCTTTTCTCCTAGATTCAGGAGGCTGTAGCAACTATTATTTGCTGGCATGTAGTTGTTCATTTCAATATCTGCCTCCATCTTCTGCTAAGGCACTTCAGTCGTGTCCGACTCAGTGCGACCCCATAGACGGCAGCCCACCAGGCTCCCCATCCCTGGGATTCTCCAGGCAAGAACACTGGAGTGGGTTGGCATTTCCTTCCCCAGTGCATGAAAGTGAAAAGTAAAAGTGAAGTTGCTCAGTCGTGCCCGACTCTTAGCGACCCCATGGACTGGAGCCCACCAGGCTCCTCCGTCCATGGGATTCTCCAGGCAAGAGTGCTGGAGTGGGTGCCATTGCCTTCTGCGGCCTCCATCTTCACATGGCCATAATCTTTTTGTCCCTGTGTATCCTCTCCTCTTCTCGTAAGGAAACTATTCATCGGATTTCAAGCAAACCTTAAATTCGGGATGACCTCAGGATTATTCTTCTCCTTCTCCTCCTTCTTCTAATTGTTGGCTGTTAGGGCTTTTCTCTAGCTGCAGAGAGCAGGGGCTGCTCTCTGGTTGCAGTGCATAAGCTTCTCATTGTGGTGGCTTCTCTTGCAGAGCACAAGCCGCAGGGCACATGGGCTTCAGCAGTTGCAGCTCAGGGCTCTAGAGCACAGGCTCAGGAGCTGGGGCGCACGGGCTTAGTTGCTCCTTGGCATGTGGGATCTTCCCGGATGAGGGACTGAACTCATGTCTCCTGCATTGGCAGGCAGATTCTTTAACACTGAGCCACTAAGGAAGCGCCTCAAGATTCTTAATAATTACACCTGTAGTTCCAAATACAGACACGTTCTGAGGATTCAGGTGCACATGAAGTTGTGGGCAGCACTATTCCACCCAGTTTATAGTTTGTTACTGCACTACTGTGAATCTCTACTCCCCTGCCCATACCAGGCAGATAATAACAACACCAACTGGTAAGGATTGAGTGGGAAAAAAAAGTCCTTATAACATACTTAAAATTATTCAGCTCAAAATGTCAGTAGTGCCAATGGTGATAAGTCTTTCAGCTGAAATCCATCAGCCTTTCTCTAATCTTAGCCTGATGGCCAGTACATAATGAATGCTTCAGTTCAGTTCAGTCACTCAGTTGTGTCTGACTCTTTGCGACCCCATGAATTAAAGCACGCCAGGCCTTCCTGTCCATCACCAACTCCCGGAGGTCATTCAGACTCACATGCATTGAGTCAGTCATGCCATCCAGCCATCTCAGTGAATGCTTAGTAGGAATCAAATCCCTGGGGAGCGAGGAGATATGGCATGGAAAGAGAAGAACCAAATGTAAAATCCACTTGAAAATCCTTGGACAAGATCCAGAGGTACTATATGGCTGAGTTGGCCCCAAAGGGTAATAGTCAGAGAACAAATCCTTCTCTATACAGACTACCCCAAGAAGATCTCCATTCCATTTTGGGGTAGATTTCATCCTTAAAGAATTCTGCATTATATAGAACCATAATTGGCCTGTCTGATTTTCACCCATATATTTAGGTTTTCTCTTGCCTTCTTATAACAGCTAATCTGTGGGTGTGTGGCTGTGCCAGTCTTAGCTGCCACACACTAGATCTATTTTATTTGTTTTATTGTGCATGTAGGGTCTTAGTTTCAGCCTGAGAGATCTAGTTCCCTGGTCAGGGATAGAACCCAGGCTCCCTGCACTGGGAGCCGGGAACCTTAACCACTGGGCCACCGGGGAAGTCCCATAACACCTAGATTTTTAAAGCAGTTCTCACAAGTCCAGAGAGGCCTCCCTCAATCACTTCGTCCAAAGGTATTGTCTCTAGCAACTTCCTGTAAGATCACTCTGTTTATTTTTCCTTACATTTATTTCCAGTAAAATGGGGTTAACACATTTTAAAGCAATTTTCCTCTAATTAAAAAATAAATGTTTAAAAATATTCCCTGGGAGTCCCGTGGTTGAGGCTCCACACTCCCAATGCAGAAGCCCTGGGTTGCAACCCTGATCAGGGAAGTAGATCCCACATACCACAATTAAAAGATTCCACATGCCACAGTGAAATTCAAAGATCCTGCATCCCACAACCAAAACCCGTCAATACCAAATAAATAAATATTTCTTATAAAACAAATATCTCAAGTTTTTTTTTAATGTATATATATATGGTTTACTTGTTTCCTCATTCCTTATCTCTCCCATGAAAACAGAACCTTGTTCATCTTTTTTACCCCCTTGTTGCTTGTGCCTCCCTCAGTGACTGCCCCTTAGGGAAACTGAATTAATTTTTTATTAAATGAATGAATGAATACATGGAAACAGGATAATAAGAAGTCTCAATGGGTTGAAAATCAAGTTGGTTAGTAATCTAAGGAAGTCTTAGGGCTTCCCTGGTGATCCAGTGGTTTATAATCTGCCTGCCAATGCAAGGGACACAGATTGCATCCCTGATCGGGGAAGATCCCACATGCCGCAGAGCAACTAAGTCCGTGCTACTGAAGCCCACGCCCCCTAGAGCCCTTGCTTTGCGACAAGAGAAGCCACCACAGCAGGAAGCCCGTGCAGGACAAGTAGAGAGTAGCCCCGCTCGCTGCAACTAGAGAAGGTCCTCATGCATCAGTGAAGACTCGGCACCATCAAAAATAAATAAGTAAATAAACAATTTTTTTAAAGAAAGTCTTAAATACCAACTTAAGTGTGGCATCGATCTAGGCAAAACTAAGAGACAGAGATGGAGGAAAGGGAGCGGGGACTTTTCCCTGGTGGTCCAGTGGTTATGAATCCACCTTCCAATGCAGGGGACACAGATTCAATTCCTGGTAGGGGAACTAAGATGCCACATGCCATGGGGCAACTAAGCCTGAGGGCTACAACTTGCGAGCCATGGCACTCTGGACTGCATGCCACAGCTGGAGAAGCACAGGACCACACAGTAGCAAAGACGCAGCATAGTCAGAGAGAGAGGGAAGGGAGTGGTTAGGCAAAGGGAAAACTCTAGACCAGATTTCATAATTAGAAGAAATCGAGTCAGAGAAGATGAAAGATATTTAAGTTGAAGTGAAGTGAAAGGCACTCAGTCGTGTCCGACTCTTTGCAACCCTGTGGACTGTAGAGTCCATGGAATTCTCCAGGCAAGAATGCTGGAGTGGGTAGCCTTTCCCTTCTCCAGGGGATCTCCAAAACCCAGGGATTGAACCAAGGTCTCTTTACCAGCGGAGCCACAAGGGAAGCCCAATAATACTGAAGTGGGTAGCCTATCCCTTCTCCAGGGGATTTTCCTGACCCAGGAATCAAACTGGAGTCTTCTACATTTCAGGCAGATTCTTTACCAGCTGAGCTATCAGGGAAATCCTGATATTTAAGGTAAGCGTTGTCAATAATTTGGGCACTAGAGGGTCTTGAGTAGACAGCCACCCAACACTGACTCCTCCTGGTCTAAGTAGCCTGCTGCCTTTGGATATCTGGGAAAGCAGACCTCTACTGGCTCTATCCAACACCAAACCTTCCTGGTCTTCACAGGATGGCTTCTCTATCCTTCGGTACACACTTCTGTGTACTTCCTCATTGCTGATGGTGATGGCTGACATTATCGCTGTGACAGAAGACCTCAGTGCTGATGATGATGTGTGTGAACAGTATTCTGGGACAGTACGAGTTCCTGAGTGGTGATGATGAAGGCAAGAAGGTCAAGGATAAATATTCTTAGGTGGGGATGATCCCTCCTGATCCTTCAATCATCTCCCTGGTCCACTGCATTCAGTTGGCAGGGTTTTGTTGAGTGCTTAGTACACACACTGAGCATAATGTTCTCCACTCTTACCCTTTGAATGCAAGCCTCAGAAAGATGACTGATACTGTGGACAACTTGTCACCCACAACCCTAGACCATTGGGTCCAAACTTTGTTGTTCATTCATTCCCTTACAGTGCAGACTTCTTGGGTTAATATCCTAAATGCCATCCCACACTGACTCTTCCCAGACTTTGGCCCCTTCATTCGCTCATCCAAGAATTTGGCAATGAGCCTTTCCTCACTGCTTTTGGATGCAACTTCATTATCTTCTATCATCTTTGGCAAGGTCTCCCTACTTCAAATGCTAGTCTCTTCAGAATCCCATCTCTGCTTTGACACCAGGGCATTTGGGATGGAGTGTGTTCCATTATTCCACTGCTGCTGCCTTGCACTCTCTAGCATGGGTGCAGAGAGTTTAACTGCAAGTCTTGGTGGGTAGTGCTCTCCTGGAAGGTGAAAGCAAGACTTTTACACAGAAATAGTAAAATTGGGGCTTTATTTTGCTGTTCCCCATCTCCCATAATGAATCAATCATGGTGGGTTTTTTTTCCTACTGAGACTAAATGTGCCCTGATGGAGTCTCCTTAAGAGACTCCAGGCAGTCATTATTAAACAATTGCAGTTGTCATATAAGATGAAATTTTCCCCACTGAGACGCCTAGCAAATACCCTGTTCTTCCTGCAGATGAGCAACGCCTCTCAGAGGGTGATGGAAACAAATCAGTCAATGACCTCGGACTTCACTCTCACGGGCCTTTTCAACCACTCAGGGCCACATCTGGCCCTGTTCTCCCTGGTGGCTGCCATATTCACGATGGGCCTTCTGGGCAATGCAGTCCTGATCTTCCTGATCCACACAGATGCCAGGCTCCACACGCCCATGTACTTTCTTCTCAGCCAGCTCTCCTTGCTGGATGCTGGCTTTCCACTGGTCACCATTCCCAAGATGGCAGCTGACTTCCTGCAGGAAGAAGGCGCCATCTCCTTTGGAGGCTGTGCGGCTCAGATGTTCTTCTTGATGCTTATAGGTGTCTCTGAGGGCGTCTTGCTATCCCTTATGTCTTATGACCGCTACGTTGCCGTGTGCCACCCCTTGCATTATCCTGTGCTCATGAGACGTCAGGTCTGCCTGCTCATGGTGGGCACCTCCTGGTTGTCAGGCGTGCTTGTAGCCTCCATCCAGACCTCCATCACTCTGCACTTCCCCTACTGTGCCTCACGCACTGTGGACCACTTCTTCTGTGAGCTGCCTGCCCTACTCAAGCTCTCCTGTGTGGACACCTCTGCCTATGAGCTGGCGCTGTCCATCTCTGGGGTGCTGATCTTGGTGCTGCCTCTGTCACTCATAGCCACTTCCTACAGCCGTGTGTTGGGGGCTGTTCTTCACATGCACTCAACTGAGGCCCGACACAAGGCCTTCACCACCTGCTCCTCGCACATCACTGTGGTGGGGCTCTTTTATGGGGCAGCAGTGTTCATGTACATGGTACCAGGCGCCTATCACACCCCACAGCAGGACAACGTGATCTCCCTCTTCTACAGTCTCATCACTCCCACGCTCAACCCCCTAATCTATAGCCTTAGGAACCAAGAAGTTCAAATGGCTTTGGTCAAGATCCTTTTCAGAACTGGCTTCAGATCAAAGAGATGACCTCCTGGGGGATGCCCGGTTGTCCCAGGGACCCTGCCTTACCGTTGAGACCCATCTTTGGTTTGCAGCCCACGTGGCTCAAGACATATTCTGACCAGCTCCCTTCCTCTTCCAAGACTTGCTATTTCTTTTGTGGATTTAATGATCCCAATTATTTAAACAAGAGGAAGGGTTGGTTGGTTTGTCTTAAATCAAAGAAAAATTTTACTACAAAATTGTCAACCCAAGAACAGAGATGGATCACAGGATCACAGCTTGTAAATGTTTCAGCCACCTATTAGTATCCTGCATTATCCCATTCTTGTACATTTACATACAGTGAGCAATAGATCAAATCCAACTCTAGAAATCCAAGCCCCCAAGAAATGGAATTGAGGGGCTGGTGCTCTGACAATAATGTTCTGGCCACAGTCATCCTTGAGCTGATCACTCTGAGGTCATAAGTGAAGTTAAAGTCAGAGGCATGACTGGGAGCCCTTATAATGGTCTTACTGCATGAAAGACTGACCGGTTAAGTGGGGTGGAGTGGGAATGTCTTATGCAGTATTACAAACCAGCAAGATGAAGCCAGAGTCTTTGCTACTGCCCTTCCCTTTAATTTCTACCCCTGCTCCTCCCAGACCCATTAAAGCTTCCCTGAAGCTACTAGAAAAAGGCTTGAAGTTTCACAGAGATAGACTTGAGATGTGTTTACTCCTCCCCAAACCTAAAATACTTTTTAGAACTGTTCCACTGTGGTAAATGTAGTGGAGGAAATATAGAAAAGAATAAGGTTCCTTGGGGCTGGGTGGTTTTATTTCTTAGACACCTTATGAGTATTGACAGAAGGAATGAGAGGCTTTGAGCCGTGCTCAGTGGGCGAGTTGATTTCAGATCTGGTTTAGGTGCCTCTTCTACCTTTGTCTACCCCATTAACCTTGTCTGAAGCACTGCATCACTTATCTCTTCCCTCTTATTCTTCTTCCTTCTCACACACAATCAAGATTTCTAGAAGATGAATCAGTCTATCATAAAGTACATGCATTTTCAGTTTTAATAACTATTGCCAGATTGCTCTGCAGAGACTCTCACCCACGAATAAGTGTTCATTTCCCCAACTACATCAGCAACATTTTGAATAACTTCAAATTTCTGCCAATTTCATGAAAGAAAATTACGTTTCTTGATTGTTTTACTTTCAATGTCCCTGATTTCTAGCGAGGGTGATATCTTTTCATAAGTTTTTTGGCCATTCACATTTCCTTGACTATGGATTTCCTGTTCATATCAACTCTCTAAAGGGCTGTTCTTACTGATTTGTAGAAGTTCTTTATATCTTTATATGTTATATATTAAGCAAAAATACTCTTCAAAGTGCCTTTGAATTTAAACTTTATGGGCTTTTTCATATGAAGTTTTTTTACTGGAGTCAAAATCATAAATCTTTTTACTTATTTTTATGTCTTACTTTTAAAATTCTCTTCTCCAATATATTATAAGAATATTGTCCTCAACTGTACTCTGATTCTTTTAGGATATATTTGGGGGGTATAATGTGAGGTATAATTTTTCCCATGTGGCCTTCCGATTTCCCTGTAATCTGCTGTAAGTCTCTGCTTATATTTTTCATTTTGTCATGCTATATCCTAGCAGAATTGCTTTTTGGTCTTCCAGCTTTCCAGTTCTCTCTTATGCTTGGCTTACTATTGCTGCCATCAATCCATTGTAGAATTTTCATTTTAATTACCTACTGTTGGTTTTTTTATCGAGAGTAACTATTCTTGTTTCATGGATATTACCTTGTCCTTTATCACTATGAAGCTATAAAATGTACTTGTTTTAAAACAATTTTCAGATTATCTATTATCACTACCATTTGAATGTGAATTTTTCCATATGTTGGATTTGTGATCGCTCATGGAATTGCTCCCTACATGTTTTGTAATTCTGGGCTGGTCACTCATTTAAGGGCTTGGGAATTCTTATAGATTCATCCAGCACTCTGATCATCTCTTTGCAAAATGGCTTGTGGAAATGACTTCCCATTTTGGAGGCACCATGGCTTCACCCCAGCTTTGTAATGACACAATAAGCAGCCCTTACTTATTACTGGGAATACCTATCCTGCAATTCTTTCTTTCAAGGGTGACTCTATTTCCTCTATCATTACCACTTCCTTGTTTTCACAAAAGTTTGTAACCATTAAAGAAACTTTTGAACATGGATTTCAATGTTTAGTAATGGAGTCCTAGAGTTTTTATAAGTTCCACAATACAACAGCAAAAAGCTAGATGAACTAAAAAGTCATCATTTATTTAAAGCTTTTCAAAAGTGATGGATGCAAAGAAGTTTCAATAAACCAAACTTCAAGAGGGATAATCTTTTCATAGGTGAGCAAAGACTAGCAGCCTCTTTCCTACTGGGAGGAGTTTCATGGAGAGATTCTGCTGAGACAGGAGAAAATTTGCCAGTGTTTAAAGATAACATGTGTGCTCTCATGATCGTTACTATTGATTGGAATCTTGGATAACCTCAGACACAGAACTAAGTCCTTCAGTCTGGCAATTTTCTCCCAAGAAAATTTTGCTGAGTAAAAAGAGTAGGGAGAATGTAGCTGAAAGCAGACACAAAACTTACAGTGGAGATGAAGCAAAAGCAATCTGAAATCATTTTAACATTTTAACCCAATCCCCTGCCACCCCAAATCTTCCTTAGAGCAAAGGGATCATCTGCTTAGCAGTAGGGGGAAAGATTGGAGTCAGGTTGAAAGGTGCAGAGATATCTCATGGCCTTATTTTAAAACACAGGTAAAATGTTCAAAGAGACAATCTAAGTGTCCAACAACAAATGGATGAACTAATGTGGCAGAAAGTGAAGAGGAACTAAAGAGCCTCTTGATGAAAGTGAAAGAGGAGAGTAAAAAAGCTGGCTTAAAACTCAACTTTCAAAAAACTAATATCATGGAATCTGGTCCCATTATTTCACAGCAAATAGAAGAGGAAACAATGACAGACTTTATTTTTCTGGGCTCCAAAATCACTGCAGATGGTGACTGCAGCCATGAAATTAAAAGACTCCTGCTCCTTGGAAGAAAAGCTGACAAACCTAGACAGCATATTAAAAAGCAGAGACATTACTTTACTGACAAAGGTCTGTCTAATCAAAGCTATGGTTTTTCCAGAAGTTATGTATGGATGTGAGAGTTGGACCATAAAGAAAGCTGAGTGCCAAAGAACTGCTGCTTTTGAACTATGGTGTTGGAGAAGACTCTTGAGAGTCCCTTGGGCTTCAAGGAGATCAAACCAGTCAATCCTAAAGAAAATCAACCCTGAATATTCATTGGAAGAACTGACGCTGAAGCTGAAGCTCCAATATTTTGGCCACCTGATGAGAACTGACTCCTTAGAAAAGACCCTGATGGTGGGAAAGATTGAAGGCAGGAGGAGAAGGAGATGACAGAGGATGAGATGGTTGGATGGCATCACCAACTCGATGGGCATGAGTTTGAGCAAGCTCCAGGAGTTGGTGAGGGACAGGGAAGCCTGGCCTGATGCAGTCCATCAGGTCACAAAAAGTCGGATACAAGTGAGCAACTAAACTGAAACTGAAATATGTGGTATATACATACAATAGAGTACTACTCAGACATACAAAAAAAAAAAGAATGAAATTTTACCATTTGCAGCAACATGGATGGTTGCAATCGCATGGTTTAAGTTATTGACTGTATAGAGTATGGGGTGTGGGTTCCCAGGTGGTGCAGTGGTAAACAGTCCACCTGCCAAAGCAGGAGGTGCAAGAGACATGGGTTTGATTCCCGGAGAGTGAAAATTCCATAGAGTAGGAAACTGCAACCCTCTCCAGTATTCTTGCCTGAAAAATCCCATGGACAGGGGAGCCTGACGGGCTACAGTCCATGGGGTCACAAAGAGTCAGACATGGCTTAGCAACTGAGCACACAATATGTAGCATAAAAGTAATCTAAGGACAAATGTGATAAATGAAGAATAGCTATTGAATTCACCGTAGCAATCACTTCAAAAAATAAATCCAAGAGATGTACCTAAAAGTGCAGAAGAGGAGATAAATAGGAAATTTTAAAGATGTTTAGTTAATTGAAAAAGGCCTAAAAGGAAATAATAATAGATAATACAAATAGAAAGCAGAGAGCAACATGTTCAACATAATGCCTATTTTTTTTTGCAAGTCACATCAATATTTAGTAAAATAGATCCATATGATGGGTCATAAATCAAGTCTCAATGAATTCCAAATGACTGAGATAACTCCCAGGATAATCTCTAACTATGACATAAGTAAATTAGAAATTAATCAAATGGTTAATTAGAAAAATCTCCATATCTGTGGAAATTAAATAACACATTGCCTAAAAACAAAACAGGGACTTCCCCAGTGGTCCAGTGGTTAAGAATCCCCCTTGCAATGCAGGGGACATATGTTCAATTCCTGGTCTGGAACTATGACCCCACATCCCACAGAACAACTAAGCCTGCATGCCACAACTAGACTGTGCACCACAAGGAAAGATCCCGCATGCTGCAACTAAGTCCTGACACAGTCAAATAAATAAATACCTTTAAAAATGAAAACAACAACCCATGGGTCAGAAAAAGAATCACATGAAAAATAATTTTTAATTTAATTATAATGAAAACAATATATCAAAATATATGAGATTCTCATTAAAGCTTAGGTATGACTTTATAGCTTTGGATAGATACATGGAAAAATAAGAAAGATTTAAAAATATTGATCTAAATGCCTTTTTTTTTTTTTTAAGATCAAGTTAAAGTAAGACTGTGTGCTCAGTGTCCTACTCTTTGCAGCCCCATGGACTGTAGCCCTCCAGTTTCCTCTGCCCATGGGATTTCCCTGGCAAGAATACTGGAGTGAAGTTGGACCATTTCCTACTCCATAAAGTAAGTAGAGACAGTAAAACATAAAGATAAGAGTATAAATCAATAAAGTATGTGGAGGCAAACAATAGAGAAAATTTTTAAATTTATAAAACTAAAAAATGGTTTCTTTAAATGAGTAATAAGATAAATAACTCAACAATATACTGACCAAGAAAAAAGGAAAGAGAAAACACAAATTACCAATACCAGTAATGAAAGAGAGATCATCATTACAGCTCCTCCAGACATAAACTGTGTATTATTAACAACTCTCTTCCAATAACGTTAAGTAGATAAATTTTATTTCTTTATTTATTATTGAAGTATACTTGATTTACAATGTTGTGTTAGTTTGTGGTATGCAACAAAGTTATGTGTACATATTAAACTTCTTTGACCAAAAAATTCATCCCTGTTTTCCCATAAGATGTTATAGGAAAACTCAAATTAACTTTTTGGCCAACCCAAAATACATATAACTCAGAATATTTTCAGTTATAATTTATTACAGGATCTTGAGTATAGTTTCCTGTGCTATACACACAGGACCTTGTTTTTTAATTTATTTAGTTATTTTAATTGGAGGCAATTACTTTACAATATTGTGGTAATTTTTGCCATAAATCAACATGAATCAGTCATGGGTGTACATGTGTCCCACCATCCTGAACCCCTTCCCACCTCCCTCCCCACCCCATCCCTCTGGGTTGTCCCAGAGCACAGGTTTTAAGTGCCCTGTTTCATGCATCAAACTAGGACAGGTCATCTATTTTACATACGGTAATATACAAGTTTCAAATTCTCATATTGTCCCATTCTTGCCTTCTCCCACATAGTCCAAAAGTCTGTTCTTTACATCTTTGTCCCTTCTGCTGCCTTGCATATAGGGTTGTCATTACCATCTTTCTAAATTCCATATATATACTGTATTGGTGTTTCTCTATCTGACTGACTTCACCGTGTATAATAGGCTCCAGTTTCATACACCTCATTAGAACTGATTCAAATGTTTTCTTTTTTATAGTTGAGTAATACTCCATTGTGTATATATACACAACTTCCTTATCCATTCATCTGCCAATGGACATCTAGGCTGCTTCCATGTCCTGGCTGTTATAAACAGTGCTGCGATGAACACTGGGGTACACATGTCTCTTTCAATTCTGGTTTCCTCCATGTGTATGCCCAGCAGTGGGATTGCTGGGTCATATGGCAGTTCTATTTCCAGTTTTTTAAGGAGTCTCCACACTGCTCTCTATATGGCTGTACAAGTTTGCATTCCCACCAACAGTGTAAGAGGGTTCCCTTTTCTCCACACCCTCTCCAGCATTTATTGTTTGTAGACTTTTTGATGTCAGCCATTCTGACTGGTATGAGATGGTACCTCACTGTGGTTTTGATTTGCATTTCTCTGATAATGAGTGATAATGTTGACCATCTTTCCATGTGTTTCTTAGCCATCTGTAAGTCTTCTTTGGAGAAATGTCTGTTTAGTTCTTTGGCCCACTTTTTGATTGAGTGATTTATTTTTCTGGTATTAAGCTGCAGGAGCTGCTTGTATATTTTGGAGATTAATTCTTTGTCAGTTTTTTCATTTGCTATTATTTTCTCCCATTCTGAAGCCTGCCTTTTCACCTTGCTTATAGTTTCCTTTTTTGTGCAAAAGCTTTTCATTTTAATTAGGTCCCATTTGTTTATTTTTGTTTTTATTTCCACTACTCTGGAAGGTGGGCCATAGAGGATCTTGCTGTGATTTATGTCAGAGAGTGTTCTGCCTATGTTTTCCACTAAGAGTTTTATAGTTTCTGGTCTGAAATTTAGGTCTTTAATCCATTTTGAGTTTATTTTTGTGTATGGTGTTAGAAAGTGTTCTAGTTTCATTCTTTTACAAGTGGTTGACCAGTTTTCCCAGCACCAGTTGTTAAACAGTTTGTCTTTTCTCCATTATATATTTTTGCCTCCTTGGTCAAAGATAAGGTGCCTATAAGTCTATGGGTTTATCTCTGGGCTTTCTATTTTGCTACAGTGATCTGTATTTCTGTCTTTGTGCCAGTACCATAGTGTCTTGATGACTGTGGCTTTGTAGTATAGTCTGAAGTCAGGCAGGTTGATTCCTCCAGTTCCAGTCTTCTTTCTCAAGATTGCTTTGGCTATTTGAGGATTTTGTGTTTCCATACAAATAATGAAATTATTTGTTCTAGCTCTGTGAAAAATACCTTTGGTAGCTTGATAGGGATTTCATTGAATCTATAGATTGCTTTGGGTAATATACTCATTTTCATTATACTGATCCTTCTGACCCACAAACATGGTATATTTCTTCATTTATTTGTGTCATCTTTGATTTCTTTCATCAGTGTTTTNACCCACAAACATGGAATATTTCTTCATTTATTTGTGTCATCTTTGATTTCTTTCATCAGTGTTTTATAGTTTTATATATATAGGTCTTTTGTTTCTTTTGGTAAATTTATGCCTAAGTACTTTATTATTTTCATTGCAATGGTGAACTGGATTGTTTCCTTAATATCTCTTCCTGCTTTCTCATTGTTAGTGTATAAGAATGCAAGGGATTTCTGTGTATTAATTTTATATCCTTCAACTTTACTATATTCATTAATTAGCTCTAGTAATTTTCTAATGGTGTCTTTAGGGTTTTCTATGTAGAGGATCATGTCATCTGCAGACAGTGAGAATTTTATTTTTCTTTTCCAATCTAGATTCCTTTTATTTCTTTTTCTTCTCTGATTGCTGTGGCTAGAACTCCCAAAACTATGTTGAATAGTAGTTGTGAGAATGAGCACACTTGTCTTGTTCCTGATTTTAAGAGGAAATGCTTTCAAGTTTTCACCACTGAGGGTGATGTTTGCTGTGGGTTTGTCATATATGGTTTTTATTATACTGAGGTATATTCCTCCTATGCCTGCTTTCTGGAGAGTTTTTATCATAAATGGATATTGAATCTTGTCAAAGGCTTTCTCTACATCTATTGAGATAATCATATGTTTTTTATCTTTCAATTTGTTAATACGGTGTATCACATTGATTTGTGAATATTTACGAGCTTGCCACTTATCTATTTAATATGTAGTAGTTTGTATCTGTTAATCCCCAAACTCCTGATTTATCTCTCCTCCACCTCCTTTCTCCTTTGGTAACCTTTGTTTTCTATGTCTATAAGTCTCTTTTATAAATAAGTTCATTTGTGTCACATTTGAGATATCACACATAAGTGACAGCATATGGCACTGATTTTTCTCTTTCTGACTTACTTCACTTAGTATAATCACTAGGTTCATCTGTGTAGCTGCAAATAATATGACCCTGTTCTCTTATGGCTGAATAATATTTCATTGTGTATATATACCACTTTATCCATTCTTCTGTCAATGGACATTTAAGTTGCTTCCACATCTTGGCTAGTGTAAATAGAGCTGCTACGACCGTTGGGATCCAATTTGTGTTCCCACCAACAGAGTAGGAGAGTTCTCTTTTTCCACAACCTCTCTGGCATTTGTTATTTGTAGGATTTTTAATGATGATGACCATTCTAACTAGCATGAAGTGGTACCTAGCCATAATCTTGATTTGCATTTCTCTAATAATTAGTGATGTTTAGCATCTTTTCAGGAGAAAGCAATGGCATCCTACTTCAGTACTCTTGCCTGGAAAATCCCATGGACTGAGGAGCCTGGTGGGCTGCAGTCCATGGGGTCACTAAGAGTCGGAAACGACTGAGCGACTTCACTTTCACTTTTCACTTTCATGCATTGGAGAAGGAAATGGCAACCCACTCCAGTGTTCTTGCCTGGAGAATCCCAGGGACAGGGGAGCCAGCAGGCTGCCATCTATGGGGTCGCACAGAGTCGGACACGACTGAAGTGACTTAGCAGCAGCATCTTTTCAGGTGCCTATTGGCCATCTGTATGTTTTTGGTAAAATTTATTTAAAAAATTTTTTAAACTTACATAAGATATAGAAAACTTGTATTGCTCTATATGCTTCCAAAAATATAAGAAAGAAATAATACCAATCTTGCACAAATGCATCCAGTGAAGATAAAAAAAGGTTCACACACTAACTCATTTTATGAAACCAGAAAAACCCTGATACTAAAAGCTGACAAGGACACTGTAGGAAAATAAAATTTAAAACTCAATATTCACATGAGCATAGATGAAAGTTTTAAATAATTATAAACACAATCCAGTCATATATTAAAAGGTTAATATACCATAGCTATGTGCGGTTTATTTCAAGAATGAAAGTATGGTTTAATATTTGGAAATCAATCACTATAATTCAACACATGCAGAGAATAAATGAGAAACACATGTTATCATCTCATAGATGTAGGAAAAACATTCGACAAAATTCAATACCCACTCCTCCTTAAAAACAAAGCAAAAACAATTTTCAAACCAGGACTAGCAGGGAACTTCTTAAATCTGATAAAGGACAGATTTTTAGAAAACATATCTAACATCAAACTTAATGTGAAAAACTGAATTATTTCCTCTTTAGATTGGGAAGAAAAGAATGTCTGCTCTCATTTATATTTAACATTGTTCTGGAGGTTCTAGGCAGAAAAAGAAATAAAGTGATTAAAAATTTAAACTGCTTTTGTTTGCAGACAACCTGATTGTGTACATAGAAACCCCCCCCAAAAGAAATCTACAAGCTACTGGAACTAATAAGTGAATACAGCACAGTTGTAGGAGACAAGGAAGCCTGGCATGCAGCAGTCCACGGGGTCTCAAGAAGCTGGACAGTACTTAGCTACTGACAACAAGGAGACAAGGTTAATCTATTAAAACATCAATTGTATGTCCTCTTCTGGCAGTAAACAATAGGAGGGAAAAAAAACTTTATCAAAAGACACAATATGACATCTTAAAAACAATACTCCATTCAGTTCAGTCTCTCAGTCGTGTCCGACTCTTTGCGTGTGACCCCATGAATCGCAGCACACTAGGCCTCCCTGTCCATCACCAACTCCCGGAGTTCACCCAAATGCATGTCCATCAAGTCAGTAATGCCATCCAGCCATCTCATCCTCTGTTGTCCCCTTCTCCTCCTGCCCCAAAAACAATACTACTTAACATCAAAAATATAAAATACCAGCAATAAATCTAATGAAATATGTGCAAGACCACTACATTGAAAACTGCTAAGCTTTTTTGAATAAATTATTTTAAAAATAAACGAGGAGATATACCATTTCCTATATAAGGAGACTCAAAGTGGTTAAAAATGACAATCCTCTCAAAATTAATTTATAGAGCTAAAGCAACCCCTAGCCTAATTCCCAGCAGGATTTTAATAGAAATTCACAAACTCAACCTAAAATTTTTATAGAAAGTTCAATGATCATGAATAAAATAAGGCAATCTTGAAAGGGATGAGTTGGAGGACTCACATTATCTAATTTCCATGCTTACTACAAATTTACAAAAGTGAAGACATTTTCTTACAAATATTAGAGTGGACAAATATATCCAAGAACAGAATAGAAGGACTTTTCTGGTGGTCCAGTGACTAAGACTCTGCTCTCCTCAGTCAGGGAACTAGATTCCACATGCTGCAGTGAAAGATCCCGCATATCAGAGCTAAGACCCAGCACAGCCAAATGAATAAACAAATCAATTTTTAAAAATAGAATAGAGAATCCAGAGATAGCCCCATGCATGTACAGTGAATTGGTCTTGTGCAAAAGCTCTATAGTTAAGGGAAAGGAAAGTCTTTCAATGAAGCGGCTAGACTTTGAAAGAAACCAGACATGAAAGAGTACACAACCATTCAATTTACTGAAGTTTCCCCAAAAAAGCAAAATTCTGATCTACAATGGTAAAAACCATAATAGTGGTTGTTCTGGTGATGGTAGGATGGGCTTGACTGGAAAGAAGGCAAGAGAGACGCTTCTGCAGCAATGAGAATGTTCTGTATCTTGATTTGGGTGATAACACAGATAAATAGATTTGTCTAATTTTAGCAAGCTTAAGTTCGGTGCATTTTACTGTATATAAATGATACCTCAAAAAATTGAAGGATGGAGGCAAGGGCAGTAGGTAGCAATGGCAGGTCAAAGACAAAGAACCATAAAATGAAATAGCACGTTGGTGCTTGAACAAGGTCTCCGTTCAAAGCCTCTGGAGCTGCACAGGGAGGGGGTGAGGATAAGGTGGTACCAGCAGTGGGTGATACCATCACTGAGGTGTCTTTCAAACATAGCAGCTAAGTTTATTCCTGAATCCTACTCGGGCTTCCCTGATAGCTCAACTGGTAAAGAACCCGCCTGCAATGCAGGAGACCCAGGAGACGCGAATTCAATCCCTGAGTCAAGTCAGGAAGATCCCCTGGAGGATGGAAAGGGAAACCCACTCCAGTACTTTGGCCTGAAAAACCCCATAGACAGAGGAGCCTGGAGGGCTACCCTTCAAAGGGTTGCAAAGAGTCAGACACGACTGAGAGACTGAGCACAACCCCATTTACATTGATGCCCGACTCTTCTGTGGTGTGTATTCCAAATGGCTTGGGGGTTATAGTGTTTCAAAAATCCAGTACCCTAGGTCATTTAGGAAGACTCTCTGGGGCATATTTCACCACTGGGCATTGAGCCAGGCCCAGCTATTTCTTTCCTCAAGAATCAAAGCTGGGCAGTGCCTGCCCCTACTCTGAAGCTTCCCAGGAGAATCTGAACATAATTGCAATCAAGGGATGAAAAAAAAAGAAGAAGAAGCAGAGTTTTGTCCCAAAGTGCAAATGGAAAACCAGAAAATTGAAATCAATAAATGTTTAAAGAAATGACCACCAAGTGAAATGTTATATCAACTTCACTCATTGTTGGCTTTGCTATTTATAAAAATGTCATTGCACCTACTCATATAAAAACCTGCACACAAGAAAGATAAATACTGTATGATTTCAATCATTTGTGAAACTTAAAAATATCAAATTAATTGAAACAGAGTAAAATGGTGGTTGCCAGACTGGAAGGCAAAGAAAGGGGAGATGTTGGTCAAAAGGTGCACCTTTCAGTTGTAAGTTCCAAGGATCTAATGTACAGCATGGTGACTGCAGTAAGTACAACCATATTATACTTGTGATTTGCTAAGAGAATAGGTCTTAAGCATTCACACCATGGGGAAAAAAAAAAGATAGCTATGTGAAGTGATGACTGTGTTACTTACCTTGCTTGTATAATCATTTCTCAGTGTATGTGTATGTGTGCTAAGTTGCTTCAGTCACGTCCCACTCTTTGCAACCTCATGGATTGCAGCATGCCAAGCTTCCCTGTCCTTTGCTATCTCCCAGAGTTTGCTCAAGCTCATGCCCACTGATTCAGTGATGCAATCCAACCATCTCATTCTCTATCACCCCCTGTAGTAGAGATACATAATTTATAAGTAAGTATAAATATACAGTTCACATGCTTTTACTTATAAAGTCTGTGTCAAAAAATTATAGTGGCCCTATCTAGGGATGGGAGCCATGGTGGGATTTTGAGCAAGAGATGGGCACCATTGACTTGCCACCATTAACCCAGAAGCACCAACCGAATTCTGCCATTTCTAGGGCCTTTGAGGCATGTTTTCCCCCAAGATATGTGCCCTGGAGATAGAGGTCTCTTGCTACCCTAGGCCTTGCAGAAGTGAAGGAGAAGGAAAAAGAAAGAAATGCTGGGTGTTTCTCTCTTTCCCCAAGCTGCTACATCCAGGAGTGATTCCCTTTGGTGCAAACATTACTTGGCATCTGGATCCCTAACAAGGCATTTGGGGGCTAAGCCTGGCCTACAGGGATTGAGGTATAAATGTTAAAAGTCTTTCCTGAGAGCCCTCAGACCCACTTCCCCATCCTTCAAAACCTCCAGACTCCATTCTCCCTGCAGCCCAGCTTGCCACCCAACAGATCTTCCAAATCAAAGAGCAGAGAAATATATTCTACCCTTGGCTTAGTGCCTGGCATCATAGCTCACCTGCCAGGTAAGTGGGGAATGAAGTAGAACAGTGGGAAGCATAAAGAAAGAGCAGGAGTTCTGGGCTCTGCCAGATTTTAGTCCAGCAAGACTAAATAAAAGTACTTGAGGAAATAACAGCTAACATCTTCCCAAATACGGCAAGAGAGAAAGCCTGGAAATTGAAGCTCAGTGAACCCAAGCAAAATAAACCTGTAGCAATCCAAGCCAAGATACATCACAATTAAATTTCTGGAAACTATAGATAAAGAAAAAAATCTTGAGACTAGTCAGAATAATTATGCCTTATCTATAGGGGAAAAGCAATGAGTGACAGTGGATTATTCATCAGAAACCATGAAGCCAGAAGGAAATGGCACAGTATTTGTTCAGATGCTGAGAGAAAAGAATTGTCAGTTCAACAAAATATCCTTCAAAAAAGAAAAAGAAATGAAGACAGTCTCAGATGAAGGAAAACTAAGAAAATTTATCTCTAGCAGATCTTCTCTAAAAGAATATAGAAAAAAAGTTCTCTGAACATGAAGGAAAATACACACTTACTTTTGCATGCTGAACACGAGTATCCACAGAGATAAGTTCAGACAAAGAGTACTTTATCTGAGTATGCTCGTCAAAGAGTAGTGACCCCACTTGTTTGCACCCAACAAAAATGAAAATATAAAATACTGCTAAGGTTTAAGACAGATGTTCCCCCACTGTGGAAAACAGCATGGAGGCTCCTCAAAAAACTAAATGAATTACCATATGACCCAGCAATCCCACTCTTCAGCATGTATCCGGACAAAATTAGAACTCAAAAAAGTACACACTCCTCTATGATCACAGCAGCACTTTTCACAATAGCCAAGACGTGGAAGAAATCTAAGTATCCATCAACAGATGAGTGGGTAAAGATGTGGTACATTCATACAACGGAATACTACTCAGACCGAAAAAGTAACGAAGGAATGCCATTTGCAGCATCATGGATGGAAATAAAGATTATCATACTCAATGAAGTAAGTCAGAAGGAAAAAGATATCATGTGATATCACTTTTATGTGGAATCTAAACCATGACACAAAAGAACCTACCTACAAAAGAGAAACAGATTCACAGATACAGAGAAACGATTTGTGATTGCCAAGGGGATGGAGGGGAGGGACAGACTGGGAGTTTAGGGTTAACAGATGCAAATTATTACATATATAATGGGTGAACAAAAAGATACTATCGTTGAGCACAGGGAACTATATTCAATACCGTGAGATAAACCACAAAGGAAAAGTATATCAAAGGGAATGTATATACATACATGTATAACTGGATCGCTTTGTTGTACAGCAGAAATTAACACACATTGTAAATCAACTATACTTCCATTTTCAAAAAAGACAGATGCTGCAAGGTCTTTGTAATGAGAATCGTGCAAACTTTTTATAGATAGAATCCCCAAGTTTCACTTAGGGCATCATTCTTAACTTTAACTATGATTCTAATCATTGTAGTTTTCTTCGGTTACTGATATTCCTAATGCTTGCTGTCTCCTCATTTGTGTGCATTTGTATAAAAGCTCTAAAGTTAGAGATCAGATGTAAAAGTCCCTAACACTATTTCAGTTCAGTTCAGTCGCTCAGTCGTGTCCAACTCTGCGACCCCATGAATAGCAGCACGCCAGGCCTCCCTGTCCATCATCAACTCCCAAAGTTCACTCAGACTCATGTCCATCGAGTCAGTGATGCCATCCAGCCGTCTCATCCTCTGTCATCCCCTTCTCCTCCTGCCCCCAATCCCTCCCAACATCAGAGTCTTTTCAAAAGAGTCAACTCTTCGCATGAGGTGGCCAAAGTACTGGAGTTTCAGCTTTAGCATCATTCCTTTCAAAGAAACCCCAGGGCCGATCTCTTTCAGAATGGACTGGTTGGATCTCCTTGCAGTCCAAGGGACTCTCAAGAGTCTTCTCCAACACCACAGTTCAAAGGCATCAATTCTTCGGCACTCAGCCTTCTTCACAGTCCAACTCTCACATCCATACATGACCACAGGAAAAACCGTAGCCTTGACTAGAC
>SJYQ01001189.1:64874-103430 GCA_006410935.1 Redunca redunca
TTTCTCAAGAGGCAGGTCAGGTGGTCTGGTATGCCCATCTCTTGAAGAATTTTCCACAGTTTATTGTGATCCACACAGCCAAAGGCTTTGGCATAGTCAATAAAGCAGAAATAGATGTTTTTCTGGAACTCTTACTTTTTCCATGATCCAGTGGATGTTGGCAATTTGATCTCTGATTCCTCTATCTTTTCTACAACCAGCTTGAACATCTGGAAATTCACGATTCACGTATTGCTGAAGCCTGGCTTGGAGAATTTTGAGCATTACTTTACTAGCATGTGACATGAATGCAATTGTGCGGTAGTTTGAGCATTCTTTGGCATTGCCTTTCTTTGGGATTGGAATGAAAACTGACCTTTTCCAGTCCTGTGGCCACTGCTGAGTTTTCCAAATTTGCTAGCATATTGAGTGCAGCACTTTCACAGCATCATCTTTCAGGATTTGAAATAGCTCAACTGGAATTCCATCACCTCCACTAGCTTTGTTCATAGTGATGTTTTCTAAGGCCCATTTGACTTCACATTCCAGGATGTCTGCCGCTAGGTGAGTGATCACACCATCGTGATTATCTTGGTCATGAAGATCTTTTTTGTACAGGTCTTCTGTGTATTCTTGCCACCTCTTCTTAATATCTTCTGCTTCTGTTAGGACCATACCATTTCTGTCCTTTATTGAGCCCATCTTTGCATGAAATGTTCCCTTGGTGCCTCTAATTTTCTTGAAGAGATCTCTAGTCTTTCCCATTCTGTTGTTTTCCTCTATTTAGCACACATAAAATGCACAATAAACTATAGCAATATTATGATGGCTATTGTTCCCAACTTCCCCAGCCTAGAGAACAGAAAATTAGAAAATGTGTAGGACTTCTCTGGTGGTCTAGTGGCTAAGAATGTGCCTGCCAATGCAGGGGTCATGAGTTCAATCCCTGGTCCAAAAAGACTCCACACACCTCGGGGAAGCTAAGCCCACATGCCACCACTACTGAGCCCACGTGCCGCAGCTACTAAAGTCCGAGCACCCTAGAGCCTTCTGCAACAAGAGGACCCCCCAGCAATGTGCACAAAGCTAGAGAAGACCCGTGTGCCGCAACAAAGACCTACTGCGGCCAAAAATAAATTAAAAAAAATTTTTTTGCTCTTTATTTTTTTTTTAACATTACAATACTGTATTGGTTTTGCTGATTCATGTCAATGTGTGGCAAAATTAATTAAAAAAAGAAAATGTGTAGGCGAACAAACTAAGTAAATGAGGTTTGGGGGGCGGCCGGGGGGTTGGCTGCACTGGCTCTTCACTGCAACACCCGACCTCTCTAGCCGCAGTGCACAGGCTTAGTTGCCCCACAGCATATGGGCTCTTAGTTCCCCAATCAGGGATCAAACCCTTGTCCCCTGCACTGGAAGGCAAATTCTTAACCATCGGACCACCAGGGAAGTCCCAGGAAATGACTTTTTTAAAGGAACCTTGCTGCTGCTGCTGCTGCTGAGTCGCTTCAGTCGTGTCCGACTCTGTACGACCCCATAGAGGGCAGCCCACCAGGCTCCCCTGTCCCTGGGATTCTCCAGGCAAGAACACTGGAGTCTTGGAACCTCAAAAATAAATAACTTGGTAAAATAATATGAATAAATAAATATACTTTCCTTCTCTCCATGAGTCATCTAAATTATGTTTGATGGCTGATGCAAAAATTATGACACTGTTGAATGCAGTTCTAAATGTATTCTATGTGGAGGAAATGTTTACATTTATACAACATTATTAATTAATGTATTCAATATTAATACAGCATTAAAATCAATAATCCTTTTTCATATATATGAAAGTATACTCCCAGCCTGTAAAGTTTTTCAAAGATGCTCATGCCATCATTACCAAGGTATTTCTTAATTCCTAATGGAGGGGGTGTTCTCTGAAACCTCTTGGCGGTTTAGGGTAAAACCTAAAAGTGGAAGAATTGCACATAATAAACATACTTTAACTTCCCTGTTTCCCCATGCTCTTTGATTCTTACCTTTATGTCATATCAAGTTCCTGAATTTCAGTTTTATTAAATGTACATCACAGTGGTGTCCAAGTTTCTCTTATGCAAACTATTAGAAAATTCTTGGCTACTTGAACTCAGGGTCTCTGACAATTGTTGTTGCTATTGTTGTTCAGCCGCTATCCAGCTCTTTGTAACCAACTCTTTGCGACTGCACCACACCAGGCTCCTCTGTCCTCCACTATCTCCCGGAGTTTGCTCAAATTCATGTCCATTGAGTCGGTGATGTTATCCAACCATCTCATCATCTGCCTCTCACTTCTCCTTTTCCTTCAATCTTTCCCAGCATCTGGGTCTTTCCTAATGAGTCAGCTGGATAAAGTAGCTTCAGCAACAATCCTTCCAATGAATATTCAGGGTTGATTTCCTTTAGGACGGACTGGATAGATCTCCTTGCAGTCCAAGGGACTCTCAAGGGTTTTCTCCAACACCACAGTTCAAAAGCATCAGATTGCCATTTTCTTCTCCAGTGGACCAAGTCTTGTCAGAACGCTTCACTGTGACCTGTCCATCTTGAGCAGTCCTTCACAGCCTGGCTCATAGCCCCACTGATTTAATGCAAGCCCCTTTACTGTGACAAGGCTGTGATCCATGAAGCGTTTCTGATAACTGCATTCATATAAATAAATGCAGATTCATCCAACATTATTTTCTCTCTTCCTTGACATAGACATTCAGAATCATTCCCCAGTCATATTCCCCTAGGTTTCTATAACATAAATTAGCAGAAGTTTATGGCTATTTTGATGTGAAATCATCTTCTTCCAGATCAGACACTTCACTAAAATCTAAACTATCTCTTGCTAGCCATACCTATTTGGTGTCTGTGTTTCAGTAATGAGTTTAAATAAAAAAACAGCACAGTATCAGAACCTATCGAGTCTCTGAGTCGTGGATAAGCAGAATAACGACCCTCCTCCAAGAGGCCCACACTGTAATCCTCAAACCCTGTGAACACACTGGGTTACATGACAAAGAGGAATTAAGACTGCAGATGGATTGTTTGCTAACCAGCTGAACTTAAAATAAGGAGATTATCCTGGATTCTCCAGACAGATGGGTCCAAATGTAATCAAAAGTGTTCTTAAAATTTTGAGAGCTGTTGAATTTAAGTGATAAACATATCAAAGTTCATTGTTAAATTCTCTCAATGTTTGTATCCATTAAAAAGTTTTATAATAAAAAATTAAAAATATTTTTAAATGTTCAATGTCATGAGAGACCAAGAAAAGTTGAGGAACCAAGAAAAGGTTCAGATGAAAGAAGATGAAAGAAACGTGACAGTTAGATGCACCTGATACTGGACTTGGATCAATGTGAAAAAATATTGCTATAAATTATAGACATTCGGGAGACAGTTGGAGACACTGAAGTCTAGCTTGTCTATTAGAAAACAAACCTGTGTCAATGATTACTTTTCTGTACTTGATAAATTCATTGTAGTTTTTAGGAGAATACTCTTGTTCTTAGGAAATACACAGTAAAAGTAATTAGGGATTAAGGGGTATTATGTCTGAACTTTCCCTATTATATGTATTGTATCTGTATATATATACATATATATATGTATATATATGTACTAAGAGAAGGAGCAACTTGAAAAAGTGGGGAAAAAAAGACTAACAACTGGAGAAACTGGGGGGGGGCACGAAGCAGAGAAGTTCTGGGTAATAGTATTGCAAATCTTCTATGAGATTGCAATTATTTTAATTTTATATTATTTATATGATATCTCTCAAGTTACTATTTTAAGCAATTATTATTTTTAAATGATCATTTAATAGATGTAATCATACATCAAAACTTATCTGATTGTTCACTCCAAATTTGTGTGGTTTCTCATATACTGATGACATCTAGGTAGTTTAGAAATTAAATAAAAAATGAAGAGGGAACATCAGGCACAAAGGCAGAAAAGGGTGTGAAAGGAATGCTGTATTGGGAAGGAAGGACACTTGCTTCTAGTTAGACTTTGGGTTTCATGGAGACAGGACAACTGTGAGAAGAGACGGGGAACTGGGAGGTCATCATGGCTGTTCAGTTAGTTCAGTTCAGTCGCTCAGTCGTGTCCGACTCTTTGCGACCCCAAGGACTGCAGCACACCAGACTTCCCTGTCCATCACCAATTACCGGAGCTTGCTCAAACTCATGTCCATGCAGCTGGTGATGTCAACCAACCATCTCATCCTCTGTTGTACCCTTCTCCACCTGCCTTCAATCTTTCCTAGCATCAGGGTCTTGTCCAATGACTGAGTTCTTCGCATCAGGTGGCCAGAGTACTGGTGTTTCAGCTTCAGCATCAGTCCTTCAAATGAATATTCAGGACTGATTTCCTTTAGGACTGACTGTTGGATCTCCTTGCAGTCCAAGGGACTCTCAAGAGTCTTCTCCAACACCACAGTTCGAAAGCATCAATTCTTTGGCACTCAGCTTTCCTTATAGTCCAACTCTCACATCCATACCTGTAAGTTGACTTTTCAGACACACTATGGAACAACAGACTGGTTCCAAATAGGAAAAGGAGTACATCAAGGCTATATATTGTCACCTTGCTTATTTAACTTATATGCAGAGTATATCATGAGGAGTGCTGGACTGGAAGAAACACAAGCTGGAATCAAGATTGCCAGCAGAAATATCAATAACCTCAGATATGCAGATGAAACCACCCTGATGGCAGAAAGTGAAGAGGAGCTAAAAAGCCTCTTGATGAAAGTGAAAGTGGAAAGTGAAAAAGTTGGCCTAAAGCTCAACATTCAGAAAACGAAGATCATGGCATCCGGTCCCATCACTTCATGGGAAATAGATGGGGAAACAGTGGAAACCGTGTCAGACTTTATTCTGGGGGGCTCCCAAATCACTGCAGATGGTGATTGCAGCCATGAAATTAAAAGACACTCCTTGGAAGAAAACTTATGACCAACCTAGACAGCATATTCAAAAGCAGAGACATTACTTTGCCGACTAAGGTCCGTCTAGTCAAGGCTACGGTTTTTCCTGTGGTCATGTATGGATGTGAGAGTTGGACTGTGAAGAAGGCTGAGTGCCGAAGAATTGATGCCTTTGAACTGTGGTGTTGGAGAAGACTCTTGAGAGTCCCTTGGACTGCAAGGAGATCCAACCAGTCCATTCTAAAGGAGATCAGCCCTGGGTGATCTTTGGAAGGAATGATGCTAAAGCTGAAACTCCAGTACTTTGGCCACCTCATGCAAAGAGCTGCCTCATTGGAAAAGACTCTGATGCTGGGAAGGATTGGGGGTAGGAGGAGAAGGGGACGACAGAGGATGAGATGGCTGGATGGCATCACGGACTCGATGGACGTGAGTCTGAGTGAACTCCAGGAGTTGGTGATGGACAGGGAGGCCTGGCGTGCTGCGATTCATGGGGTCGCAAAAAGTCGGACACGACTGCACGACTGAACTGAACTGACAAAGCTTATGATCTACACGCTCACAGAGCGTGTTTCCCAGTTCGGACGCTCGGCGGCGCCAGTACAACACCGCACCAGTAGGTTTTCTAGAAGATTCGGAAAATGTTCCATCACCTGAAGAAAACGTTAGAAACCGCACAATCTGATGATGGGAAACATAAAAGCAAGCTGAACAAAACAAAATCAATAAATATTTGAATTAACTGTCTTCTTAAACTCATAAGACATCGATTTCACTCATTGCTGTCTTTACCACCAAGGCTTCCCTGGTGGCTCAGATGGTAAAGAGTCTGCCTGCATTGTGGGAGAACTGTTTCCACCCCTGGGTCGGGAAGATTCCCCTGCAGAAGGAAATGGTGACTCACTCCAGTATTCTTGCCTGGAAAATCCCATGGACAGAGGAGCCTGGCAGGCTACAGTCAGTGGGGTCGCAAAGAGTCAGACACAACTGAGCAACTTCACATTCTTAACATTCCTACAAAATGTCACTAAGTTGGAAAGTTACTTGTGGGTTAGGAGTGCTCCATTGGCAAGAATTCCTGCAAATGCAGGATGAGTTATGCTATATAGTGATCCTGAATGTAAAGGAAATGAAGAACTTTCATTTTGCATTCATTTTTACCTTCCACAAACTTTTTAAATAGTAATTATTAGAGAATGGACAAAGACTTGAACACCTGTACATGTCACCAAAGACCATACACAAAGAAGGACATGAGAAGATGTACAACATCGTTAGTCATTAGGTAAATGCCAATTAAAGTCACAGTGAAATGCCATGACACACCTACCAGAGTGGTTAAAATAAAACACTGACAAAATCAAGCGTTCACAAGGATGCAGAGTAGTCAGAAATCTCCTAGGTTACTGGTGGGAAGGAAAAATGGTTTGGAAAAGAGTTTGACAGTTTCTTACAAACTTACACCTACCATATAACCCAATAATCTTAATCCTAGGTATTTACCCTGAAGAAATGAAAGCTTGTGCATATGAATATTCAGAGCAGCTTTATTTGTAATAGCCAAAAGCAGGAAACAACTTAAATGTCCTCCAACAAACAGCTATTCATCCACACAATGAAATGCTACTTGGCATTAAAAAAAATCGAACTATTGATAACAGGTAATGACCTGGAGGATTCTCTAGGGTGTTTGCTGATTAAAAGAAACCAACCTCAAAGGTCACACGTCTGTACAATATTATTTACACAATATTCTGAAAATGACAAAATTGTGGGGGTTGTGATTGCCAGATTATGGTTGCCAAGGGCTGGGAAAGTGTGGGAGTGTTGATTACAAAGAGGCAGCGTGAGGGAGCTCCTTTGGATGATGGAACAGTGCTGTGTCCTGATTGTGGTGGTGGTTACTGCAATGTACACAAGTGACAAACTTTCAGAGTGTTTCAAAGCAGTTGCGTGAATATTAAAATTGGTGGATTCCAAATAAGGTCTTTAGTTAATTAATAGTGTCATTGTCAATGTCCCGGTTTTTATAACTGCCTGTAATCATGTAACTACACATGATATTTACATGTAAATATATAATGCATTATTGTATTGAAATTCATTATATGTAAACGTATGTTGTGGTTGTTGTTTCAGTTGCTAAGTGGTGTCCAACTCTTTGTGACCCATGGACTGTAGCTCCCCAGGCTCCTCCATCTGTGGGATTTCCCAAGCAAGAATACTGGAGTGGGTTGCCATTTCCTCCTCCAATGTATATATATATATATATATATAATTGTAAAAAGTTTTATTGTAGGAAGCTGAGTGAAGGATACATAGGACCTCTCTGTGTTATTTTTTTGACTTTCATGTGGGTCTAAAATGATTTCAAAATAAAAAGCTTTAAAAAAAATAAAAATATTATGTACTTTATTAGCATTTTTTATTTTTACTAGAGTGATTCTAGCTTTCAGCCTATTTTGCTGTGCATAACACAGTTTCCATGTGCCCAAACAGGTAGACCTATACGTTGTATTACCCATTTTTATCTGAATCAATCATCAGAAAAACTCCTGTGACATAAAAGAACACAGGGTGACCCTAATGCCAGCCCAAAAATGTGGGCAGAGTCTTATCGACACCTAAAATGTCTTCTCTCTATGTTAGACACATTGTGAGGAGGAAAGGCAATGCCAAAGAAACCAGTAATGACCAGAAATAGTCAAACCTTTTTCAGTTGTCAAAAAGCATATTTGTAATAAAGGTTTCCGTCCATGACCCTTAATAATGAACTTTGCCCCAGGATGCCTTGAAGTATTAGCTGATAGCAGTGTTGCTGTGGGGCTTCCCAGGCGACACCAGCGGTAAAGAACGTGCCTGCCAATGCAGGAGTCGTGAGATGTGGGTTCAGTTCCCGGGTCTGGGAGCTCCCCTGGAGGAGGGCAAGGCAACCCACTCCAGAATTCTTGCCTGGAGAAGCCATGGACAGGGAAGCCTGGCAGGCTGTACTCCACACCTTTGCAAAGAGTCAGACATGACTGAAGCGACTTAGCAGGCAGGCGCTGTTACTGTCAGAGTGGTTTGAAGCAACCATGAGTTTATTTCATTCTAATAGCTTTCCCTTGTCACTTAAACTTGGGAGCCCTGTTTTATAATCTTGATAATGCTACTAGTTCTTAAATCTACACATTCGGGGGTATATGCCAAAATATATTTTATCAATACATATATGCAAGTTCAAAATTATTTGGAATATAAAAGATGGTCAAAGTGATTATTCATCAGGGAAATGCGAGCCACAACCACAATGAGACACCACTTCATACCACCCATTAGGGTGGCTGTAATTAAAAAAAAAAAAAATTGAGTGTTAGTGAGGATAGGAAGAAATTGGAACTCTTCTGCACTGCCAGTAGAAATAGAAATTGGTACAGCCACTGTGGCATACAAAATTGAAAATAGAATTACCATATGACCCAGCAATTCCACTTATAGGTATATATATATCTCCAAAGGAAATGAAAGCAATGTCTTGAAGAGATATGTGGATGCTCATGTTCATAGCAGCATTATTTGCAATAGCCAAAATGTGAAAGCAACTGCTACATGAACCAGCAATCCTGGTTCTATGAATGTACCCAAAAGAACTGAAAACAGGGACTCAACAGATGCCTATAAGCCAGAGTCCACAGCAGCACGAGTCACAGTAGCCAAAGGTGGAAAGTACCCAAATGTCCATCAACTGGTGAATGGACAATGTGTGGTCCATTCATACAATGTAATATTTTTCAGACATAAAAAGGAATGACACATTGGCACATGCTGCAGTGTAGATGTGGAGAAGGAAATGGCAACTCACTCCAATATTCTTGCCTGGGAAGTCTCATGCACAGAGGGTCCTGGCAGGCTACAGCCCATGGGGTTGCAAACAGCTGGACATGACTGAGCACACACACACAGGTAAGGGAGATGAACCCAAAAACCCTATGTTAAGTGAAGGAAGTCAGTTGCAAAAGGTCACACATTGTACGATTCCATTTACGTGAGATGTCCAGAATACGTAAATCCACAGAGATGGATTCGAGGGTGGGGGGATGGGAAATGGGGATTGACTGCTAATAGGTATGAAGTTCCCTTGTAGGAGGGTTAAAGTGCTTGGGAACTGAACAGAGGTGGTGGTTGCCCAACATTGTAAGTATGCTAAGTGTCACTTAACTGTTGACTTTTTAATGGTTAATTTTATGTCATGTGAATCCCACCTCAATTAACAAGTAATGTTTGCAGCGAAGGAGAAATAACACATGACATCCCTTATATGTCAAATCCAAAAAGAAATGATACACATGAACTCACAAAACAGAGAGAGACTCTTGGACATAGAGAATAAACTTAGGGAACTTATAGTTGCTGGAGGGGGAAGGGTGGTGCGAAGGGATAATTAGGCAGTTTGGGATAGACACACACACACTGCTATGTTTAAAATGGGTAACCAACAAGGACATACTCTACAGCACATGGAACTCTGCTCAATCTTATGTGGCAGCCTGGATGAGGGGAGTTTGGGGGAGAAGAGGTTAAAGTGTCTGCCTGCAATGCGGGAGACCTGGGTTCGATCCCTGGGTCGGGAAGATCCCCTGGAGAAGGAAACGGCAGCCCACTCCAGTATTCTTGCCTGGAGAATCCCAAGGACAGAGGAGCCAGGTGGGCTACAGTCCACGGGGTCGCAAACAGTCGGACACTACTGAGCGACTTCACTTTCACTTTCTATCACTTTCATATGTATGGCTGAGGCCCTTCACTGTTCACCTGAGACTGTCACAACCTTGTTAATTGGCTTATTCCAATACAAAATGAAAAATTTATTTAAAAAATAATATCTGCAAACCATTGTTCCCAGCAATGGGAAGCCAAGGACATACAATAGCGGTCAGAGACGTCCCCTAGAGCGGGGGGAAGTCCTCTGAGCACAGAACTTGCAGAGTTCCCCCAAAGAGGCCCAGAATCACCTTGATCCTGAGCTCAGGGGTAAAAGAAAAAGCCCAGAACAAGACATGGTCACCCTCTTTCCCAAAGAGACCAGGCAGCAGGGACAGGATGTGGAGCAGACAATTAGCAGGTGCCCTAACAAGACACGAGGGACTGAGCCTCAGGGGTGAGGGTGGCCGGGTACATTGGGCTCTGCTGAGTTCTCCTGCTCCCTTCTGTGGGGCCAAAGACCTCGCTCCACATGGCAGGCAGCCCAGGAAATTCTCCCAGCAAAAGCTGTTGCACCTCCTGCCAGGCATCTCCAAAGCCAGAGGACACACCTGCCACAGGTGAGTGGGGAGAGAGGGAAGCAGACAGGAAAAGAAACCAGAACACTGGGGCTGTGCCTCTCCAGCCAGGCTGCTGAATGACCTTGGGAAAGTGACTTTGCCTCTCTGAGCCTCCGTTCACCAGTCTGGATAATGAGTACAAAAAAATGGGAAGCAAATGTTATGTGGCAGCCTGGATGGGAGGAGACTTTGGGAGAGAATGGATACATGTATAAGTCTGGCTGAGTCCTTTTGTTGTCCACTTGAAACTATCACCATATTATTAATTGACTATACTCCACTACAAAATAAAAACTTAGAGAAAAAAAAAAGGAAGCATCCTGTGTGCACAAGGCCTGCTAAAAGGTTCCAACTTCTGGGTCCTTCATCGCAGTTTTAAGAGCTTTGGAACAAATTCAGTTCAGTTCAGTCACTCAGTCACGTCTGACTCTGTGACCCCATGAATCGCAGCATGCCAGGCCTCCCTGTCCATCACCAACTCCCGGAGTCCAAACAAACCCATGTCCATTGAGTTGGTGATGCCATCCAACCATCTCATCCTCTGTTGTCCCCTTGTCCTCCCGCCCTCAATCTTCCCCAGCATCAGAGTCTTTACAAATGAGTCAGCTCTTCGCATCAAGTGGCCAAAGGATTGGAGATGCAGCTTCTAAATCAGTCCTTCCAGTGAATATTCAGGGATGATTTCCTTTAGGATGGACTGGTTGGTCTCCTTGTAGTCCAAGGGACTCTCAAGAGTCTTCTCCAACACCACAGTTCAAAAGCATCAATTCTTCGGCGCTCAGCCTTCTTCACAGTCCAACTCTCACATCCATACATGACCACTGGAAAAACCATAGCCTTGACTAGACAGACCTTTGTTGACAAAGTAATGTCCCTGCTTCTGAATATGCTATCTAGTTTGGTCATAACTTTCCTTCCAAGGAGTAAGCACCTTTTAATTTCATGGCTGCAATCACCATCTGCAGTGATTTTGGAGCCCCCCAAAATAAAATCAGCCACTGTTTCCATTGTTTCCCCGTCTATCTGCCATGAAGTGATGGGACCAGATGCCATGATCTTCGTTTTCTGAATGTTGAGCTTTAAGCCAACTTTTTCACTCTCCTCTTTCATTTTCCTCCAGAGGCTCTTTAGTTCTAATTCACTTTCTGCCATAAGGGTGGTGTCATCTGCATATCTGAGGTTATTGATATTTCTCCTGGCAATCTTGATTCCAGCTTGTGTTTCTTCCAGCCCAGCATTTCTCATGATGTATTCTGCATAGAAGTTAAATAAGCAGGGTGACAATATACAGCCTTGACGTACTCCTTTTCCTATTTAGAACCAGTCTGTTGTTCCATGTCCAGTTCTAACTGTTGTTTCCTGACCTGCATATAGGTTTCTCAAGAGGCAGGTCAGGTGGTCTGGTATTTCCGTCTCTTTCAGAATTTTCCACAGTTTATTGTGGTCCACACAGTCAAAGGCTTTGGCATAGTCAATAAAGCAGAAATAGATGTTTTTCTGGAACTCTCTTGCTTTTTCCATGATCCAATGGATGTTGGCAATTTGATCTCTGGTTCCTCTGCCTTTTCTAAAACCAGCTTGAACATCTGGAAGTTAATGGTACACATGTTTGGAGTAAGAGAGTCTGTGAAATGTTGGATAATGGGCAATTCTCTCCAAGCCTCCTCATCCTATGAGTGCCTATCCTGAATTAAGCAAGAGGAAGCAGGTAGAACCCCTTGTCTTAGTGTTGGGTGCAAAAGGAGCATGTGAGGAATGTTAGCTGGGCTTTCCCTGTGGCTCAGTGGTAAAGAACCTTCCTACAATACAGGAGACATAGGAAACCTGGGTTTGATCCCTGGTTGGGAAGATCCCCTGAAGGAGGGCATGGCAGGCCACTCCAGTATGCTTGCCTGAAGAATCCCGTGGACAGAGATGCCTGGTAGGCTTCAGTCCATCGGGTTGCAAAGAGTGGGACCCTACTGAAGCGCCTCAGCACACATGCATGCAAGAAATGCTAGCAAGGGACTTCCGTGAAGATCCAGTGGCTAAGAATCCACCTGCCGATGCAGGAGACCCGAGTTCAGCCCCTGATCCGGGAGGATCCCCCATGCTGCAGAGCAGCTAAGCCTGTGCACCACCACCTCTGAGCCCAAGAGAAGCCACAGCAATGAGAAGCCCATGAACGGAGCTAGAGAAACCCCATTTACAGCAAGCAACAAGGGCACAGTAAAGAAAAACAAACAAAGTTCTAAAAGAACTCTTAGCTATCGGTGGCAGAGTGATAGGGATCCAGTGCAGGCTTTCAAGCTGGGGAGAAGCAGGTCATCTCATCCTGGTAGAGGCCATTGAGGAGGTTGAACCAAAAGAGCCAGCCTGGAGCCAAAGTGACAGACAAGGGGTGGGTTTGGAGTCTAACAGTGACAAGATGAGAATCTGGTAGGGTGCAGGGAAGGAGAGGAGGGGTTGGGGAAAGAGGGGGCAGGTTAAACTGTCAGTGGGATGCGAGTGGGGTTGAAGGAGACCTGGCTGCCGCCCAAATCTCTGGCCCAAGTGACTGGGTGATCAGCAGGGTCACTGCTAAGCTCAGGTACAGTGAAAGAACAGGACTGAGGGTTGACACGGAGCAGGGTTTGCTACAAGGTTTGTGGGGACCTGGGCACGCTCGGCAGAAACAGACACCCAAGAGGTGTGTCTGCAGCCTTGGGATGGGAGTTCGAGAGACAGTGATCTTGAGCAGAGAATGGGGTGGAATCCATCATTACTCGCCCACTCATCTGGGGCCTCTCTCTCCTAGTGAGTTCCTTGAGGATAGGAGGGGACCATGATAGGTTTCCCAGATGGCTCAGTAGAGAAGAATCAGCCTACCAATGCAGGAGATGCAAGAGACCCAGGTTGGATCCCTGGGTCAGGAAGATCCCCTGGAGGAGGAAGTGGCAACCCACTCTAGTACTCTTGCCTGGAAAATCCCATGGACAGAGGAGCCTGGTAGACTACAATCCATGGGGTCGCAAAGAGTTGGACACGACTGAGCGACTTCACTTCACTTCATACATGGCATTATTCTCCATGGATTCATCTGTGATGGTTTCCTCATGCTTTTGACACTCAAAAGGTTGCTGCGAGCTGTCCCACGTTTGCCCCCTTTCTGTGACTTATAGTGTGTGCTAAGTACTAAGTCGTTTCAGTCGTGTTCAACTCTTTGCAACACTTTGGACTGTAGCCTGCCAGGCTCCTCTGTCCATGGGGTTCTCCAGGCAGCAATACTGGAGTGCATTGTCATGCTGTCCTCCAGGGAATCTTCCCAACCCTGAGACTGAACCGGCATCTCTTGTCTCCTACATTGGTAGAGGGGTTCTTTACCATTAGCACCACCTGGGATTTACAGTGGCATCCACCAAATGGGAACATGGTAGCTGATGGATGTGCCTCTATCATGAACGGATGCTTCTCTTTCCAAACTTCCTTGAGCATGCCTTAGAGTGCACCTTCAAAATGATTCCTCGGTGGTAGAATTGCAGGTGGAGAGAGGTACTCTGTCTTTGTCACCATCTCAGAATTACTGGCCACATCTTGGGGAACGCCTCAGTGAAGATGTGCAACAAGTGGTCGGTGAATCAACAAGAAAGTGAAATAGGACATGTAGACTCCCAGGGCAGGAGAGGAGAGGAACAGGGCTGTAGGCAGACGGGCTCAAAGAAAAGGTCCCTCCCCAGGTCCAGAGAACACAAGTCATCAGAGGACTAAAGAATGAGCAGTCACTGCACACTGATCTATAGGAGAGAGAAGGATTTGAGATGACTCGTGGAAGCTGGAGCAAAGTCCTGAAGGAAGAGCCTTTGAGGCAGAGAAAACAGCAAGTGCAAAGGTCCTGAGGCAGAACCGGTCTTGGACCAAGAGACCCATGTGACTGGGAGACAGTGAACAAATGGAGATGGGGGAGGTCAACAGGGGCTAGACTTCACAGAAGCTGAGAATTTTTTTAACTTTTTATTTTTAAGATTCTACATATAAGTGATACCAGCAGTATTTGTCTTTCCCTGCCCAGCTTATTTCACTTATCATAAGGTTCTCAAGGTACACCTATGTTGTTGCAAATGGCAGGATGTCCTTCCTTCTCATAGTTGAATAATATTCCATTGCATATATGTGTGTATATATATATATAGCACCACATCTTCTTTATCCATTTGTCCACTGTTTTCATATCTCAAGTATTGTAAACAATGCTGCGCTATACATGAGAACACAGATATCTCTTTGGTGTCCCATTTTTATTTCTTTTGGATATATAACTAGAAGTGGGATTGCTGGATCATATGCTAGTTCTATTTTTAATATTTGAGTAAACTGCATGTTGTTATCTCTGGCAGTTTCACCAGGATTTGGAATTTTACTCCAACCTTTGTGGGGAGAAAAGTGAGATGTGAAGTCAATCAGTTCAGTCACTCAGTCATGTCCGACTCTTTGCGACCCCATGGACTGCAGCACGCCAGGCTTCCCCGTCCATCACCACCTCCCAGAAATTGCTCAAACTCAGGTCCATCAAGTCGGTGATGCCATCCAACCATCTCATCCTCTGTCACCCCCTTCTCCTCCCACCTTCAATCTTTCCCAGCGTCAGGGTCTTTTCCAATGAGTCAGCTCTTCGCATCAGGTGGCCAAAGGACTGGAGTTTCAGCTTCAGCATCAGTCCTTCCAATGAACATACAGGACAGATTTCCTTTAGGATCGACTGGTTGGATCTCCTTGCAGTCCAAGGGACTCTCAAGAGTCTTCTCCAACACCACAGTTCAAAAGCATCAGTTCTTCGGTGCTCAACTTTCTTTATAGCCCAACTCTCATCCATGCATAACTACTGGAAAAAACCATAGCTGTGACTTGACAGACCTTTTTTGGGAAAGTAATGTCTCTGCTTTTTAATATGCTGTCTACGATGGTCATAGTTCTTCTTCCAAGGAGCAAGCATCTTTCAATATCATGGCTGCAGTCACCATCTGCAGTGATTTTGGAGCCCCCAAAAAACGAAGTCTGTCACTGTTTCCATTGTTTCCCCATCTACTTGCCATGAAGTGATGGGACCGGATGCCATGATCTTAGTTTTCTGAGCACTGAGTTTTAAGCCAACTTTTCACTCTCCTCTCTCACTTTCATCAAGAGGCTCTTTAGTTCCTCCTTGCTTTCTGCATCTCTTGCATCTCCTGCATTGGCAGGCAGATTCTTCACCACTGTGCCACCTCAGCCTAACATGTAAAACAAAAAATTAAATTAGAGAGCAAAAACAAACTTAAACTTTTCAGAAACAATTAAAAAATATTGAACACAAAAAAGTAAGTGATGAAACAGAAATGCAACATAATTGTAGAAATGAAGAAGTGTGATATGCCATTTGAAAACCATCAAAATAAATATCCATCCCAGGTATGCGGTGGGGGAAAGCTCTTAGGGGGTCTACTACTAAATCTTAGGAAAAGGAATTCATTGTTTAATGACAAGAGTAAGTTTAATCTATGGAATCCTAGAAGTTGATCAAAGGATACCCATGAAGCTCTAGGGAACAAATCTTAATGAAATTAAGGTGATTAAATAAATAGGACAACTAAACCATTCTTAGGCTTCCCTAGTGGCTTAGACTGTAAAGAATCTAGCAGCAATGCGAGAGATCTGGGTTCGATCCTTGCGTTGGGAAGATCCGCTGGAGAAGGGCATGGTGACTCACCCAGTATTCTTGCCTGGAGAATCCCCATGGACAGGGGAGCCTGGGGTCGCAAAGAGTTGGACACAACTGAGCCACTAAGCACAGCACCAACCACTCCTAGGACTGAATTGCACCGAGCGGCACTGGATACATCAAATTCTCAGGCAGGGTTATGAGAGGTAGGACTTTGCTTTTAATTTTAATTCTGTTAGTTTATAGAAATTAAGAGAGAACTCAGCACCTTCAACAATGCTATTGACATTCAAAGAAAAGCAAGAATTTCCAAAGCTGCAAGAGACTAGTGGTAATCACCTTCAGGTCTGTCCCTCCCTGCTCATTCCTTACCTCATCTCCTGTGCTCATTCCGGTTTCTTTGATGCTCCTTGCATAAACCAGAGATGCTCCTTCCTCAGGGCCTTTGCACTTGCTGTTCCCTCTGCTTAGAACACTCTTTCCCCCAGGATATTCTTGTAGCTCTGTTTTCTACTTCTGGCCCGTATAATAATATTTCCCTTAATCAGGAAGGAGGAGCTTTAACAAAAGTAAATTAGGTCTTGCCCTTCAAGTTTCCAATCCCAAAGAAAGGCAATGCCAAAGAATGTTCAAACTACCGCACAATTGCACTCATCTCACGCATTAGCAAAGTAATGGTCAAAATTCTCCAAGCCAGGCTTCAGCAATACATGAACCATGAAGTTCCAGATGTTCAAGCTGGTTTAGAAAAGGCAGAGGAACCAGAGATCAAATTGCCAACATCCATTGGATCATCAAAGAAGCAACAGAGTTCCAGAAAAATATCACCTTCTGCTTTATTGAGTATGCCAAAGCCTTTGACTGCGTGGATCACAAGAAACTGTGGAAAATTCTTTAAGAGTTGGAAATACCAGACCGCCTGACCTGCCTCCTGAAAAATCTGTATGCAGGTCAGGAAGCAACAGTTGGAACTGAACATGGAACAGACTGGTTCCAAATAGGAAACGGAGTATGTCAAGGCTGTATATTGTCACCCTGCTTATTTAATTTGTATGCAGACTACGTCATGTGAAATGCCGGACTGGATGAAGCACAAACTGGAACCAAGATTGCTGGGAGAGACATCAATAACCTCAGATATGCCTCAGGGATTGATCCCATTCCCCTTGCATTAGAAGCATGGTGTCCTAGCCAGCGGACCTCCAAGTCCCCATTACCCATACTTTTATTTTTTAAACATTGTTTTTCATTCTAAAAATATCAATTAAGTGTTATAGTTTCTAGTGAGTCTTACACAGTCACAAAATTGTTCCAGACTTCTGCAAGTATCAGATGTTCCAAGACTGCTATTCACTGGGAATATCATTTCTTCTCTGTCCATCCACAAATACAGTAGAGTACTGTTTGTGATATTTAATAAGAACATTACCCATACCCAATAAGAACATTTTTACCTCTTCATTCTGCATGCTTTCTTTTCATACTTTCTTGTAAGCTTTTGATTTTATAATCATCAGAACATTGCACCTACGAGTTAGACAAAAATTACAGGGCACAAGCAATCAAAACCAAAGTACACTTTAACTATTTGAAACCAAGACCAGCCTCAAAATCTGAAGATAATGTTTACTCAGACTGAAGAGGAATGAAAGTGGGTCACTTGTAGAGATGTGGATGGATCTAGAGCCTGTCATACAGAGTGAAGCAAGTCAGATAGAGAAAAACAAATGTTGGATATTGTGGCATATATGTGGAGTCTAGAAAAATGGTACAGGTGAACTTAGTTCCAGGGCAGGAATAGAGGTGCAGATGTAGAGAACAGATCTGTGGACACAAGAGGGGAAGGAGAAGATGGGGCAAACTGTGAGAGTAGGATTGACATATACACACTGCCATGTGAAAATAGCTAGCTAGTGGGAAGCTGCTGTGTAACACAAAGAGCTCGGCTTCATTCTCTGTAACCACCTAGAGAGGTGGCATGGGATGGGGGGTCGCGAGTGGGAGGGAGGCAGGGAGGGGTGTATATGTATACATATTGCTGATCCCCAGGTGGCGCTAGTGGTAAAGAATATGCATGTCAATGCAGGAGATGTAAGAGACATGGGTTCAATGCCTAGGTTGGGAAGATCCTGTGAAGGAAGGCATGGCAACCCACTCCAGTATTTTTTTTATGTTTTTTTTTTTAATTGAAGGATAATTGCTTTACAGAATTGTGTTGGTTTCTGCCAAACATCAACATGAATCAACCATAGGTATACATATGTCCCCTCCCTCTTGACACTCCAGTATTCTTACCTGGAGAATCCCAGGGACAGAGGAGCCTGGGAGACCACAGTCCATACCATCGCAAAGAGTTGGACATGACTGAAGTGACTCAGCACACACCCATAGCAGAGTCACTTCTTTGTACAGCAGAAACTCATACAATGTTGTGAAGCAGTCATACTCCAATAAAATAAATAAATACCAATAAACACAGAAAATGAAGATAATCATAAATCGGTATATCTTGTACAGCACAAAGCATTTTACAAGCACACAGCACACAGCTTGCAGTTGTTGCTGTTTAGTCACTAAGTTGTGTCTGACCTTTTGTGACCCCATGGGCTGTATTCTGCCAGGCTCTTCTGTCCGTGGGATTATCCCAGTAAGAATACTGGAATGGGTGGCCATTTCCTCCTCCAGGGGATCTTCCCGACCCAGGGACTGAACCCCCCTCTCCTGCAGCTCCTGCTTTGATAGATGGATTCTTTTCCACTGAGCCATCTTAATTTGAGTTCTCCCCAAAGCAGATTCTGAGTCAAGAACTTGAGTGCGAATATTTATTTGGAAAATCATCCCAGAAGACTCAGTGTTTGGGGAAAGAAGGTGTGGATGAATAGGGATCCTTGTGAGAACACACCCCAGAGCTGCCTCACTCAGAAGGGATGAAGCTGGGACGTTCACCCAACAAGCCCAGTCCCTCGCTAGCCAAAAGTCGTTCTTGGGATGCCAGCTGCCAGCACTTCCTCGTTACACCGTGTGCAGGTGAAGCCTGCTCCAGTGATCAGATAAAGCCTTGGTGCACAGAGACACGGGTGGTAGAGATGAGAGATGGTCAGTGTGCTTAGGAGCTGTCCACCAAGCTGCGAGTGACACCCAGCAGGTGGGCTGTGAAGAATGAATGCTGTTTACTGATGGAAATGCTCCAGCAAATGGGTGGGGGGGATTCAGATGCAGGAAAGAGTGGGAAGAATTGATGATCAGCTGAACTAAGGAGAGGGGATGAGGTCCAGGGTGCAAAGGAGGGGCTGCCTTGACCAGGACCCTGGACAGCTCCTCTGTTTCCTTTCTGATTGACTCAGGATGGCTGGAATTGGGGCAAATCGCACCCTGGTCTCTGAGTTCCTGCTCCTGGGCCTCTCGGAGGACCCCAGGCAACAGCAGCTGCTGTTCACACTCTTCCTGAGCATGTACCTGGTCACGCAGCTGGGGAACCTGTCCATTATCCTGGCCATCGCCACTGACGTCCGGCTCCACACTCCCATGTACTTCTTCCTGGCCAACCTGGCCTTCGTGGACATCTGCTTCACCTCCACCACCATCCCCAAGATGCTGGCCAACCACGTGTCAGGACACAAAGGGATTCCTTATGCTGGCTGCCTGGCTCAGATGTTCTTCTTCATCTGGTTCGCCGGCATCGACAGCTTCCTGCTGACCGCCATGGCCTATGACCGCTATGCAGCCATCTGTCACCCTCTACACTATGCCCTGTCCGTGACACCACAGCTCTGTAGCCTCCTGGTGGCAGCGTCCTGGACTGCAGCCTTGGGGAATGCCCTGACCCACACAGTATTACTGACCCGTCTCTCATTCTGCACCCACAACCAGATCCCCAGTTTCTTCTGTGACCTGAGCACTCTGCTGAAGCTCGCCTGCTCTGACACCTTTCTCAACAATACAATGATATACACTGTGGGCGCCCTGCCTATCATCGCCCCCTTTGTGGGCATCTTGGTCTCCTACACGCGCATCTTTGCTGCCGTGGTAAAGATCCGATCCACGAGAGGCAAGTGGAAGGCTTTCTCTACCTGTGGTTCTCATCTCTCTGTGGTGTCTCTGTTCTACGGCACCATCATTGGGGTTTATTTCAGCCCCATGTCCTCCCACGCAGCCCAGAAGGACACGGCCGCTGCAGTGATGTACACTGTGGTCACTCCCATGCTGAACCCCTTCATCTACAGCCTACGCAACAGCGACATGAAGGGCGCCTTGGGGGCCCTCTTCAGCAGGAGGCCAGCTTTTATTCAGTGACCACAGCACTGTGACATCTGAGTGTCCAGATTCAGCACCCATCTGTCCTGAACTCTCCTGCACAGTCCCAATCTTAGATAGTTCCTACATTTCACTCTTGGTCCATGTGTTTATTACTTTATCCTTCCAACAGATATTTATTGAACATCTGTTACATTTTACTATTCGTTGGTTACTACTTATACTCTTTCAAGAATCTGGCAAGGGACAAACAAAATCTCCGAACTTGTGGTGCTTATACTGAAGTCTAAAGAATGCATCATGGTTAAAAGGAAGTGCTCTAGAAACCAGGGAGACCAGGATTCAAGTGCTACTTTGTATGAAGGTCAGGTTAAGCTGCTGTAACACAGAGGCACAAGGCAAAAACTCAAAAAGTTTATGGTTTTGCAGATTCTTGGATTTTTTTAGCAATAGTTCAATTCAGTCGCTCAGTCGTGTCCAACTCTCTGTGACCCCATGAATCACAGCACGCCAGGCCTCCCTGTTCATCACCATCACCCGGAGTTCACTCAGACTCACGTCCATCGAGTCCGTGATGCCATCCAGCCCTCTCATCCTCCATCGTCCCCTTCTCCTCCTGCCCCCAATCCCTCCCAGCATCAGAGTCTTTTCCAGTGAGTCAACTCTTCACATGAGGTGGCCAAAGTACTAGAGTTTCAGCCTCAGCATCATTCCTTCCAAAGAAATCCCAGGGCTGATCTTCAGAATGGACTGGTTGGATCTCCTTGCAGTCCAAGGGACCCTCAAGAGTCTTCTCCAACACCACAGTTCAAAAGCATCAATTCTTCAAAGCTCAGCCTTCTTCACAGTCCAACTCTCACATCCATACATGACCACAGGAAAATCCATAGCCTTGACTAGATGGACCTTAGTCGGCAAAGTAATGTCTCTGCTTTTGAATATGCTATCTAGGTTGGTCATAACTTTTCTTCCAAGGAGTAAGAGTCTTTTAATTTCATGGCTGCAGTCACCATCTGCAGTGATTTTGGAGCCCAAAAAAATAAAGTCTGACACTGTTTCCACTGTATCCCCTATCTATTTCCCATGAAGTGATGGGACAGGAGGCCATGATCTTCATTTTCCGAATGTTGAGCTTTAAGCCAAACTTTCGCTCTCCTCTTTCACTTTCATCAAGAGGCTTTTTAGCTCCTCTTCACTTTCTGCCATAAGGATGGTGTCATCTGCATATCTGAGGTTATTGAGATTTCTCCAGACAATCTTGATTCCAGCTTGTGTTTCTTCCAGTCCAGCGTTTCTCATGATGTACTCTGCATAGAAGTTAAATAAGCAGGGTGACAATATACAGCCTTGACGTACTCCTTTCCCTATTTGGAACCAGTCTATAGAGTTCCTTCAAAAAAACAGCAGACATCTGGTCTTTACTTCTAGTTGTTAGGAACCATACACAGTGTTTTTTTCCTAGCCAAAGTTCTTAAGTCTATTTAATTTACAGTATTTGGTTTCTTGAACTACCTACATCTGTGTCATTCTCTGTTAATGTTCATTTGAAATAATAGCCTTGGGCATGAGGCAAAATCCCTATTTAAACTGTTTGAGAGAAGAGAAAGTTGTTGGCTCTTCCAATCATGTAGTATTTGTGACTTTCAAAACTGGCTTGTTCTTGGGTCAGATCACCTCTGTTTTGTGATTCCTTGCTCCAAGCAGCAAGGAGCAGTCAACTTATGGTGGCATTCTCACTCTTCCCAATCACTTCAAGAAATACAGACTCAGTAGACCTATGGTCTACATTTCCGGTAGGTTATACCAGGTGATGACATTACCAAATATTGGTCTTTGACATAACAAGGTTCACCAGCTTTCCAGTCTGCAATATTTGTGTCCTTGCCCCCAGGTCACTAGACTAGTGCAACTAATTTTTTACTTTTGTGATTAGAACACTCCACATCTGATACTAATTTTTGGATTAGTTAGGATGAATAGCCTATTTGCTATATTAGGGTTTCTATAACAAAATACCACAAACTATCAACATATGGCTTAAATAAAAGAAATTTGCTGTCCTGCACTTCTGGAGAGCCTCAGTCTGAAATCAAGGCACTAGCAGGTTGCTTTCTTCTGCGGCGTAAGCCAGCGTCTCTCCCATGCCTCTCTCCCCACCTGGTGGTTCACTGGCTCTCTTTGGTGTCCCTGACTTGAGATACCTGCTTTCATCTTTACATGTCGTCCTCCCTGTGTGCATGTCCATCTCTAAATATTCCCCTTTTATAAGGACACCAGTTACTCTGGATTAGGAATCCGTTGCACTCTAATATGACCTCACCTTAACTATCCTATCTGCATGCATGGGCGCTCAGGCACTCTGTCATGGCTGACTCTTTGTGACCCCCTGGACTGTAGCCCGCCAGGCTCCTCTCTCCATGGAACTTTCCAGGCAAGAATACTGGAGAGGGGTGTCGTTTCCTACATCAGGGGATCTTCCCTACCCAGGGATCGAACACACATCCCCTGTGTCTCCTGCATTGCAGGCAGATTCTTTACCACTGAGCCATCAGGGAAGCCCCTTTATATCCGCAACAGTCTTCTTTCCAAATAAGGTCACATTCTGAAATACTGAGGGTTAGGATTTCAACAGATGAATTTGGGAAATGGACATAATTCGATCTACAACATCTGCTAAAAACAAACAAAAAGACAAAAATTAATGACTCAAACAGAATAGTTTATTTCTGTCTCATGCAACCATCAGAATGCTAGGTCAGTGGCTGGTTCTGCTCCTTTCAAGCATTCAGAAACCGAGGTTCTTTCGATCTTATTTCTTGCCTATTTCCCAGGACATTATTATTGTCTGTAACATTGAAGCTGTGAGCCCTAGATTGTCAAAAAATAATCAGAGAGCTCAGGGGAGACAAGGCCATTATCTTGAAGTGCCATATACTTCTCACATTCCACACTGGGTTATGAAAGCAAAAGTGTTAGTCACTCAGTAGTGTTTGCAACCCCGTGGACTGTAGCCCACAATGCTCCTCTGTCTACAGGATTCTCCAGGTAAGAATAATGGACTGGGTAGCCATTCCCTCCTCCAGGAGATCTTCCCAGGCCAGGGATCAAACCCAAGTCTCCTGCATTTCAAGCAGATTCCTTACCATCTGAACCCCCAGGGGTAGCTGCAAAACAAGCAGGAAGGTTCTTTACCACTGAGCCACCAGGGGAGCCCAGGGCTGTACATCAAAATGATGTGTTATTGATAGTTGCATAATCCAGATATGTGTTATCATAGTGGGTCTTGTGACCCCTGATAAGATCAAGAAGGAATTCATTCTTTTAAAGAGTTGTCTAGTTAATGCTAGGAGCGTGTTGCTCTCTACAGCTGAGCAGGTACTCCTATCAGGAGGGAGGTTTGGTGTATAACGCACAGTTGCATTACACACGTACACAGTCACAGTTAAGGGGAGAGAGGAGGTCAAAGGGCAGAGATGACTTTTTATGTTTAAATTTTTATTGTCTTGTCATAAAATATGAATTTTACTTCACACCACATTTCAAAAGAAGACTCTGAAGAGTCCCTTGGACTGCAAGGAGATCAAACCTGTCTATCCTAAAGGAAATCAGTCCTGAATATTCACTGGAAAGACTGATGCTGAAGCTGAAGCTCTAATACTTTGGCCACCTGACGCAAAGAACTGATTCATTGGAAAAGACCCTGATGCTGAGAAAGATCCAAGGCAGGAGGAGAAGGGGACAGCAGAGGATAAGATGGTTGGATAGCATTACCGACTTGATGGACATGAGTGTGAGCAAGCTCTGGGTGTTGGTGATGGACAGAGAAGCCTGGTGTGTTGCAGTCCATTGGGTTGCAATGAGTTGAACATGACTGAACTGAACATTTCATGGAAGGAGATACCCTTTTTGGGAACTCTACAGCCATCATCGTCTGATACCTCTGGTGTGGTTTAGGGACCTGGGCATTACTTTAAGGCTCAAACAAGCATAAGCTCCGTGCATGGTTTCAAGATAGTTCTCTGCAACACTCAGCAGGCTAATTGCTCCCAGGCAGTAGCCATACCCAAAGCTTTTTCCTGGCCAAAGTATTTGTATTGCTTGATTTACCCAGGTCTGTTTATCACCTGGTGGCTGCACCAGCCCTTGTGGTTCTTATGATCGCAAGACACACCTTAGCAACAACCACTGGGCAACTTTGTGAAAATAAGATTTTTTACGCACAGGTCCTCAAGGGTATAGGATGCACTAGAGGCCACATAGTGAAATCACAGGTAGAGAGACAGCACAGACGTGGTGCTCTGCCTTTATCAGAGTCCAAGGAGGAGGAAGCCGGAGCTTTTTCAAGCTGACTCTTTATTGTCTAATTTAAAACCTAAGAACAAGAATGAAGGCACAGGAAGGGAGAAGTGGGGCCACTCAAGCAGTTATCGAGGTTACCCAGAACTTTCTGAGAGGAGAGCTTCATGGCTGGGGCCAATACCCACCGAGGTTGTTAGCCTTCCCCAATCAATAGAAACTTAAAGAAAAGGAAATAGAAATTCAGGCAAGGCTTTACTGGGGCTTCTGCTGCAGCAAAGAGAGGCAAGAACAAGTAACAGTTTCCCTTGCTTGCTCAATCCCTTCATAGGTGAGCTTGCTTGGGAGCTTGTTCTTTGTAGAGGGTGAGGGAAGAGGTGCATGCAGTGGCTGGCCAGAGGGGTGGCTTAGGTGGTTGCCCACCCCTTGGTGGTGTTGAGTGCAGGGGGCATGCACAGTACCCTGGCTTTGCTCCTGACACCCACTTTTTGCTCCTGGCTCTTCAGAAGTGGCATTGGGGGTTCTTTGGTCTTTTTGTACCTTTTGTTCATTTGCTGCAACTGTGCTTACCTGCAGTTGTTTTTAACCCCATATAGCTTTGTTTGCTCTAGGAGAGGTATGTCCAGTTGCAAACATTGCAGCGCTGCAGCAAAGGGTCCCAGGCCCCAGCCTGTCTCAGGGCAGCCTTGTTCCTCATCTGGTTGTTTATCTTAGTAACTGTGTCATCAGTTCAGTTCAGTTGAGTCACTCAGTCGTGTCCGACTCTTTGGGACCCCGTGAATCGCAGCACGCCAGGCCTCCCTGTTCATCACCAACTCCCGGAGTTCACTCAGACTCGTCCATCGAGTCCTTGATGCCATCCAGCCCTCTCATCCTCTGTCGTCCCCTTCTCCTCCTGCCCCCAATCCCTCCCAGCATCAGAGTCTTTTCCAATGAGTCAACTCTTCGCATGAGGTGGCCAAAGTACTGGAGTTTCAGCTTTAGCATCATTCCTTCCAAAGAAATCCCAGGGTTGATCTCCTTCAGAATGGACTGGTTGGATCTCCCTGCAGTCCAAGGGACCCTCAAGAGTCTTCTCCAACACCATAGCTCAAAAGCATCAATTCTTTGGCGCTCAGCCTTCTTCACAGTCTAACTCTCACATCCATACATGACCACTGGAAAAACCATAGCCTTGTTTCCAATATGTTTATTCAGGATGGATGAATTACTATCAGGCATAAAAAAAAGAGGAAAAAAATCATGCCATTTGTGAGAATATGGACCTTGAGGCCATTATGCTAAGTGAAATAAGTCAGACAGGGAAAGAAAATACCATTTGATCTCACTTATACAATTATACAATATCAGGAACTTCCCTGGTGGTCCAGCGGCTAAGACTCATGCGGGATCCCAATGCAGGGGACCAGGGTTCAATCCCTAGCCAGGGAACTAGATTCTTCATACTGAAACTAAGACTTGAGGCAGTCAAATAAAGAAATAAATATTTTTTTAAATAAAATTCAACAAAATGAACTCATAGACACAGAGAACAGATTGACGTTTACCAGAGGCATGGAGTGAGTGGTAGGGAAAATGGGTAAAAGTGGTCAAAAGGTACAAACTTCCAGTTCTAAAATAATTAAGTCATGAGGTATAATGGACAGCATGGTTCATATAGTTAATAATACTGTACAGTATATTTGAAAGTTGCTAAGAAAGTAGATCTTGAAAAGTTCTTTTCAAAAGAAATTTTGTAAGTATGTCTGGTGATGGTTGGGTCTTTTTGCTTGTTTTTATTATAGTTGATTGTGTTAGTTTCAAGTATACTGCAAAATGATTCCATTATACGTTATGTTATGTATCAGTTATGAGGTAGGAGATAGATGGGCTCCAGGTTGGACACTTACAATCAGCCAGTCTCCTCTTTGTATTTCCCGAGGCAAGAGATAGGCGGGCTCCAGTCGAGGAATTTACAACCAGCCCCTTGTTTGCTTTCAGAAATGGAAGTAAAACCGAAACAGGGTAAATAGCCATTAAAGAATGTTTGAAGGTCTCCTGCAAACATCTCAAGGGAATAATTACGGCAAAGATAAAGAGAGGGAAAAAAAACCTTGTCTGAGTAAAGGGTAAGGGAGACACACCAGGGCTCCTTGGAGTCAAAAGTCAGGGGATAACTCCAGGCCATAAAGAGTCTTGCTCCTCCCAGAAGTCTTCACTTCAAGATCCATCTTAGCGGAGGGGTGTGTGTATACCCCAGGAGAGGGTCCCAGGGTAGAGCACGTGTGGAAGAAGAAACCAGATAATTGGCCTGAAGGAAGACAAAGACCAGAAGAACTGACCTATATAAATGACTTAACCACCTCTTTGCTGTGCACCTCCTAACTAAGGGGAATGCCCACACGCTTTCCGTCTGGCTGTGCATCTCTGCCTTGCTTCTGTCTCAGCTAAACAAGCTCTTTCTCTCTGTGCTCTCCCACTTGTGCTGCTGCTGCTGCTGCTGTTGCTAAGTCGCTTCAGTCGTGTCTGACTCTGTGTGACCCCATAGACAGCAGCCCACCAGGCTCCCCCGTCCCTGGGATTCTCCAGGCAAGAACACTGGAGTGGGTTGCCATTTCCTTCTGTGCTATGTCTCTAATAATAAACTTTGTATCTGCATTTACAGTTTCTGCCTCCAAGATAAATGCATTTTTCAGTGGGGACAAATATCCAGAGAAAATTATCTTTTAGCTTGTAGCCCTTGCTGGTCTGGTGGCTAAGATTCCTGGTTCTCATCCAGACTACCCAGGTTCAATTCCTGGGCAGGGAATTAAGATCTTGCTTCATGCCACTGCTCCCTGCTGCCTCACTGAGATCAGTTATACATGTATATCTATATTGTTTTAATTCTTTTCCATTATAGTTTACGGGGATGGTTGTTAACTAGAGTTATTGTGGGGGTCATTTGGTAATACATACAAATATGAAATCATGATGTTGTGCACCTGAGTGTCACCTTGGATTTGTCATTTCACCTCTAAGCTCCGGTTGTCTCACGTATAAAATAAGGGTAATAACACCTAGCGTACAGGGATGTTGCTGCTGCTGCTAAGTCGCTTCAGTCATGTCCGACTCTGTGCAACCCCATAGACGGCAGCCCACTAGACTCCCCCATCCCTGGGATTCTCCAGGCAAGAACACTAGAATGGGTTGCCATTTCCTTCTCCAATGCATGAAAGTACAAAGTGAAAGTAAAGTCGCTAAAGTTGCTAAGTCTTCACGACCCCATGGACTGCAGCCTACCAGGCTCCTCCATCCATAGGTTTTCCAGGCAAGAGTACTGGAGTGGGGTGCTGTTAGGAGGAGTGAATGAGATAATATGGTTCATGAATGATGGGCAAGCAAGGTGATTTTAGGTGTGGAATGAGGACTTTCTTGGAAGTCCAACGGTTAAGACTCCACACTTCCACTGCAGGGCACAAAGGCTTGATCCCTAGTAGAGGAACTAACATCCCACGTGCTGTGCATCTTGGCCAAAAAAAAATTTTTTTTAATTTTTTAAAAGTGTGAAATAGATAAACATATTTTACTTAAATGTAAATCAGGAGAAAACACAATTGGCACCCAGAGCCTGCACTATGTTGAGGCCAAAGAAGTTATGTGAGATTATTTTTAATTGTCATATGGTAATAATATGGTGGTGGTTTAGTCACTCAGTCTTGTCCGACTCTTGCGACCCCGTAGACTGTAGCCTGCCAGGCTCCTCTGTGTCCATGGGATTCTCCAGGCAAGAATACTGGAGTAGGTTGCATTTCCTTCTCCAGGGTATCTTCCCAACCCAGGAATCACACCCGGGTCTTCTGCCTTGCAGGCAGATTCTTTACCAACTGAGCTACAAGGGGTAATCAAAACAATGTAAACAAGTGTTTTACAACCACAGTCCCAACAAAGAATTCCTAAAAAGACAAGTTTCGTTGCCTTCTCAACAGTTTGTCACTTCACTAATCATTTCTAGTTGGAGACACTTTTTTAAAAAACTTTTTAAAAGACATGTTTGTTGAAATGGGATTTACATTCAGTAAAACTTGGTTTGAAATTTAACAAATGCAATCATCATCATAGTTAAAGTGAAGAACAATTCTTCAGCCCTGTAAACTTAAAAAATATTCACATCCTAACAGTTGAGAACTACATTTTACTGGGTGTGAATTTTTAAGATAGTATCTCAAGTAACCCTGAGAGAACTGCTCTGAAGAAGCGAGGGGGGAGCCAGGATATATAGAAGCTTTGCAGTGAAGGATAGGTAGTCTGAACATCAAACGGTTCTTGTTGAGGAAAGAAAACCAGACATGTCAACTTAAGGAATTTAGCGCTTTTCTTTGTATGGGAAGATGGAAGAGCTTGAGCTCACTGAAATCATTCTTTCAATAAACACCTTAGCTATATAGGGCCAGTATCTTGGGTTTTCACATCCTGAGTTCCTCAGGGCTCACCATAGGGAGTGGTTGCAGTCTGATGGCTGCTAGATGGCAGGTATTCTTTCCTTCCTGAGTTCCCTTAGAGCTCACCAGATCATGTTGGAGGGCTGTAATTGCTGATGACTGTGACATCCTTTGTTTACCAATATGGCAGGCAATATTCCATTTATTAGCCCCCCCCAACCCCCACCCCCAAAACCCTATGCAACCAAGTCTTCCCTGATTCTTAGGAATCCACTGATTTGTCAAAGGAGTCAAGTTTAATCATTAAACTGATCTACTATAGAAAAAAAATTGTAAGCACAAAAAAACAAGTTATTAAAAGGATCCTTTGCATACAATCCTTAGCATAGTCAAAAGAATGGAATTTAAATATAACCTTTGTAAATTAAAGCAGGTGACAGACTTGTCTTAAGATAGTGATGGGATAAATAGCTAATCTAGTTATTGCATCCTGCTTCAGGCTAGCGTTGGTTGGTAGAGAAACTATTTTAACTAATGGAGTTGAATTCTACAGAAATTCTCTCAGGGACAGATACACATTCTTAGACATTTGGCACCTTCTCAAAAGTTCACCCTGCTACCACCGTGAAAGGACAAATGATAACAAGCAGGGTCCTATGGGGTTCCTGGGCACGAAGCCTTTCTGCTTACAGGAAATAGTCTTCATTCAGCCTCCAGCACCTTCCCGGAGGTCCAAGGCGCAGATTCAATCTGTTGCTAATTAGGGAAGAGAGGAGAGGCAAGACCAGGGAGAAATAGTCAAGAGAAACTACGGTACGGCTTTGGGGAAAGGCCCTGTCTCTCCCTCAGTGGGTACACACACAGTATCTTTGAGCTGTTTTGCAGATACTGAAATGCCCTCCAGGTGGGAGAAGTTAGGAGTGGTTTGCTGTTCACAAGCACTTAGACCCCAGACCAGTTGGAACCTGAAGGTTGATGACGCTGACTCCTACTTACCTAACCCCCAACCAATCAGAACAATGTCCATACAAGCTGATCACACCCTCTTTGAACCATTACTGTTAAACTTCTCATTATCCTCTCCAAGTTGGGACACATGATTTTGAAGGCATTAGCTTGCTATGGCCCCCTTTGTCTGGCAAAGCAATAAAGCTGTTCTTTTCTATTTCACCCAAAACTCTGTCTCCAAGGTTTAATTCAGTATGGGCTTACAGAGGCCAGAATTGGCTTTACAAGGAAAGCAAATCATCTATTCTACATATATCGGTCATCACATCTTCAGATACACCAGCCGTGAAGTTTGTCAGCATCTTAAATTAGACTAAATCAAGTTACAAGCCACTGCCGATAAAGATCTAGCTGAAGCTGTTATGTTAGGCTTTGTTTTAACTTTATTGAAGTGTAGTTGACTTATAATCCTGTGTTGATTGCCGTCATATAGCAAAGTAATTCAGTTATGCTTATATATATTCTTTTTCATGTTCTTTTCCATTATGGCTTATCACAGGGTATTGAATAGAGTTGGCTGTGCTGTTCAGGAGGACCTGGTTATTTATCCATTCTTTATATAACCTGCACCTCTGCTGACTCTCAGTCCATCCTTGCCCCACTCCTCCTCCCTCTTGGAAACCACAAGTCTGTTCCTACATCTATGGCTCTGTTTCTGAAAAGTCCATTTATGTTATATTTTAGATCCCACATATAAGTGATATCATATGTTTTTGTCTTTCTGATTTAATTCACTTAGTATAATCATCTCTAGGTCTACCCTTGGCATTTTTTTATTCTTTTTATGGCTGAGTAGTGTTCTAATATTCTAGTTAGAGACACTTTGGAGCAGAACAAGATTACCTCCTTTAAGCATCATCCATCCCAGTTGGGTTTGTTTGTTTGTTTGTTTGTTTGTTTTTACTTTGTTTTAAAACGACTCCCTCTTCATCATCTAATACAAGGTTTCTGTGCTGCTGGAGAAGACTCTTGAGAGTCCCTTGGACTGCAAGGAGATCAAACCAGTCAATCTTAAAGGAAATCAACCCTGGACATTCATCGGAAGGACTGATATGGAAGCTGAAGCTCCAATACTTTGGCCACCTGATGCAAAGAACCAATTCATTTAAAAAAGACTCTGATGCTGGGAAAGTTTGAAAGCAAGAGGAGAAGCAGATGACAGAGGCTGAGATGGTTGAGTGGCATCACTGACTCAATGGACGTGAGTTTGAGCAAACTCCTGAAGATAGTGAAGGACAGGGAAGCCTGGCGTGCTGCAGTCCACGAGGCTGCCAAGAATTGAACACAACTTGGCAACTGAACAACAGCAAAGATTTCTATACTCATCAAAACCAATGACACAGCCCTCTATCTGCATACTCAGTTGCTCATAAAGTCACACGTGAGCCTGAGATCTCTTTTGAAGATGATGTGCTGCAGTGTCACTTCCTGGGGGGTTTGGCTCTGACCACAGCACACAATGGGCTTCCCTGGTGGCTTAGACAGTAAAGAATCCCCCTGCAATTTAGGACACTAGAGTTCGATCCCTGGGTCGGGAAGATCCCCTAGAGAAGGGAATGGCTACCTACTCCATTATTCTTGCCGGGGGAATTCCATGGACGGAGAGGAGCCTGGTAGGTGACAGTACATGGGGTCACAGGGTCAGACACGACTGAGCAACTAACACACACACGAAAGCAGTACATGATAGTGGATGCCCGCAAAGACTAACCCACCTGAGTGTTTCTTTTAACGGTAGATTTCAAGAAAAAGAACAGAGAAGGAAATGGCAACCCACTCCAGTATTCTTGCCTGGAGAATCCCATGGACAGAGGAGCCTGGCGGGCTGCTGTCCATAGGGTTGCACAGAGTTGGACATGACTGAAGCGACTTAGCATGCATGCATGCATAAAGAAAAAAAATATCAAAGAGGACTTGCCTGGTGTTCCAATGGTTGAGAATCTGCCTGTCAAGGCAAGGTATACAAGTTCAATCTCTGGTCCAGGAAGGTCCCACGTGCTGCAAAGCAACCAAGCCCATGTGCCACAGGTACTGAGCCTGTGTTCTAAGGCCTGTGCGCCACAGCAAGAGAAGCCACCGCAACGAGAAACTCATGAGCTCAGTCATTCAACCATGTCCAACTCTTTGTGACCCTCTGGACTGTAGCCCGCCATTCTCCTCTGCCCGTGAAATTTTCCAGGCAAGAACACTGGAGTGGGTTGCCATTTCCTCCTCCAGAGAAGCCCATGCACCACAGCATAGAGTAGCTCCCCTTCTGTCAGGGACAGAAAGCCTACACACAGGAGCAGCCAACAAATTAATAAATGAAAATTTTAAAAATCTTTTAAATATCAAGGAAATGATATGGGAAATAGATGGGGAAACAGTGGAAACAGTGTCAGACTTTGTTTTTTGGGGGCTCCAAAATCACTGCAGATGGTGACTGCAGCCACGAAATTAAAAGACACTTACTCCTTGGAAGAAAAGTTATGACCAACCTAGATAGCATATTCAAAAGCAGAGACATTACTTTGCCAACTAAGGTCCGTCCAGTCAAGGCTATGGTTTTTCCAGTGGTCATGTATGGATGTGAGAGTTGGACTGTGAAGAAGGCTGAGCACCGAAGAATTGATGCTTTTGAACTGTGGTGTTGGAGAAGCCTCTTGAGAGTCCCTTGGACTGCAAGGAGATCCAACCAGTCCATTCTGAAAGATATCAGCCCTGGGATTTCTTTGGAAGGAATGATGCTAAAGCTGAAACTCCAGTACTTTGGCCACCTCATGCGAAGAGTTGACTCATTGGAAAAGACTCTGATGCTGGGAGGGATTGGGGGCAGGAGGAGAAGGGGACGATGGAGGATGAGATGGCTGGATGGCATCGCAGACTCGATGGACGTGAGTCTGAGTAACCTCCAGGAGATGGTGATGGACAGGGAGGCCTGGTGTGCTGCGATTCGTGGGGTCTCAGAGTCGGACACGACTGAGGGACTGAACAGAACTGAACTGGTAGTACCTTTGGTAGACAGACATGGCCTTAGCAGCCACTGCTGATGGCCCCTCTCTTCAACCCCTCATAGTTCACCTTCAGACACTTCCCATCACATGCCAACAGCTTCTGATACAGAGTGTTCTTGTTCTCATGTAGGGCTGACCAGACACACTAGGGTGTTAATGTCCAGATAGAAGCCTTCAGTCACTGAGGGTCAAGCGCTGGTGGGCGGGGCTTCCCTGGTGGCCCAGGGGTAAAGAATCCGCCTGGTACTGCAGGAGACCCGGGTTGAATCCCTGGTCCAGGAAGATCCCACATGCCGCAGAGCGGCTAAGCCTTTACGCCACAGCTGCTGAGCCCGTGCTCTGGAACCCCAGAGCCACAACTGCCGAAGCCTCCTGTCCTGGAGCCTGTGCTCTGCAACAAGAGAAGCCACTGCAGCGAGACGCCCGTGCACCACGAGGAGGATGAGCCCCCCACTAGTTTCTCTAGCCAAAACTAGAGAAAGCCCAGGCACGGCGATCAAGACCCAGCACGGCCAAAACTAAATTTTAAAAATTAAATAACTTTAAAAAAAGAGTTGGCCAACATTCCCAGCTTCCTGACCCTTCCGCTGGATGACTCTCAGACGTCTTTAGAGCAGATGTCAGAAGTGGTTCAGAAGATCCTAAGTGGAACCAAGCCCTGGCTGCACACAGACGAGCCACTCATGAATATGCCTCCTCTCCCTGACTTGTTTCGCCACCCCCTCACCAGACTTCCAGAAACTGTTGCTGGCCAAAATCCTGGCCTTCTCTGCCCACGGCAAATAAAAGAATAGGGAGACAAGAGTTTGGAGGAAATAGAAAGGTGCTTTAATCCTCAGTCAGCAGGGAGGGGAACACAGTAGGCTCGTGCCTCGAGAACTGTGCCTTCCCCCATCCCTGAGGCCTCTAGGGGCTCCTCTAAGGCAAGAGCTTGCCGTAGGAGTCAGTGAAGAGGGAAAAAGGCGATAGGACCTTGCCTGTTTCCTCTTGCGTTGTTTCAAAAACAGTCATAAACTGGCATCAGTCACCCAGTAACTGAGTCTGGCAGTTCAGGGCCTCTGCACCTTCTTTCTGATATGTAAGGGGTGTTGCAAGGATAAACACCAGAGAGGGGATGTACTCAGCACAGAGTCAAAGGGGAAAAAATGTGAATTGTAGCTCCTGTACAGTTGGGGGACAGAAAAGCAAACTTGGTTACAAATATGCAGAGTTAGGAGAAGTTAAAGCAAAAAAAAAAAAAAACTAGGAATGTTCAGGGCTGCTCACTGTTCTCTTAATCTTCTTTGTTCTCAGGAGAGGGAAAGAAAAAAACTCATTCCTCTTTTTTGCCTTTCACTGCAACAGAACCACCTCCCACACTTCCTTACTTTGGGTCTCCTTTGGGAGAAACCCAGAGTACGGCACAGACAAAAGCGTAGAGGTGATGTGGGAATGACTGAAGTTTGTAAACCCTGAAACAGGACGTGGAAAGCACTCGGTGCCGGGTGCATAATGAATACTCCACTGATACTATTAGTTGCTTTATTATTGTTAATTTTTAAAATTGGGGTAAAACACACAAAATGTAAGATTCACCATCTTTATCTTTTGTAAGTGTACCATTAAGGAGTATTAAGCATCTTCATGTTATTGTGCAGCCATCACCACCAACCACTTCCAGAACTCTTTTCATCTTGCAAAACTGGGACTGCCTCCATCAAAACCTTGCTCCTCATTTCCACCCCTTAGCCCCTGGCACCCACCATTCTGCTTTCTTCCATCTCTGAGAATTTGACTATCTGGGAGCCTCATGGGCTTCCAACACGGCGCAGGAGTAAAGAATCCACCCGCCAATGCAGGAGATGCGAGAGACCTGAGTTTGACCCCTTGGTCGGGAAGGTCGCCTAGAGTAGGAAATGGCAACCCACTTCACATTCTTGCCTGGAAAATTCCAGGACAGAGGAGCCTGGCGGGCTACAGTCCATGGGTCACAAAGAGTCAGACACGACCAACTGACGGAGCGCACACACACACAGGGACCTTTTATAAGCTGAATCAGGGATTTCCCTGGAGCTCCAGTGGCTAAGACTGTTTCCACTGCAGGAACCCAGGTTCAATCCTTGGTCAGAGAACTAAGATCCCTCACGAATCATACCATACTTCTCCTTTCCTTGACTGGCTTATTTCACCTTAGCATAATGTCCTCAAGTGTCATTCATATCACACCAAGTTTCAGAATTCCCTTCCCTTTTTAAGGCTGTGGATTCCATTGTGTGGACGAACCAAATTTTGTTCATCCATCCATTCATCAGTGGTCACTAGGGTTGTTTCCACCACTTAGGTCTTGTGCATCACACTGCCATGAAAGTGGGCGTGCAATTCTATTGTTACTTTTTATCACTTACCCATTAACTCATTCATTCATTCAAAGTTCCAAGACTTCCCATACCCCTGTGTTCAAACTGAGAGTATTGTAAGTATTCCATATAATTGGGGAGTAAAACAAACAAACTAACCCCAAAAAAACAGACTCCCTAAGACAAAAGAAGGCAGCTTTTCAGTGGTCAAGAAGCCTCCTGCTGATGCAGAAGACACGGGTTCTATCCCCGATCTGGGAAGATCCCACATGCCTCAGAGCAACTAAGTCAGTGCGCCACAGCTGTTGAGCCTGTGCTCTAGGGCCTGGGAACCACAGCTCCCGAACCCTCAGGCCTGAAGTCTGTGCTCCACAAGAGAAGCCACCACAACGAGAAGCCTGAGCATCACAACGAAGACTAGCCCCTGCTCGTGGCACCTAGAGAAAAGCTGACACCACAGTGAAGACCCAGCACAGCCAAAACCAGATAAATAATTTTTTTTAAAGAAGGCAGATTTGCTAGATGCCCAAACGTCAGGCCTTCCTAAAAGGAGTGATTCTCAACGAGCAGGAGGATTTAGCCCACCATGGCTCAGACAGTAAAGAATCTGCCTCCAATGCAGGAGACAAGGGTTTGATCCCTGGGTCGGGAAGATTCCCTGGAGAAGGGAGTGGCTACCCACTCCAGAATTCTTTCCTGGAGAATCCCATGGACAGAGAGGAGCCTGGCAGGCTACAGTCCGTGGGGTTGCAAAGAGTTGGACACAACTGAAGCAATTTAGCACACGTGAAACATGCATACATGCAACATGCACACACAAGGAATATTGCCAATGTATGGAAACAGTTTGTGTTGTTAGGCCTGGGGGCGAGGGGCTAATGGCACCCAGTGGGTAGAAGCCAGGGATGCTACTCAACATCCCACAGTGCATAGGATAGACTTTTACTGTAAAGAATTCCAGTCCAAAATGTCAATAGCACCAACGTTAAGAAACCAGCCTTAAAGGATGACATGTTTTAACTCTTTACCACCCCATTCTGCATCAGGTCAGAAAAACAGCAGCCGAGGCGCCTAGATCGGCTAAATCCAGGATCAGGTGAGACATCTTGGTGTCAGGTAACAGCACAGAGAGAGAGTAGATAGGTATCTAGAAATGTGAACGGTCTGAGACTTTACTTATAAACTCACAATTTTTTTTGTTTTAGTTTTTGAGACTTGGTAATTTATAAAGTACCATATGGGCTTCCCTGGTGAGAGCGAAGTGGCTCAGTTGTGTCCAACTCTTTGCAACCCCATGGCCTGTAGCCTACCAGGCTCCTCCGTCCATGGGATTTTCCAGGCAAGAATACTGGAATGGGTTGCCATTTCCTGACTCAGTGGTAAAGAATCCATCTACCATGGTAGGAGACTCAAGTTCAATCCCTGGGTCAGGAAGATCCCCTGGAGGAGGAAATAGCAACCCACTCAAGTATTCTCCCCCAGGGAAACCCCATGGACAGAGGAACCTGAAGGCTACAGTCCATGAGATTGCAAAAGAGTTTGATCTTCCAGACCCAGGGATTGAACCCGCATCTCCTACGTCTCCTGCATTGCAGGTGGATTCCTTCACTGCTGAGCCACCAGGGAAGCCCCATATAATTATGTACGTATCTTCTTAATCTTGATTATATGTGTCTTTAAAAATTGCTCGCTTATTGAATTTTATTTTGAATTATATTGTAAATATTATGAATATATTTCCTTTAACTTTATTGATTATTTAATCTTTATTTTCCTTTTTTTTTCCCCCAAAGAGCTTAAGCTTTTTTTTAACCTGCCAGTTTCATGGATGTTGACAGAAGACATAAGACTCCAGGGTCAGAGACCAAGGACTTTATTTCTCACAGCACAGCAGGCGGCATGAGCTTCACGTTTTTGCTTTTTCCTCCAAGTGCCCAACAGGGACGGCCCAGGTGCACAGTGGGCTTGCACCATGGCTGAGTAACTCTGAGTTTAGAAACGTCTGTCTTTTCTGGGGACTATGAGGAAATGGCAACCCACTCTAGTGTTCTTGCCTGGAGAATCCCAGGGACGGGGGAGCCTGGTGGGCTGCCGTCTATGGGGTCGCACAGAGTCGGACACGACTGAAGTGACTTAGCAGCAGCAGCAGCATGAACAAACCTGTCCTACCTTTATGTCAGAAGGAAGCATTAACCTTATTATATGGACAGCAAACAAACCTGCTCTCTGCTCCAGAGCAAGAATCCTATCTTCCAGGGCTGTTTGCTCTACAAACATCCTTGAAAAGATAGCCAGAAGGCAAGCCATCCACATCCTTGCTCGCGAGCTGTATAGAAATACCGGGACTCACAGAGGATCCTCTCCCGATAGCGGTAGCTCCAATACCCAGTGGGCAGTGGTTGTCGTCTGTGAAGGTAATTTGGGCTGAACACCAAGCATATGAAGTGGCTCTTTGTTATAGGTGATCAGCGTGGACACTGCAGTCAGAAAAGCCTAAGTTCAAATCTTGATTCTGCCGCTTTTCAGCTGTGTGACCTTGAGCAACGTTCTTGACCTCTCTCTGCTCCAGTTTCTCCTGCTGTAAAAATGGGACTAATAACAGCCCCTATCTTATAGGCTTATTGTGAAAATTAATAGATGAGCTTATATATGTGAGGCACTCAGCGCAGGCAGATTGAGGGCCATGTCAGTGTCCACTGTAATTATGATGACGATGCCTTAAAGCTTGTGGTCATGCCTGTGTTTCAGCATTTGTGGGCAAGGTCTGTAACCCACAGTTCCCTTAGAGTCAGTCTGCAAGAAGAGGACGCAGAGCCCTTTGCTCCCTCCTCCCCACACTGGCTCCTCCCCCAGTGATTCTTCATGAACAAGGGAGCGGGGCCGAAGCAGTGGTGGTTTTAGAGTCCAGGGAAATCAGACAGACTCAAATTCAGATCCTGACTTTGGGATGTGAAAGCTGAGCGGCTTCTCTGCTGAGGGGACTCCAAGTACACACAGCACAAGGCTCTCAGTGAAGGGTGAACAAGTCCTCCATTTCTGCCCCACCCCCCCACCCACCCCCACATGCTGCACACGACCCACTCAGCACACGCTCTGGGTCATCTTCTGCCAGTGTCATTTCAGTCATTGACATTTTTATGTCATTATTGAACGAGCAAGACTCCATCGGATGCAACCTAACAACATCTTTGCTTTTTTCCTTCAGTATTCCCTAAATTCAGTCTAGCCCCTCAGTCTCTCTGTGTGTCTCAAATTCCAGCAGAGATCTTGGGAGGAGCAGGAGCAACCCCTTTACAGTCCTCCTTCAGACCTCACCTCAACCGCCACCTCCTCAGGGAAGCCTCCCCTGATTTCCACCAAAACTAATCAAGGTTTCAGAAAGACACATGTATC
>SJYQ01001190.1:0-63926 GCA_006410935.1 Redunca redunca
AGATGAAAGTCAAAACCACGATGAGGTGTCACCTCACGCTGGTCACAGGACCATCACTTAACCGTCTCAAACAAGAAACGCTGGAGAAGAAGTGACAAGGTAACCGTCTTACACTTTTAGTAGGAAAGCAAACTGGTATGGACACAAGTGCAACTCTAGTTAATAACGTGCTACTACGGTGGTTGCAGCCATGAAATTAAAAAACGCTTACTCCTTGGAAGGAAAGTTATGACCAACCTAGATGGCATATTCATAAGTAGACACATTACTTTGCCAACAAAGGTCCGTTTAGTCAAGGCTATGTTTTTTCCAGTGGTCATGTGTGGATGCGAGAGTTGGACTGTGAAGACGGCTGAGTGCCGAAGAATTGATGCTTTTGAACTGCGGTGTTGGAGAAGACTCTTGAGAGCCCCTGGGACTGCAAAGAGATCCAACCAGTCCATTGTAAAGGATCTCAGCCCTGGGTGTTCTTTGGAAGGAATGATGCTAAAGCTGAAACTCCGGTACTTTGGCCACCTCATGCGAGGAGTTGGCTCATTGGAAAAGACTCTGACGCTGGGACGGGTTGGGGGCAGGAGGAAAGGGGGATGACAGAGGATGAGATGGCTGGACGGCATCACCGACTCGATGGACGTGAGTTTGAGTGAACTCCGGGAGATGGTGACGGATAGTGAGGGCTGGCATGCAGTGATTCATGGGGTCTCAAAGAGTTGGACACGGCTGACCGACTGAACTGAACTGAATTGAATTGTACTGATGCTCTACAGAGCTGAGCTAAAGAGCACTGAGCTAAGGGGAGCTAAGCTAAGGAGAACTATGGACTGCTAAGCTAAGGAGAGCTAAGCTAATGAGAAGAGAGCTGATTAAGGATAGCTAAGCTAAGGAGACCTGAGCTAATTATAGATATCCTAAGGAGGGCTGAGCTAAGGAAAGCTGACATGAGGAGAGCTGAGCTGAGAAGGGCTATGCTAAGGACAGTTTGCCTAATGAAAGCTAAGCTAAGGAGAAGCAACTAAGGAGAGCTATCCTAAAGAAGGTTAAGCTAAGGAGAGCTGCAAAGAGCTAAGCTGATGACAGGAGAGCTGAGTTAAGGAAAGCAAATATAAGGAAAGCCGAGATAATGATAACTCTCCTAAGGAGGGCTGAGCTGAGGAGAGCTGAGCTAAGGAGGGGTAAGCTAAGGAGAGCTGAGCTAAGGAAAAGTAATTAAGGAGAGCTATCACTGCAGATGATGATTGCAGACTTGAAATTGAAAGATGCTTACCCCTTGGAGCCCACTTCTCTTTACATTCCTGCATGTCTAACTCTAGGTATGTGATCATACCATTGTGATTTTCTAGGTCATGATGATATTTTTTGTATAATTCTTCTGTGTATTCTTGCCACCACTTCTTAATATCTCTGATTCTGTTAGGTCCATACTGTACATAATTCTGTTAGGTCCTTTATTGAGCCCATCTTTGCATGAAATGTTCCCTTGGTATCTCTAATTTTCATGAAGAGATCTCTAGTCTTTCCCATTCTGTTGTTTCCCTCTATTTATTTGAGAGCTCTCCTTAGCTCTCCTTAGTTACTTGTCTTTAGCTTAGCTCTAGTGTGGCTCTCCTTCACTCAGCTCTCCTTAGCTCAGTCCTCTTTAGGATAGCTCTCCTTAAATTTGCTTTCCTTAACTCAGCTATCCTCTCATCAGCTTAGCTCTCTGCAGCTCTCCTTAGCTTACAGTACTCTTGCCTGGAAAACCCCATGGATGGAGGAGCCTGGTAAGCTGAAGTCCATGGGGTTGTGAAGAGTCAGACACAACTGAACTACTTCACTTTACTTTACTCCTTGGAAGGAAGGTTATGATCAACCTAGATAGCATATTAAAAAATAGAGACAATACTTTGCCAACAAAAGTCTGTCTAGTCAAGGCTAAGGTTTTTCCAGTGGTCATGTATGGATGTGAGAGTTGGACTGGGAAGAAAGCTGAGCGCTGAAGAACTGATCCTTTTGAACTGTAGTGTTGGAGAAGACTCTTGAGAGTCTCTTGGACTGCAAGGAGGTCAAACCAGAACATCCTGGGTGTTTACTGGAAGGCCTGATGCTAAAGCTGAAACTCCTGGCTACCTCATGCAAAGAGTTGACTCATTGGAAAAGACCTTGATGCTGGGAGGGATTGGGGGAAAGAGGAGAAGTGAATGACAGAGGAGGAGATGGCTGGATCAAATTACTGACTTGATGAACATGAGTTTGAGTAAACTCTGGAAGTTAATGATGGACAGGGAGGCCTGGTATGCTGCAATTCATGGGTTTGCAAAGAGTCGGACACAACTGAGCAACTGAATTGAGCTAGCTAAGGAGAGCTACAAATAGCTAAGCTATAAAAAGCCAAGCTAATGATAGCTATTCTATGGAGGTTGAGCTTAGTAAAGCTATGGCGAACAGGGCTAAATTATGGAGAGCTATGGAGAGCTAAGCTAAGGCTGCTGCTGCTGCTAAGTCACTTCAGCTGTGTCCAATTCTGTGTGACCCCAGATACAGCAGCCCACCAGGCTCCGCCATCCCTGGGATTCTCCAGGCAAGAACACTGGAGTGAGTTGCCATTTCCTCTCCAATGCCAGAAAGTGAAAAGTGAAAATGAAGTCACTCAGTCGTGTCCGACTCTTAGCAACCCCATGGATTGCAGCCCACCAGGCTACCCTACCCATGGGATTTTCCAGGCAAGAGTACTGGAGTTGATTGCCATTGCCTTCTCCAAGCTAAGGCTAAGGAGACACTAAGGAGAGCTAAGGAGAGCTATCCTAAAGAGGACTGAGCTAAGGGGGGCTGAGTGAAGGAGAGTTACTAGGGAGTAAGCTAAAGAGAAGTAATTAAGGAGAGCTTGTCTAACTCAATGAAACCAAGTAATTAAAGAGAACTAACCACAGCCTTGTCTAACTCAATGAAACCAAGCCATGCCTGCGGGGCAACCCAAGATGAGCAGGTCATGGTGGATAGGTCTGACAGAATGTGGTCCACTGGAGAAGGGAATGGCAAGCCACTTCAGTATTCTTACCTTGAGAACCCCATGAACAGTAGGAAAAGGCAAAATGATAGGATACCAAGAGAGGAACTCCCCAGGTCATTAGGTGCCCAATATGCTACCTGAGATCAGTGGAGAAATAAATCCAGAAAGAATGAAGGGATGGAGCCAAAGCAAAAACAATACCCAGTTGTGGATGTGACCGGTGATAGAAGTAAGGTCCGATGCTGTACAGAGCAATATTGCATAGGAACCTGGAATGTCAGGTCCATGAATCAAGGCAACTTGGAAGTGGTTAAACAGGAGATGGCAAGAGTGAACACTGACATTCTAGGAATCAGCGAACTAAAATGGACTGGATGGGTGAATTTAACTCAGATGACCATTATATCTACTGCTGCAGGCAGGAATCCCTCAGAAGAAATGGAGTAGCCATCATGGTCAACAAAAGAGTCTGAAATGCAGTACTTGAATGCAATCTCAAAAACAACAGAATGATCTCTGTTCATCTCCAAGGCAAACCATTCAATATCACAGTAATCCAAGTCTATGTCCCAACCACTAATGCTGAAGAAGCTTAAGTTGAATGGTTTTATGAAGACCTACAAGACTTTTTAGAACACCCAAAAAGATGTCCTTTTCATTACAGGGGATGGGAATGCAAAACTAGGAAGTCAAGAAAAACCTGGAGTAACAGGGAAATTTGGCCTTGGAATGCGGAATGAATCAGGGCAAACACTAATAGAGTTTTGCCAAGAAAATGCACTGGTCATAGCAAACACCCTCTTCCAACAACACAAGAGAAGACTCTACACATGGACATCACCAGATGGTCAACACCGAAATCAGATTGATTATATTCTTTGCAGCCAAAGATGGAGAAGCTCTATACAGTCAGCAAAAACAAGACCAGGAGCTGACTGTGGCTCAGATCATGAACTCCTTATTGCCAAATTCAGACTTAAATTGAAGAAAGTAGGGAAAACCACTTGACCATTCAGGTATGACCTAAATCAAATCCCTTATGATTATACAGTGGAACTGAGAAATAGATTTAAGGACCTAGATCTGATAGATAGAGTGCCTGATGAACTATGGAATGAGGTTCATGACATTGTACAGGAGACAGAAATCAAGACCATCTCCACAGAAAAGAAAAATGCAGAAAAGCAAAATGGCTGTCTGGGGAGGCCTTACAAATAGCTGTGAGAAGAAGAGGTGAAAAGCAAAGGAGAAAAGATATAAGCATTTGAATACAGAGTTCCAGAGAATAGCAAAAAGAGATAAGAAAGCCTTCTTCAGCGATCAATGCAAAGAAATAGAGGAAAACAACAGAATGGGAAAGACTAGAGATCTCTTCAAGAAAATTAGAGATACTAAGGGAACAATTTTAGGCCAAGACGGGCTCAATAAAGGACAGATATGGTATGGACCTAACAGAAGCAGAAGATATGAAGAAGAGGTGGCAAGAATACACAGAAGAACTGTACAAAAAAGATCTTCATGACCCAGATAATCATGATGGTGTGATCACTAATCTAGAGCCAAACATCTTGGAATGTGAAGTCAAGGGGGCCTTGGAAAGCATCACTACGAACAAAGCTAGTGGAGGTGATGGAATTCCAGTTGAGCTGTTTCAAATCATGAAACATGGTCCTGTGAAAGTGCTGCACTCAATATGCCAGCAAATTTGGAAAACTCATCAGTGGCCACAGGACTGGAAAAGGTCAGTTTTCACTCCAATTCCAAAGAAAGGNCTGAAAGAGATGGGCATACCAGAACAGCTGACCTGCCTCTTGAGAAATTTGTATGCAGGTCAGGAAGCAACAGTTAGAACTGGACATGGAAAAACAGACTGGTTCCAAATAGGAAAAGGAGTACATCAAGGCTGTATATTGTCACCCTGCTTATTTAACTTATATGCAGAGATATATCACGAGAAATGCTGGACTGGAAGAAACACAAGCTGGAATCAAGATTGCCGGGAGAAATACCAATAACCTCAGATATGCAGATGACACCACCCTTATGGCAGAAAGTGAAGAGAAACTAAAAGCCCTCTTGATGAAAGTGAAAATGGAGAGTAAAAAAGTTGGCTTAAAGCTCAACATTCAGAAAACGAAGATCATGTCATTCGGTCCCATCACTTCATGGCAAACAGATGGGGAAACAGTGGAAACAGTGTCAGACTTTATTTTGGGGGGCTCCAAAATCATTGAAGATGGTGATTGCAGCCATGAAATTAAAAGACACTTATTCCTTGGAAGAAAAGTTATGACCAACCTAGATAGCATATTGAAAAGCAGAGACGTTACTTTACTGACCAAGGTCCACCTAGTCAAGGCTATGGTTTTTCCTATGGTCATGTATGGATGTGAGAGCTGAACTGTGAAAAAGGCTGAGTGCCAAAGAACTGATGCTTTTGAAGTGTGGTGTTGGAGAAGACTCTTGAGAGTCCCTTGGACTGCAAGGAGATCCAACCAGTCCATTCTGAAGGAGATCAGCCCTGGGATTTCTTTAGAAGGAATGATGCTAAAGCTGAAGCTCCAGTACTTTGGTCACCTCATGCGAAGAGTTGACTCATTGGAAAAGACTCTGATGCCTGGAGGGATTGGGGGCAGGAGGAGAAGGGGACGACCCAGGATGAGATGGCTGGATGGCATCACGGACTCAATGGACGTGAGTCTGAGTGAACTCCGGAAGATGGTGATGGACAGGGAGGCCTGGTGTGCTGTGATCCATGGGGTAGCAAAGAGTCGAACACAACTGAGCGACTGAACTGAACTGAACTGAATGAATTTGGTCAGACCTGTACAGGAGTGTCTGCATTTTGACTGACAATACTGATTTCTTTAGGCCCACCCATGCTAGTATGCACTGAGTGACACCACGGACCAGATCAGGACTACTCAGGCTAGTTTGGTTTTCGATTGATATGACTGATTTGGCCAGGCCCACCCATGCTAGTCTGCCTTTGAATGAGACCATTGATTTGGCCAGGACCAGTCATGCTAGTCTGCCATTTGTTTGAGAGCACTGTTTAGGCCAGGCCCACCCAGGCTAGTCTGCATTTTGATTGAAACCACTCATTAGATCAGGCCCACACAGGCAAGTCTGCATTTTCGCTGACACAATTGATTAGGTCTGGCCAACCCAGGGTAGTCTCCCATTTGACTGACACAATGGATTAGACCAGGCCAACCCAGCTAGTCTGCCATTTGATTAACACTACAGATTAAGCCAGGCCCACCCTGGATAGTCTGCCTTTTGACTGACACCAGTGATTTGCCCAGGCCACCCAGGCCCACCCAGGCTAGTCTGACATTTGATTGAGAGCACTGATTTCATCAGGCCTACCCATGCTATTCTGCTTTTCTACTGACACCACAGATTATGCCAGGGCCACTCAGGCTAGTCTGCTTTTGAAATGAGACCATGGATTAGGCCAGGACCATCCAGGCTAGTCTGATATTTGATTGAGAGACTGCTTTGGCTAGGCCTACCCAGGCTAGTCTGCCTTTCATTTGAAACCACAGATTAGGCCAGGCCCACCAGGCTAGTTGGCCTTTTTTTTGACACCACTGATTTGGCCAGGCCCACTCAGGCTAGTCTGCCTTTCAACTGACACCATGGATTAGGCAAAAGCTACCCAGGTGAGTCTCATTTGACTGAGCCCACTTATTAGGCCATTCCCAGCCAGGATAGTCTACATTTGATTGAGAGAAATGCTTAGGCCAGGCCCACCCAAGGTAGTCAGGCTTTTGATTGAGACCACGGATTAGGCCATTACCAACTGCCTAGTCTGTCATTTGACTGAGCCCACAGATTAGGCCAGGACCACCCAGGCTAGTCTGTCATTTGATTGAGAGCACTGCTTAGGCCAGGCACACATAGGCTAGTCTGAATTTTGATGAAACTATGGATTAGGTCAGGCCTACACTGGTGAGTGTCATTTTGACTGACACCACTGATTAGGCCAGGCCCAACTGGACTAGTCTGCCATTTGACTGACATGAAGGATTAACCAGGCCAACCCAGGCTAGTCTGCCGTTAGACAGACGCCACGGATTAGGTCAGGACCCATCAGGCAAGTCTGCCATTTGTTCGAGAGCACTGTTTAGGTCAGGCCCACCTAGGCTAGTCTGCATTTTGTATGACACCACTGATTAGGCAAAGCCCACCCAGGCTCATCTGCCATTTGACTTACATGATGGATTAAGCCAGGTGCACCCAGGCTAGTCTGCCTTTCTATTGACATTGTAGATTTGGCCAGGCCCACTCAGGCTAGTCTGCCTTTGAATTGAGACCACGGATTATGCCAGGACCACCGAGGCTAGTCTGCCTTTCTATTGACACCACTGATTAGGCCAGGCCCACCCAGACTAGTCTAACATTAGATTGAGACCATGGATTTGGCAAATACCAATAGGCTAGTCTGTCATTTGACTGAGACAATGGATTAGGCCAACTCCATCCAGTTGTGTCTGTCATTTGACTGTGCCCATGGAATAGGCCACAACCATCTAGGCTAGCTTGACATTTGATTGAGAGTACCACTTAAGCCTGGCCCACCCAGGCTAGTCTGCCTTTTGATTCACACCACTGATTTGCCCAGGCCAACCCAGGCTAGTTTGCCTTTGAATTGAGACCATGGATTTGGCCAGCATCACCCAGGCTAGAGTGTCATTTGTTTGCAAGTACTGCTTAGGCCAGGCCTACCCAGGCTAGTCTGCCTTTCAGTTGTCACCACTGGTTAGGCCAGGAACACCCATGCTACTCTGCCTTTTGATTGACATCTCTGATTTGGCCATGCACACCCAGGCAATTGAGACCATGGATTAGGCAAGGCCCACCCAGGATAGTCTGGCTTTTGATTGAAACCATGGAATAGGCCAGTAACATCAGGCTAGCCTGTCATTTGACTGAGACCATGGAATAGTCCAGGACCACACAGGCTAGTCTGACATTTGATTGAGAGCACTGCTTAGGCCAGGCCCACCCAGGTAGTTTCATTTTGATCAATACCACAGATTAGATTAGACCCACACAGACGTGTTAGCATTTTGACTGAAAACACTGATTTGGCCAGGCCCACCCCTGCTGGTATGCATTTTGCTCAACACCACGGATTACACCAGGCCCATCCAGGCTAGACTGCCTTTGAATTGAGACTACGGACTTGCCAGGACCACTCAGGTTAGTCTGCCATGTGTTTGAGAGCACTGCTTAGGCTAAACCCACCCAGTCTGGTCTGCCTTGCGATTGACACCACTGATTAGATCAGGCCCACTGAGGCTAGTCTGCTTTTGAATTGTGACCAAGATTAGGCCAGGACCATGCAGGTTAGTCTGACATTTGATTGAGAGAACTGCTTAGGCCAGGCCCACCAACGCTGGTCTGCCTTTCAATTGAAACCACAGATTACATCAAGCCACCCTAGGCAAGACTGTCATTTGTTGAGCCCACACTTTAAGTCATTCCCACCCAGGATAGTCTGCATTTGATATAGAGCACTGCTTTGGCCAGGCCCAGCTAGGCTAGTCTGAATTTTGATTGAAACCACAGATTAGGTCAGGCTTACACAGGCATCTACATTTTGACTGACACCACAGATTAGGCAAGGCCCACCCAGACTAGTCTGCCTTTCAATTGACACCACTGATTTGGCCAGGCCATACCAGACTAGGGTGCCTTTGATTGAGAACACACCTTAGGCCAGTACCAACAGGCTAGTCAGTCATTTGCTTAGACCATGGAATAGGCCAAGCCTAACCAGGCTACACTGACATTTGATTGAGAAAACTGATTAGGCCAGGCTGCCTTTCGATTTACACCACTCATTAGGCCAGGTCCACCCAGGCTAGTATGCCTTTTGATTGTCACCACAGATTAGGCCGGACCACCCAGGCGAGTCTAACATTTTTTTGAGAACACTGATTAGGCCAGGCTCACACAGGCTAGTCTTCCTTTTGATTGACCAAAGTCATTTGGCCACACCCTCTCAGGCTAGTCTGCCTTTGATTGACACCACGGATCTGGCCCGTACCCACAGGATAGTCTGTCAGTTGACTAAGAGCACAGGTTAGGCCAAGCCTACCCAGGTGAGTCTGGCATTTGACTGATCCCATGGATTAGGCCATTCCCACCCAGGCTAGTCTGCCATTTGATTGAGAGCACTGCTTAGGCCAGGCACACCTATGTTAGTCTGCATTTTGATTGAAACCACGAATTAGATCAGGCCCACACACACGACTTTGCATTTTGACTGACACCACTGATTAGGCTAGGTCCACCCAGGCTAGACTTCCTTTGAAATGAGACCACGGATTAGGCCAGGCAAACCAAACTGCTCTTCTGTTTGTTTGAGAGCAGTGCTTAGGCCAGGGCACCCAGGCTAGTTGGCCTTCCGACTGATACCATTGATTAGGCTAGGCCCATCGAGGCTAGTCTACCTTTCATTGACATCACTGATTTGGCCATGCCCAAACAGGCTAGTCAAGAAGGCAACAGCAACCCACTCCAGCACTCTTGCCTGGAAAACCCCATGGACAGAGGAGCCTGGTAGGCTGCAGTCCATGGGGTCACTAAGAGTCAGACACGACTGAGTGACTTCACGTTCACTTTTCACTTTCATGCATTGGAGAGGGAAATGGCAACCCACTCCAGAGTTCTTGCCTGGAGAATCCCAGGGACAGGGAAGCCTGGTGGGCTGCCATCTGTGGGGCTGCACAGAGTCGGACATGACAAGCGACCTAGCAGCAGCAGCAAACAGCTTAGTTAGTGATTTGATTGAATGCACTGCTTAGGCCACAGCCACCCAGGCTAGTACGAATTTTGATTCAGACCACAGATTAGGTCAGTACAACAGGCTCTCTCATTTGACTGAGACCATGAAATAGGCCAGGACCACCCAGGCTAGTCAATGATTTGATTGAGTGCACTGCTTAGGCCAAGGCCACCCAATCTAGGTTGCATTTCAGTTGACATCACTGATTAGGCCAGTAAAAACAGGCTAGTCTGTCATTTGACTGAGACCATGGAATAGGCCAGGACCACCCAGGCTAGTCTGACATTTGATTGAGATCACTGCTTAGACCCAGCCTACACAGGCTAGTTTCCCATTCGACTGAGACCATGGATTAGGCTAGGCCCACCCAGCCTAGTCTGCCTTTGAATTGAGGCCACAGATTAAGCCAGTACCAAACGGTAGTGAGAACATGGATTTGGCCAGGCTTACCCAGGCTAGTCTGCAATTTGACTGAGAACCCTACTGGGCCAGGCCCACCCAATCTAGGCTGCATTTTGATTGACACCACTGATCAAGCCAGTCCCACGCAGGCTAGAGTGCCTTTTGATTGACATCACTGATCAGGCTAGTCCCACCCAGGGTAGTCTGCCTTTTGATTGAGAACACACCTTAGGCCAGTATACCATGGATTAGGTCAGGCCCACACAGGCATGTCTGCATTTTGACAGACACCACTGATTAGGCAAGGCCCACCCAGGCTAGTTTGCTTTTCAATTGACACCACTGATTAGGCCAGGCCCAACCAAGCTAGGCTGCCTTTGATTAAGAACATACCTTAGGCTAGTACTAACAGGCTAGTTTGTCATTTGCCTACAACCATGGAATAGGCCAGAACCACCCAGGCTAGTCTGCCAATAGTTTGAGAGCAGTGCTTAGGGCAGGCCCACCCAGGCATTCTGCCTTTCAATAGACACCACTGATTAGGCCAGACTCATCCAGGCTAGTTTGCGTTTCGATTGACTCAGCTTATTTGGCCAGGCACACTCAGGCTAGTCTGCCTTTAAATTGAGAACACGGAAGGGCCAGGACCAGCCAGGCTAGTCTGACTTTTGAAATAGAACAACTGCTTAGTCCAAGGCCACCCATGGTAGTCTGCCTTTCGATTTATACCACTGATTAGGCCAGGTCCACCAGGCTAGTCTGCCTTTTGATTGACACTAAGGATCTGGCCAGTAGCAACAGGATAGTCTGTCATTTGATTGAGAGCATGGATTAGGCCAGGCCAACACAGGTGAGTCTGTCACTTAACTGAGCCCATAGATTAAGCCATTCCCATCCAGGCTAGTCTGCCATTTGATTGAGAGCACTGCTTAGGCCAGGTCCACCATGCTAGTCTGCATTTTGATAAAAACCATGGAATAGGTCAGGCCCACACAGGCAAGTCTGCATTTTGACTGACACCACTGATTCAGCCAGACCCACCCAGGCTGGTCTGCCTTTGAAATGAGACCATGGATTAGGCCAGCCAAACCTAAGCTACTCTTCTGTTTGCTTGAGAGCAGTGCTTAGGCAAGGCCCCTCCAGGCTAGTCTGCATTTCACATGACCCAACTAATTTGGCCATGCTTACCCAGGCTAGTCAGTGATTTGATTGAGTGCACTGCTTAAGCCACAGCCAACAGGCTAGTCTGTCATTTGATTGAGACCAATGAATAGGACAGGTGCACCCAGTCTAGTCTGACATTTGATTGAGAGCACAGCTTAGGCCAGGCCCACCCAGGCTAGTCTGCATTTCAATTGACACCACTGATTAGGCCATGCCCACCCAGGCTAGTGTGCGATTTATTTGAGTGCACTGATTAGGAAGGCCCACCCAGGCTAGTTGACCTTTTGATTGACACCACTTATTAGGCCAGGTCCATCCAGGCTACTCTGCCTTTGAATTGAGACCATGGATGAGGCCAGTATCAACAGGTGAGTCTGTTATTTGAGCAAGAACACAGATTAGGCAAGGCTCACCCACACTAGTCTGCCATTTGAGTGATCCACGGATTAGCCATGCCCACCTGGGCTAGTTGGCCATTTGATTGAGAGCACTCCTTAGGCCAGGCAGACCCAGGCTAGTCTGCCTTTGAATTGAGACCACAGATTAGGCCAGTACTAACAGGGGAGTCTGTCATTTGAGCGAGAATATGGATTAGGCCATGCTCACCCAGGTAGTCTGCCATTTGAGTGATCCATGGAATAGTCCATGTCCACCCAGGCTAGTCTCCCATTTGATTGAAAGCCCTGCTTAAGCCAGGCCCTCCCAGGTTAGTCTACTTTTCGATTGAGATTACAGAAGCCAGTACCAACAGGCTAGTCTGCCTTTCAGTTGAAACCACTGATTAGTCTAGGACCACCCAGGCTACTCTGCCAAATGATTGGGAGTTCTCCTTAGGCGAGGTCCAACCAGACTAGTCTGCCATTTGATTGACACCACATATGAAGCCAAGCCCCCCCAGGGAAGTCTGTCTTTTGATTGAAACCACGGGTTAGGCCAGTACCAACAGGTAGGTCTGTCATTTGACTGAACACGGATTAGAACTGACCCCCAGGCTAGTCTGCCCTTTGATTGGCACCATGGATTATGCCAGCCTCACTCAGGGAACTGCATTTTGGCAGACACCACTGATCAGGCCAAACCCATGCAGGCTAGTCTGTCATTTGATTGAGACCATGGATAAGGCCAGTTACACCCAGGCTACTCTGCCTTTCAGTTGACACCACTGATTAGGCCAGGGCCACCCAGGCTAGTCTGCCTTTCGATTGAGACCATGGATCCAACCAGGCTAGTCTGCTTTTCAACTGACACCACTGATTACGCCATGCCCAGCCAGGCTATTCTGCAATTCGACTGAGTGCACTGCTTAGGCCAGGCCCACCCAGGCTCTTCTGTGATTTGACTGAGCCATGAATTAGACCATTCCCAACCAGGCTAGTCTATGATTTCTTTGGGTGCACTGCTTAGGCCAGGCCCATGCAGGTTGGTCTGCGTTATACTTTAGTCTGTTAGGCCAGTACCTACAGGCTAGTCTGCTCTGTGATGGAAACCATGTATTAGGCCATGCACCACCACCCCCCATACACACAAGTTAAGCTGCAAATTGATTAAGAGCACTGCTTAGGCAATGTCCACCCAGTCTAGTCGGCCCTTTGAATGAGACCACAGATGAGGCCAGTATCAACAGGCTAGTCTTCATTTGACTAGCCCATGGATTAGGTCAGGCCCAGCCAGGCGTCTGCCATTTGACTAACCCATGGATTATGTCAGGTTCACTCAGGCAACTCTGCATTTTGACTGACACCATTTCAGGCCAGGCCAATCCAGACTAGTCTGCCACTTCATTGCTACCACGGATTAGGCCAGTACCACCCAGGGTACTGCCTTTCAATTGAGATCACAAATTACATCAGTACCAACAGGCTAGTCTGTCATTTGAATGAGACCACGGATTAGGCCAGGACCACACAGGCTACTTTCCCTTTCATTTGACAACACTGATGAAGCTAGGCCCACGAGGCTTGTCTGCCTTTTGATTGACACCACAGATTCAGCAAGGCCCACCCAGTTAGTCTGCTTTTGATCAACACTACAGATTATGCCAGGCTCACTGAGGCAACGCTGCATTTTGACAGACACCACTGATCAGCTCAGGCCCACTGAGGCAAGTCTGCCATTTGACTGAGACTATGGATTAGGCCAGTACCACCCAGGCTACTCTGCCTTTCAATTGACACCACTGCTTAGGCCAGGCCCACCCAGACTAGTCTTCCTTTTGATTGAGAATGATTAGGCCAGTACCAACAGGCTAGTCTCCCCTTGACTGAGACCACAGAATAGGCCAGGGCCACACAGAGTACTCTGCCTTTTCATTGACACAGGCCCACAAGGCTAGTCTGCCATTTGACTGAGCCATGAATTATGCCAGGCCCATTCAGGCGACTCTGCATTTTGACTGACACCACTTCAGACCAGACAAACCCAGACTAGTCTGCCATTTTATTGAGACCATGGATTAGGCCAGTACCATCCAGGCTTCTCTGCCTTTTGAATGAGACCACAGATTAGGCCAGGACCGCACAGGCTTCTGACATTCGATTGACATGACTGATTAGGCAAGGCCCACAAAGGCTAGTCTGCCTTTTGATTGATATCACTGCTTAGGCCAGGCCCACCCCAGTATTCTAATTGAGACTATGGATTAGTCCAGTATGGCTCCTGATGAAAGTGAAAGAGGAGAGTGAAAAAGTTGGCTTAAAGCTCAACATTCAGAAAACTAGGATCATGGCATCTGGTCCCATCACTTCATGGCAAACAGATGGGGAAACACTGGAAACAGTGTCAGACTTTATTTTGGGGGCTCCAAAATCACTGCATATGGTGATTGCAGCCATGAAATTAAACGACAATTACTCCTTGGAAGGGCAGTTATGACCAACCTAGATAGTATATTGAAAAGCAGAGACATTACTTTACCAACAAAGGTCTGTCTGGTCAAGGCTATGGTTTTCCCAGTGGTCATGTATGGATGTGAGAGTTGGACTGTGAAGAAAGCTGAACGCCAAAGAATAGATGCTTTTGAAGTGTGGTGTTGGAGAAGACTCTTGAGAGTCCCTTGGACTGCAAGGAGATCCAACCAGTTCATTCTAAAGATCAGTCCTGGGTGTTCTTTGGAAGGACTGATGGTAAAGCTGAATTCCAGTACTTTGGCCACCTCATTCGAAGAGTTGACTCACTGGAAAAGACTCTGATGCTTGGAGGCATTGGGGGCAGGAAGAGAAGGGGACGACAGAGGATGAGATGGCTGGATGGCATCACTGACTGGATGGATGTGAGTTTGAGTGACCTCCAGGAGTTGGCAATGGACAGGAAGCCTGTCAGGTGCTGTGATTCATGGGGGTCCCAAAGAGTCGGAAAGGACTGAGCAACTGAACTGAACAGGCTAGTCTGCCATTTGAATGAAACCACAGATTAGGCTAGGCCCACCCAGGCTAGTCTGCCCTCCGAGTGACACCACTGAAGGGGCCATGGCTGAACCAGGTTAGTCGGCGAATTGATTGACTACCCTGCTTACCATACCCACCCGCGCAGGAATGGGGGTCGAGGGTGGGAAGGGCTGGCCCCGCACACGCGGAGGAACCTGAACGTGCTCTTGCCCCTCCACATGTAGCAAGTGGGGTTTTGCACGGCCCATGGCAGGAGGCCGGGCTCACTCTAGAAGTGGGGGCTCTGGTCTCGCTACAGACGCACAAGAGAGGGCTGATAAGGTGCGCCCACGAAGAGGGCCTCCTGTCGGCTGCGGCATGGGGATCCGCGCGCGCAAGAAGGGAAAGCTCGCGCTGTGCAGAGTGGGCAGAAAACCGAGGCCTCGCGCTGCGCGTGTCTGGGGAGGGCAGCCTGCATGAGCAGGAAGAAGTATTTAGCGCCCCGCAGTGCGGGCAAGAACGGGGGTGCTTGCGCCGCCTGGGTAGGAAAGGGGTTCCACAATGCGCGTGCCGAGGAGGGCGGGTGGCTTACACCGGCGCGCACGCGCCGCAGGTGACTGGGGACCACGCGAGGGCAAGAAGGCAGAGATCGCGACCTGAGCGTGGGCAGGAAGGGGATCTCGCGCCGCGCTGGCCGAAGGACCCTGCGCCACAGGAAATTGGGGGCTCGCCCCGGCGCAGAGAAAAGGGCGGCAGATGCCCCTCGGCCAGGAGAAGGGCGGCTACCGCGCGAGCGCGTCCTGGGGTCTCTTCCACCTCCGGGTCAGGGGGCGGGGCGCGCTATGGCTGCTGCGAGCTGTACGGAAGGTGGGAGGGGCGGCGACAGGCGCGCTTGGCACCTCCCGCCGCCTGTCGGGAGTAGAGACCTGCGGGCTACGGCTGCAGCTCGCGGCTTGCGGTGACCCGGAGGGGCGCGGGGCTGAGTGGCTCTCCCCGAGGGGCCAGAGGTCCGGCTGGGGCGGCAGCTCGAGGCCCAGCCGTTCCCCGCGCCCCCGGAAGACAGGCTGGGCACGTGAGGCGGCGGGAGCCTGGTGTTGGCACCCGGGGCCGGGCGGCGCCCCAGANCCGCGGGGTCCCCGAGCCGGGACCCGCTTCTTGGGGTTGGAGGGAACACGGGCCTCGACGGGGCCGGGGTGGGGGGGCCTTCGTGTGCGGGGAAGGACAGCCGTCCCCGGGGGCCCGCGAGCGCAAGAAAGGGGGGCTCGCGCCACGCGGCCAGAAAGCAGGGGCTCGCGCCGCGCCGCGCGGCGCCACGCGGTCGGGAAGAGGGCGCTGGCGCCGCGCGTGCTCAGCGGAGGGATGGTCAGCTGGCGCAGGAAAGGGGGTACTCGCGCCGCACGCGCAGGACTCGGGGGTGCTTGCGCTGCGCAGCGCGAGCAGGAATGGGAGGGGGACTCGGGTCGCGCGTTCCCGGGGAAGGGCTGGGTCCGCACGCGCACAAGTTGGTTTTGCACCACCGGTACCAGGAAGCCCGGCGCACTCAAGAAGTGGGGGCTCGCGTCGCACCACGCAGGCACAGGAGAGTCGGCTGATACCGTGCACCCAGGAAGAGGGACTCGTGTCGCCAGTGGCGTGGGGCCCCGCGCGTGACAGAAGGGAGAGGTCGCGCCCTGCAGCCTGGGTAGACAGGGGGGATTCGCGCCTCGCATGCCAGGGGGAGGGCTGGCCAGCATGCGCAGGAACAAGGGTCCTCGCGCCCCGCCGCGCACGCAGGAACGGGGGTGCTTGCGCCCCCTGAGCAGGAAGTGGGGGTTCGCGCCGCGCGTGCGGGGGGGAGGACTGACACCCGGCGCGCAAGAACCGGGGTCTGGCGCTGCGCCGCGCGTGTCGGGAAGGTGGGGGGGTCCCGCGTGCGCAAGAAGGGGGAGCTCGCGCCCTGCAGCGTGCTGTTGTCCCTGTTCCCACAGGAAAGAGGGGCTCGCCCCGCGCTCAGAGGAAAAGGGGACACGGCCGCTCGCGCCAGAAGGGCTGGCTGGGGTCTCTTCCACCTCCGGGTCAGGGGGCGGGGCGCGCTATGGCTGCTGCGAGCTGTACGGAAGGTGGGAGGGGCGGCGACAGGCGCGCTTGGCACCTCCCGCCGCCTGTCGGGAGTAGAGACCTGCGGGCTACGGCTGCAGCTCGCGGCTTGCGGTGACCCGGAGGGGCGCGGGGCTGAGTGGCTCTCCCCGAGGGGCCAGAGGTCCGGCTGGGGCGGCAGCTCGAGGCCCAGCCGTTCCCCGCGCCCCCGGAAGACAGGCTGGGCACGTGAGGCGGCGGGAGCCTGGTGTTGGCACCCGGGGCCGGGCGGCGCCCCAGACTTTGTTCGCGCGGAACCCTGGAGCCCGGCGACCATGTAGGTAAGGCCGGAAGCGCCCAAGAGTCCCCGCAGCTGTCCCGCGCCCGCCGGCCAGTCCCGCGTGCTCCCAGCAGTGGGCCAGGGTCGCCGGGTCTCCGGAGCCGTCTGCGCGCGCACCCGCCGCGTGGCCAAAGCACTGGCCGTCAGGCGGTGCTCGGGCGGTAGGAGAAGGGGTCTTGCTCTCCCACGGAGTCTGCCCGCACACCGTCAGATTGCCCAGTGCAGCGCGCAACCCAAATGCGGAATGGCCTCTGTTGGCGCTCCCTGTAGTCACCGCTCAGCGAGTCTTTGCGCTCAAACCTTTCTGTGGCTGGCACAAGTGTGCCAGGAGGACAGCAGCAGGTATATGAGTGTGCTGTAGCTGGGCGCTGGTGAATACCCGACCCCGCCAAGAAGCGTCAGCCAAGTGTTGTGCAGGAAGAAGCTGGCAAGGTCAACCCGGGAGAGCACAGAGAGAACAGTGAGTCAGAGGTCCTGGCAGGTCCCAGAGGAGGACATGCCACGACCTGCATCACAGCAGGAGTGCCAGTGTCTTTAGGAGTCACAAGCGGGATTTGTATTCTCTGGTTCTGTGGCATCTTAGGCAGACACCTGGGGATAGTGGGCCTGGCCAGGTGGGCAGGGATTCAGTTCACTCAGTCATGTCCCAACTCTTTGCGACCCCATGGATCGCAGCACACCAGGCCTCCCTGTCCATCACCAACTCCCAGAGTTCACTCAGACTCACGTGCATCAAGTCAGTGATGCCATCCAACCATCTCATCCTCTATCATCCCCTTGTCCTCCTGCCCCCAATCCCTTCCAGCATCAGAGTCTTTTCTAGTGAGTCAACTCTTCGCATGAGGTGGCCAAAGTACTGGAGTTTCAGCTTCAGCATCATTCCTTCCAAAGAAATCCCAGGGCTGATCTTCAGAATGGACTGGTTGGATCTCCTTGCAGTCCCAGGGACTCTCAAGAGTCTTCTCCAACACCACAGTTCAGAAGCATCAATTCTTTGGTGCTCAGCTTTGTTCTCCATCCAACTCTCACATCCATACATGACCACAGGAAAAACCAGAGCCTTGACTAGACGGACCTTGGTTGGCAAAGTAATGTCTGTGCTTTTGAATATGCTGTCTAGGTTGGTCATAACTTTTCTTCGTTAGCCCCATAAAGGACTCCAAGCTTCCATGACCTCAGGGCCCCCGGGTAGAAGTATAAAATGACTTCTGCTCGAGGAGAGATGAGAATGGAGTCTCAAGGGGGTTGCCTGTGAGAAGCAGGCTCTGGTGGACTTTGGCCGTGGCGGGTCCATTCAAGTGCTCAGAACTAAATACAGGTGGATGGTATTAGTGTTCACATCTGTTTGCAATATGTGCTCTATCATTCCGCTCAGTGTTCCCATTGGGAGAGGTGAGGGACAGTGCACAAAGGAGGTCCCTGTATCATTTGTTTACAACTGCATGAAAATCTACAACTGTCTCCAAAAGCAAAGTTGAAGAAGTTGCTGGCGTGGGAATGCCATGGCAGTCCAGTTGAGGACCCTGAGCTTCCACTGTGGGGGGCACAGGTTTGATGCTTGGTTCTGGCTGAGGAACTAAGATCTCTTGTGCTGAGGAGGAGCTAAACCGGCATGTGCCACAGCTACTGACCCCAGGCGCCACAAGTAGAGGGTCCAGGCACCACCCTAAACAATTCCAAGTGCAATAACTGACACCCGACACAGCCAAATTTAAAAAAATAAAAAAAATTTAAGTGGATGGATTTGATCAATTGAAGGTCTCACAGGTGGCACTAGTGATGAACCCACCTGCCAAAACAGGAGATGCAGGAGACCCTAGGTTTCATCCCCAGATGGGGAAGATCCCCTGGATGAGGGCATGGCAACCCACTCCGGTATTTGCGTGTGGAGAATCCCTTGCACAGAGGAGCCTGAGGGCTACAGTCCATGGCGTCACAGAGAGTCAGACCCAACTGAGCGACTGAGCACATGATCAACCATAAGATGAAAGACCATATAATACACCTACAGTTTTTGGATGTGCCCTGTCCCAACAGCAGGCTCACTTGTGGCTCAGCTGGTAAAGAATTGTGCAGTGGGGGAGACCTGGGTTCCATCCCTGATTTGGGAAGATCCCCTGGAGGAGGGCATGGCAACCCACTCCAGTATTCTTTCCTGGAGAATCCCAGAGACAGAGGAGCCTGGTGGGCTACAGCCCATAGGATCACAGAAAGAGTCGGACATGAGTGAAGCAACTTAACACACATAGCATCCTAACCAATCACCTAATGCCACCCTTCTAGTAGGAATTTTCTGTCTTGAGGCTATAAAAATGGGCTGCTAGCCCATCAGAGGCGCCGGCTCTCCCTTGAACGGCCCCCTGTTCTAAAGGCGTCACCCTCTCTGATAAACTCTCCTCTCCTCTCATTCTGCCTCATCTCTGGAAACTTTTCCAACCGGTGCACGGACCACAACACTCCCCCCAAAACACACTTCCTTCAAAGTGTGGTGACATTCAGATGCCATCACATCTGAGACCACCTGCGACCTGCCTCCAGCCTCTTAAAAGTGGACTTCTTGTTGCTTCAAGATGCTGAGTCGCACAGAGTGCTTCGGTGGGTCTGACCCCTTTGCGGACACTCACACTGACGGGGCGGTGAACCTCCTATTCCCCGCTGGAGCTTAGGGAGTGACCTGCCTGGATTGAAGTCTCAGCTCTACGACCTCTGTGAGCTTGGACACCTTGGATACATGTCTTCTGCTGCCTTGGACAGAAACTAGAGATAGAAAGGTGAGCCACCAGGATGAGGGGGTGCCAGGTAAGCCAGACTTGAAGTTGTCCAGTGTAGCCCACACGTGGAAGGCAGTTGGACAAGGATACTCACGTTAGCTTGGGTTCCTTCTTTGTCTTTGGATACAAACGCCCACCCTGTCCTTTCCAGCCTGGGCTCGTCTCTTTGCAGGCTGAGAGATGGACCTCAAGACTTAGTCTGGTGGCTGCAGCACTGAATGTTCTGCTCACTGCTCTCTTAGGCGCTATTTCTCAAGCCATCCATTCGTGCTGTTTCTTCAGAGCAAAGATGGGGTTTCCTTCAGGAAGCCAAGTCAGGTGAGGTTAATTCCCCACAAAAACCACAAGTCAGACTCTTTGGCTTCAAACTCTCAGTAGCTCACTCATACTCTGATTCTTTCTGACCCCGTGTCCTGTAGCCCACCAGCTCCTCTGTCCACGGAATTCTCCAGGCAAGAATCCTGGAGTGGCTAGCTGCTGTTCCCTTCTCCAGGGGATCGTCCTGACCTCTGCTGGAACCCTGGTCTCCTGCATTGCAGGCAGATTCTTTACCTTCTGAGCCACTAAGCCCAGGTTCAAAACCCATCCACTGTGTGCAATATTTACAGAGCTACTGCATTCCCCCGGGGTGGGCGGTAGGGGGCAGAAAAGGAGTTGCATGCCAAGCTGTAACCCACGGCAACACTTATTTTTATCCTCGTAGAAGCTCTGTAGTCAACCTTGAGCAGTTTTGTCCATTCTGCAGACACTGGGCAGAAACAGAGGCTGAAATGCAGTGACGCTGTTGCATGGATCCACCCCCCAAATCTTTGGCATCAGAGCAAATGGACAAACGCGGCATTTTCATCTTTTAAGGCACGTTCCACACACGATCTTCCAAAAGAATGTTCTGCTTTCCAGGAACCAAGAAAATAGAAGATTAACTGTTCCAAACAGGTACTGAGATCTCCGCTCTCTGAAGGAATCAGGGTCTTCGGAGTAGTCCTACGATGGTTTGTCCTGTGTTTACAAGCACGTGCGTACTCTCCAAGGGTGGTTAAGGTTTCATCACCGTCAGTGTGTGTTCTGACTTCTATCAGAGCAGCTGCTCCTGTTTCCAAACAAACCAGCCTGGATCTTTCTGAAGCGGCAGCATTTGCAGCTCCTGGGTAGAGGCCCTGCTTCCATCTCGCAGTGCCCTCCCGTCTGCCTTCCGTCCCAACAGAAGCCCAGTCCTGGGGTTTTCCAGGAGGAAGGCTGAGGAGCTGAGGCCAAATTCTGTCTTACTTAAAACTGCAAAGCTGGTGGTGGGAATGGAGATGAGCCGCTGGTGTGAGAGACGGTGGAGGAAAAGCATAGGGACGCCTTACATCTGGTTGGAAAAATTGAGACGGCATGTTTACTGGTGGGAGGTCAAAGACTGTCTGCTCCTGACTGCAAATGGACCTGTTAAATTTCCTGATGATAAGTATGATGGAGCTGGTGTTTTTCTTTCTTTCTTTTCAAAGTTTGATTAGTGAAGAATCTGCCTGCAATGTGGGAGACCTGGGTCCGATGCCTGGGTTGGGAAGATGCCCTGGAGAAGAGAAAGGCTACCCACTCCAGTATTCTGGCCTAGAGAATTCTATGGATGGTATAGTCCATGGGCCCCGCAGAGTCGGACACAACTGAGGGACTTTCACTTTCGCTTTTAGTAAAGCCATAACTTAGCTGAGGCTCTTATATTTTCAACTTGAAGAGTTTTTAAGTCCACTCAGTATATTACCAATAGTACTAATATCATTTTGAAACTTTTATACATATAGAATTCAGCATGATTTTTGATGTTTAATGCAGTTCCTCTAAAAATTAAAGCAGTTGGGCTTCCCTGGTGGCTAACATGGTAAAGAATCCACCTGCAATGAAGGAGACCTGGGTTCCATCCCTGATTTGGGAAGATCCCCTGGAGGAGGGCATGGCAACCCACTCCAGTATTTTTGCCTGTAGAGTCCCATGGACAGAGGAACCTGGCGGGCTACAGTCCACGGGCTCGCAAAGACTCGAACACGAATGAGGGACTAACACACTTTAAGAAAATCTGAATAAACTTAAACTTTTCTTTTCCTAAACAGAGTTACTCTTGAAAGCTAATATACAATGTCAAAAATCTAACCCTACATTATTGAGCTGAGTAAAAATGGAGCGGATCTGAAGGTGCAAAACTTTGTGTGTGTGTGTGTGTGTCCAGTTTGGCAAAAGAGTTCCCTTTCGTCAAAGGTTTGTTGATTTCAAGCGAAAGTCCTAGCTCTGTGGGGTGATTTCCGTTGGGGAAAGGGGTCATAGAAAAGAAGTATTTTCATGCTAATCACGGCAGGGTCACTGTTTATGAACTGGCAACGGATCAAAATGAAGGATGTCAGAGACTCAGACTGCTCAGACCTGGCAAGAGCGCGTGCTTTCTGGGGCAGATGAGTTAAGAAGAGACAGCACTGTTGAGGGCTCCGAGTTCTGGGTAATTAACCTCCCCCGCCCCCCGGGAAGGCCTGCTGATCGACGAGAGAGCCGACTTCCCCGACCCTGAGCTCTCTGCCCCTACCCCTCCTCCTCGCTACCAAGCATCACCCTCGTGAGGCCTCGTGGCGTTCCGCGCTGCCCTCACCGAGCCTGGCGCCTTTTCTGCCAGCGCGGGGCGGGGATCGGGCGGGGGCTGCGGGGAGGCCCAGGGCACATGACGCCCCCTCCCCGCGGCCCCCGCGCCAAGCACATGACTCAGGCTGGCAGGCAGACCCGAGCCGCGAGTGTCCCCAGCACGACCCATGGCCTCTCCGCGACTGGGCACCTTCTGCTGCCCCACGCGGGACGCCGCCACGCAGCTCGCGCTGGGCTTCCAGCCGCGGGCCTTCCACGCGCTGTGCCTGGGCAGCGGCGCGCTCCGCCTGGCTCTCGGCCTCCTGCAGCTGCGGCCCGGGCGCCTGCCCGCGGGCGCCGGGATCGCCTCGGCCTCGCCAGCGACCTCGGCCCGCGGCCCCGCCTCCGTGCGCATCGTGCGCGCCGCCACCGCTTGCGACCTGCTCGGCTGCCTGGGTGAGCGAGCGACCCGCGCGGGCGGGGGGCGGGGGTGGGGAACCCGTCGGTGTGCGAGTGAGGGCGCCCGGTCCGCGGGTGCAGACCCCTTCTTGGGAAGTGAGGGCGCACGGCCGGGGACCCTTCCGTGCGTGGTTCAGGGCCCGCGCGTACCGCGCAGATGGAGACCTCTCCGCGCACAATTGAGTGCGCGCAGCCTGCGAGTAGGGCTCCCTCTGTGGGTGAAGACGTTGGACCCCTAAATAGGGGCGCGTCTGTGCGTTTTTTCAGGGCGCGCCTAGGTGCGCGGTTGAGAGCCCGCAGCCCACAGGTGGTCCTCCGTGGGAGGTTGACGGGGTGCGGCCCGCCAGTGGGGACCCCTTCGTGGGAGTTGAGGGCGCACGGCCCGTCGTAGGTGGGGACCACTGCCTGCGCGGTTGAGGACGCGCGGCTTTCCGGTGAGGACCCCTCCGTCTGAGGGTGAGGACGCCTGGCCTGCGAGTAGGGACCCGTCTGTGCGTTTCCTAGGGCGCACGCACCGGAGGTGGGAACCCCCTCCGTGCCCAGTTGAGGGCCCGCCGCCCGCGAGTGGGGATCTTTCCGTGTGTGCTTGAAGGCACGCTGTCCGCGAGTGGGGATCCCTCCGTGTGCAGTTGAGGGCGCACGGCCCGCAGGTGGGGACCACTGTGTGCGCAGTTGAGGGCGCAGGGCCCGCAGGTGGGGACCACTGTGTGAGCAGTTGAAGGCATACGGCCCGGGGTGGGAACCCCTCCATGCCCATTTGAAGGCCCATGGCCCACGAGTGGGGACCTCTCTGTGCCCAATTTAGAGCGGACGTCCGGCGAGTGGGGACGCCCTTCATGGGAGTTGAAGGCACACAGCCTTGTGGTGAGAACTCTGTGCATAGTTGAGGGCGCATGGCCCATGGGTGGGGAGCCCTTGGTGTGCAGCTGAGGGCGCGCATACAGCGGTGGGGACCCTTTCATGCCCAGTTGAGGGCCCGGAGTGGGGACCCCTCTGGGCACAGCTGAGGGCGCAAGGCCCGCGGGTGGGGTCCCCTCCATGTGCAGTGAGGACGCCCAGCCCATAAGGCCCATTCCGTGTGTGCTTGAGGGTGCCCTGCACGCGAGCGGGGACCGCTCCGTGCACAGTTGAGGGCGCATGGACCGCGGGTGGGAACCACTGTATGAGCAGTTGAAGACACACGGCCCAGGGGTCTGCGAGTGGGGACCTCTCTGTGCCCAGTTGAGAGCTCGTGGCCCATGAGTGGGGCCCTTCATGGGCATGGAGGGCGCACAGCCTTGCGGTGAGGACCACTCCATGCGGGGTTGAGGGCACACAGCCCACAGGTGGGGAACCCTTGGTGTGCAGTTGAGGGCGCGCCTACAGCCTTGAGGACCCATCCGTGCGTGGTTGATGGTGTGTGGCCCGTGAGTGGGAACCCTCTTTGTGTGCTTGTAGGCTCATGGCCTGCGAGTGGGAACCACTGGGTGAGTGGTTGAGGGTGCACAGCCTTGTGGTGGGGACCACTGCATGCGCGGTTGAAGGCACACGGCCCCGTGGGTGGGAAGCCTTTCGTGTGCAGGTGAGGACGTCAGGCGGCGAGTTGGGACCCGTCTGTGCATTTTCCAGGGCGCACATAGTACGTGTCAGAATCCCTCCATGCCCAGCTGAGGCCCGCAGCCCTCGAGTGGGGACACCTCTGTGTGTGCTTGAGGGCATGCTGCCCGCTAGTGGGGACGCCTCTGTGTGTGCTTGAGGGCGCACAGCCCAGTAGCGGGGACTACTGCGTGTGTGGTTGGGGACACCTGGCCCGCAAGCAGGGAGCTGTCTGTGCGTTTTTCAGGGCACCCGCACCTCGGGTCAGGGCTCCTCTGTGTGCCGTTGAGGGTGTGCGGCCAGTGAACGGGGACCTCGCCTTACGCGGATGAGGGCCCATGGCCCATGGTGGGAACCCCTCCATGCCCAGTGCAGGCCCCAGGGCCCGAGAGTGGGGACCCCCTTCTTGGGAGCTGAGGGAACACGGCCCTCGATTGGGGAACCCTTTGTGTGCAGGGAAGGACACCCGTCCCGGGAGTCGTGTGCATGGTTCAGGATGTAGGTACCGTGAATGGGGGCCACTCCTTGTAGAATTGAGCGGGCCTGGTCTCCGGGACTGGGGGACCCTCCATATGCGGGTGAGGACGCCAGGCCCGCGAGTGGGGGACCCGTCTGTGAGTGGCTGAGGGCGCCCAGCAGAGGGGTGGCGTCCCTTCCGTGCAAGGATGAGGGCATCCCGCCCATGGGTGGGGACCCATCTGTGCGTAGTTAAAGGCATGCGGCCCACAAGTGGGGGGCTCTGTGTATGAGTGGGAATGCCCAGCAGTCAGGTGGTGCATGTTTTAGGGCCCGTGGCTCGTGAGTGGGGACCCCTATGTGTGCAAATGAGGATGCCCGCCCCAGGGAGTGGGTACCGCTTGTGCGTGGTTGAGAGCGCCTGGCCCGCGGGTGGGAGGACTGATCCAGAGATGCTACCCAGGGATACTACGGCAGGACGAGTGGATTCTGCAGTACAAGATGGGTAAAAGTTGCTTCCAGGGACTTCTTCTTTTTTTTAACACTTTGATGTATTTGTTACTGCTCTTACTAGGGAAGCTTTAGGCAGTGCTGTGAAGGAAAACCCAGAAAATACAACGGTTCCATGATCGGTCCACCAATGAGAGACTAATAATATTATCAAGCCTGTGCTCAAACACATGCAGTTGTTTCCAAACCAATTTAGCAGGATCAGGAAGAAAACTCCATATATATGATAAAAATTTCATTTCCTTTTTTATCTATGTATCTACCTAAGTTTGGGTTTTCTATCACAGGTGTGCAAACTTGTAGTCTCTAGGCTAAATCCAGCCTGCTTTTCTATGTACGGCCCATGAGTTAAGAATGTTTTTACCCATTAAAGTGTGTTTTAAAAATCTACGTGGACTTCCCTGGTGGCTCAGACGGTAAAGCATCTGCCTGCAAGGTGGGAGACCCAGGTTCAATCCCTGGGTTGGGAAGATCCCCTGGAGAAGGAATTGGCAACCCACTCTAGTACTCTTGCCTGGAAGATTCCATAGATAGAGGAGCCTTGTGGTCTACAGTCTATGGGGTCGCAAAGAGTCAGATACGACTAAGCAACTTCACTTTCTCCCTTTCTAAGAGGAGAGTGAAAAAGCTGGCTTAACACTCAAAGCTTAGAAATCTACAGAACAGGGACTTCCCTGGTGGTCCAGTGACTCAAACTCTGCGCTCCCAATGCAGGAGACCTGGGTTCGATCCCTAGTCAGGGAACAAGATCTCACATTGCCGCAACTAAGACCTGGCCCAGCCAAGTAAATAAAGACTTTTAAGAAAATCTACAGAACAACAGTATTTCAGACATGCAAGCATTCTGTGAAATGTGAATGTCAGCATCCGTAAGTGGAGTCTGATGGGGATACAGCCATGCCCGGCACTTGTGCACTGTTGGGGCAACATCTTCCACCCACTCCGTTCCCCCACGAGGGCAGAAGTCGGTATTGCATAGAGAAAGTGTGAGCCACAGACCCTAAAATATTTTCTCTCTGATCCATTACAGAAACTTTGCTAACCCCTGCTTTCAACCCTAGCATGGCACGTTTTACAAACTCTAAGCTCAATACTGTTGAACTTTTAAACTTTGTATTTTGGACTTTATTAAATATATGCAAATGTAGAGAGACTGTATAATAAGCCCCCTGTTCTCATCACCTAGCCTCCTCTATACTTCATCCCTGTACCCCACTCCCCACTGAATTAATCTGAAGCAGATCCCAGAATTTATATTGTTTCAGCCACACAAATCTCAGTATGTATCTGCAGAAGAATTCAGCATATATATATAACTATATACATAATTATAATATATAACATGTCTATTGTAACATACTGTATACTACATATGTGTGTGTGTTAGTCACTCGCTCATGTCTGACTCTTTGCAGCCCCATGGACTGTAGCCCACCAGGCTTCTCTGTCCATGGGATTCTCCAGGCAAGAATACTGGAGTGGGTTGCCATTCCCTTCTCCAGGGGATCTTCCCGACCCAGGGATCAAACCCGGGTCTCCCACATTGCAGGCGGATTCTTTAATATCTGAGCCACCAGGGAAGCCATATATTGTATAGTATGTTCAATTTTATTATATATTATAATATACAATATATAATATAATTAATATGTTATATTAGTGAAGTGAAATCGCTCACTCATGTGCAACTCTTTGCAACCCCATGGACTGTAGCCTACCAGGCTCTTCCATCCATGGAATTTTCCAGGCAAGTGTACTGGAGTGGGTTTCCATTTTCTTCTCCAGGGGATCTTCCCGACCCAGGGATCAAACCCGGGTCTCCTGCATCACAGGCAGACACTTTACCCTCTGAGCCATCAGGGAAGCCCAATATGTTATATTAAGTGTATATTTAATATAGTATCATATTATAATATGTAATTATATATATATATATATATATATACATAGCACACTGCTATCATTACCACCTAAAAAATAAGGAAAACCGATTCCTTCATGTCACCACTCCATGTTCAGGCATGTCATACACGCCGGTTTTCAGTTAGTTAGTTCAAATCAGGATCCAAAGAGCGTCCGTGTTCTGTGAGTGCTGACGGGTGCTGGCCATGTTGGCCATCTGCTCTTGAAGGAGAGGCTCTGGTGGTATTTGAATGGCTTCCACCTCGTGTCCTGAGGGTGTCGCAGCAGCTTCTAGCCCACCCTGATCAGATGCCTAGTAGATGTGTCCCAGGGGTTGGCTCCCCTGTCCCTCTTGCTGTTTGTGCTTGGAGACGCTCAAGAATCTTGACTCCAGACACATGCTATATGGAACTTGTAGTCACTTTTTCAGACTGGAGTAAGACAGGAAGGAATACGTCCCTTTCTGTTAGCAACAAAGCAAGTGTGGTGCAGGATAATTAAATTTTTAAAACTTGGTTTTCTCCCTGATTCTGCTGAAGCATTTGGAGGAAGCGTCTTAATAGTTTCAGTAACTTGAATATCTGGAAATAGAGTTGCAGCCAAACATCTTTTGAGGGGTCAGGAAATAAGATTTGTACATCCTTTTGCCTTTCGAAGGAAGGTACATGGCACTGTGGGCAAATGAACAGAAGCAGGAGTCAGGGCAAGGCAGGGGGTGTCTGGGCCTCCTCGCTGAAAAATAACAAGCACAGATGCCAAGGCGTCCCTGGTGGTCCAGTGGTAAAGGACCCGCCTGCCAATGCAGGGAACGCAGGTTTGATCCCCAGTCCGGGAGGCTCCTGCATACTCCAGAGTCTGTGAGCCACAATTGCTGAGCCTATGCTGTAGAGACTGGGGTCCACAACTTCTGAAGTCCATGACCCACCTAGAGCCTGCGCTCCACTACAAGAGATGCCACGGCGATGAGAAGTCCGCGTACCACAGTGAAGAGTAGCCCCCACTCTCTGAAACTAGACAAAGCCTGCGAAGACAAAGTACAGCCAAAATAAAGACAGAAAGAAATACAGATATCTATCACATGGAGTGTGGTTTTCCCCCCCACCAGGATTTTTTTTAATCTTTTTTTTTTTTTTCCTGGACAAATTGCACAGCTTGTGGGATCCCAATTCCCTGACCAGGGATTTAACCTGGGCCATGGGGGTGAAACCATAGAATCCTAGCCACTAAACCACCAGGGAAGTCCCGCCCCACTTTTACTGAGACTTCACTGACATACAGCACCGGGAAACGTTTAGATATCCAGCACAATGACTTGCATTTACCACAAAATGTTTCCTAAACACCCATCACCTCATATACATGCAAAAATATATACATATGGTGTTTACTGAGCTCAAAGCAGATCTCTATAGCGAAAACAACAAAGCACTATTTGGAAGAAAACATTATTTCTGTTATTTGCGCTTAAGAGTGAGAAGCGACATCTTTAGGATTTTAGTGTGCATAATTCCCTTTGGTGGTGTAGGACACAGTGTATATTCAGTTGCCTATTTTGAAGTATATGTTTGTATGCCAACTATACACATTATGCTAGTATCCAAGTCTGTACTGTTCATTTCCCTTTGAGCGTTTTGTGTTATACAGTGTACACTCAAACAGACGTTATCACAAACCTCACAACCCGCGAGTGTGGATACTGATTATAGGCGAATTAGATATCTGGATCTAAGAGCAAGGAAAACTCACAAATAATAAATGTCAGAAGTAGATTTCCCGGAGCTAACTTGTGAAAATCTTCAATTTTTATTTTTATTTTTTTTTAAAAAGAACAGAAGAACTCTCTTCCGCAACTTCAGAATAAGCTTTTTGGGGACTTCCCTGGTGGGCCGGTTTGAGAATCCACCTTGCATTGCAGGGCACATGAGTTCCATCCCTGGTCGGGGAAGATCCCACATGGCATGGAGCGACTAAGCCCATGCCCCACAACTATTGAGCCCATGAGCCACGACTCCTGAGCCTGGGTGATGAAACTACAGGAGCCCTGGAGCTGGTTCTTCACAACATGGGGAGCCACAGAGACGAGGAGCCCAAGAGTAGTGCCCCTGCTCGCTGCACCTGGAGAAAGTCCTGTTGGCAGCAACAAAGACCAATCAATGAAATAAACCAATACATCCTGCTTTTAAAAAATTAAAAAAGAAAGAATGTGCTTTTTTTTAGTCCTTTTTTTTTTTTTTTTTTTAACACGAGGACTAGATAAGCCGGACACTAAAAATACAGCCAAGAAACACACACTGTTATTCACACAGTTGCTTCTTAGAGGCAAATAGATGAAAACAATCAAAATAAGGAACGTGACTGTAGCTGATGTCAGTGGAATTGGAAATCAAAGTGCCTGGGATTGCCTGCAACCATAATCCTTATCTTCTGAGTCTTCTTTCTTCCCTCTGTCTCTCCTGCACCCATCATCTCTGCCTCCCTCACGTCTTTCTCTCTCCCTCACTATCTTCTATCCATCCATCCTTACATCTGTCCATGTGTCCATCCATCATTTTTACCGTCACCAGGTCCCCTTTAGGTCTGAGTCAGCAGATATAAAGAAAGCATTATCACCTGGCTGTCCCTTAGGTATCTCGGTCCGATCTGCAGTGTGGTTAGGGTTTCCGGGTTTCGTGGATGACATCTCAGCCGTGAACAGGACAGATGTGTGGCCAGCCGTCTTCTGCGTGGGGAGTGCAGTAAGTGTGGCTCCCCTGTGCCCCCCCTCCCCACCCCTTCACTCCCCTCTATTACACTCAGTCCTCAAAGTATGGTCCTGACCTTCCCACCAACCCAGGGCAGTTTTTGGAAAAGCTCAGAGACCCCCACCCTTATCCCACTGACCAGGGACCCTGTGGAAGGTGGCCTGTTTGTGATTTAACAAACCCTCCAGGGGTCTCTGGAGCTTCCCAGGTGGCTCATGGGTGAAGGACCCGCCTGCTAATGCAGGAGATGCGGGTTCGATCCCTGGATTGGGAAGATCCCCTGGAGGAGGAAATGGCAACCCACTCCAGTATTTTTGCCTGGAGAATCCCATGGACAGAGGATCCTGGGGGGCTACAGTCCATAGGGTTGCAAAGAGACAGACACTATTGAAGGGACTTAGCACTGCAGCACGTCCCTGCCTTGCTTCTCCTGGGAAGGTCCTTCCTGCGCATCCTCTTTCGTCCTCAGCAGAAGGGTGTCTGGTTCAAAGTGCCAGGCCAGGCCTTTCGTCTCTGAGCTCTTCATCTCTGCCTACACGTGTGAGCACCAGGTGGGGCTCGCTGGACCAGTCCGGCTGAGCAGACGGGGGAACCAAGGCACCCGCCTGCCCCCAGGCCACATCCCAGCCTGGGCTTCCAAGGGTGGCCACGTGTCTGCGGAGGGCTTTCAGGGACACCCGATGATGTCAGGGGAGGGGGCAGAGCCACCCGGAGCCCGCCCCCAGGGGCTAGGATGACATCAGGGGTGGGGCGGGGCCGCCCGTAGCCTGCACCCTGGGGCTGGGATGCCGTTCTTCTGATTACAGCTCTGGATCCAGCTGCTGTACAGCGCCTGCTTCTGGTGGTGGTTCTGCTACGCGGTGGACGCCTACCTGGTGATCCAGAGGTCAGCTGGACAGAGGTATTCAGTGCGAGCGGCCGGGTTCTTCTGCCCTAGCTCATTGCCCAAGGGGAAGGTTGGAGAGGCCACGAGCACTCTTATTTCTGTAGGGTAGACATGGAAAGTGAAAGAGGAGAGCAAAAAAGTTGGCTTAAAGCTCAACATTCAGAAAACTGAGATCATGGCAGCTGGTCCCATCACTTTATGGCAAATAGATGTGGAAACAGTGGCAGACATTCTTTTTGGGGGGGCTCCAAAATCACCGCAGATGGTGACCGCAGCCATGAAATTAAAAGATACTTCTCGGGAGAAAAGTTATGACCAACCTAGATAGCATATTAAAAAGCAGAGACGTTACTTTGCCAACAAAGGTCTGTCTAATCAAGGCTATGGTTTTCCCAGTAGTCATGTATAGATGTGAGAGTTGGACTATAAAGAAAGCTGAGCGCCAAGGAATTGATGCTTTTGAACTGTGGTCTTGGAGAAGACTCCTGAGAGTCCCTTGGACCTCAGGGAGATCCAACCAGTCCATCCTAAAGGAGATCAGTCCTGAACATTCATTGGAAGAACTGATGTTGAAGCTGAAACTCCAATCCTTTGGACCCCTGATGTGAACAACTGACTCATTGGAAAAGACCTTGATGCTGGAAAAGATTGAGGGCAGGAGGAGAAGGGGACCACAGAGGATGAGATGGTTGGATGACATCACTGACTCAAAGGACATGAGTTTGAGTCAACTCCGGGAGTTGATGATGGACAGGGAGGCCTGGTGTGTTGCAGTCCATGGGATCACAGAGTTGCACATGACTGAGTGAACTGAACTGAGACACAGTCCATCAAAACCTCCCAGCGGGCACTCCACCAAGAAACATCTAATGCCAGCTTGTTTTTGTATAAAAGGCAGAAGGCACAATCAAAACAGCAAGGTATTCTTGCTGGGCACCTGAAACATTGTAAGTCAACTATATATATATAAAGAAAAAAAAGCAAAATATTCTCCAGGTGCCCCTCCCCCCCCAAAACTGAGGATTTTAAAACCGTGGAGATAAGTAATTCAGTAAATTTCATATTTGGAACTGGACAGATACTAAAAAAGGGTTGGCATGATTCTGATGGTATCTAAAGGTATAGGAAGAAGTTCTAAGAAGTATGTATGGATGTGTTATGCTAAGTACAGAGCCCAAGAATTCTGGAGCTGGAGAGGGGGCTATCTAAGAGGAATTACACAGTGGTTAGTGCCTTGGCCGCAGTGGGTTCAAGTTCCTGACCCTCACTCCCGCACCTCAGTCACTGAGTGACTGTTGGCAAGTTTCTGAACCTCTCTGGGTCACCTGCAAGGCTTACTGCCTCTGCTCCTTCAGGGGGACATGGTGGCGTGTGTGGGTGTACAGAGATGAAGGATGGGGATGGTAAGAGTATAAACTCTGCAAGGAATGATCAAGGGTGTCAGTAGAGAGAGAGAGGAAGTCTCCCTGCTCTCCTAGAATGTCAGATGGCCACCCATTTCTCAGAGACCTTCTTTGTGGTTTGGACTGAGCATTAAACCCTTGCATGTTAGGTACCGAGATGACTTCAGGAAGGACAGAGGCTGGGAACCCCTTGCTACTGGGGGAGCTAGGTCCCTAGGAGGAATTATGCCAGCTAATTTTTATAAAAGGAAGAAGGCACAATCAAAACAGCAAGGTATTCTTGCTTTGCACCTGGAATGTCTGTCCCTCCTGTCAATCTTGAAAGCCTTCAGTTCAGTTCAGTCGCTCAGTCGTGTCCGACTCTTTGCAACCCCACGGACTGCAGCACGCCAGGCCTCCCTGTCCATCACCAACTCCCAGAGCTTACTCAAACTCATGTCCATTGAGTCGGTGATGCCATCCAACCATCTCATCCTCTATCGTCCCCTTCTCCTCCTGCCCTCAATCTTTCCCAGCATCAGGGTCTTTTCTAATGAGTCAGCTGTTCGCATCAGGTGGCAAAGGACTGGAGTTCCAGCTTCAGCATCAGTCCTTCCAAAGGATATTCAGGACTGATTTCTTTTAGGATGGACTGGTTGGTTCTGCTTGCAGTCCAAGGGACTCCCAAGAGTCTTCTCCAGAGCCACAGTTCCAAAGCATCAATTCTTCAGCACTCAGCTTTCTTTATGGTCCAACTCTCACATCCATACATAACTACTGGAAGCACCATAGCTTTGCCTAGACGGACCCTGAAAGCCTTAGGTTAAGGGAAACAAACCAGACACAGAAGGCCACACTTTTTACACTTCCACTTGGATGAAATGTCCAGAATAGGCGAATCCATAGAGAGAGGTGATAGCTGAGTGGTTGCCAGGGGCTGGGGGTGCAGGCGTGATGGGGAGAGACCCCCGAATGGGTGTGGGTGTCCTTTTAGGGGGATGAACATGTTTTGAAACTGGCCTGAGGTGGGGCTTGCACGGCACTGTGGATATCCTGAATGCCGCTGAGTTGTTCCCTGTAGAACGATGACTTTGATGTTACGTGACTACTCAGCACTAAGGGGTGAAGCAGCCATAGACAATACATACACAAGTGGGCACAGCTGTGTGCCAATAAAACTTTATTTACAAAAGCAGGTGGAGGGCCGGATCTGTACTGAGGGCTGTGTTTAAACAAATAGACAAACAAAACAACCTCAGAGGCACAATCAGGGGGCTGTTTGCTGAGAGTCTTCTCTGCATGTGTTTTACCGCTGCTTGCAGAGTGCAGGGCCGGGCAGGTTCTGGACCTGTATTCTTCCTCCTCCAGCACCATCCTGCTGTACCACCTGATGACCTGGGGCCTGGCCGCCCTGCTGAGCGTGGAGGGTGCCCTCATGCTGTACTATCCTTCCATGGCCAGGTGAGTTGGGGCTCCCCCGATGCCCAACCCCCGTGGGGCGTCCTCCTGCAGGACGTGCCTGGGTGCTGACCCCACGTGGGTGGGCGGGCCTTCATCCAGGATCCACGCAGCTGCAAGCACGTGCCTGGCTCCTTGAGCCGGCCAGGGTCCCCTGCTCCTGCCTGTCATGTGTGTGTTGGGTCAGTGCTGTGCCCAGTGTGGATACAGAGCTTGAGGTGGGGCTTGCACAGCACCGTGGATGTCCTAAATGCCACTGACTTGTTCACTGTAGAATGGTGAGTTTGATGTTATGTGACTTTCACTACTCAGGGCTAATGGGTAAAGCAGCCATAGATAATACATACACAAGTGGACATGGCTGTGTGCCAATAAAACTTTATTGACAAAAGCAGTGGAGGGCTGGATCTGTCGTGAGGGCTGTGTTTAAACAAACAAACAAACAAACAAAAACAACCTCAGAGGCACAATCAGAGCTGGGGGTGCATCTCTTCTCCCTAGATACCTGTGATGGGCATGGCTCCCTCCTACCCGCTCTTGATTTTTTTTTTATCCTTCAAACCAGCTTCCTCTGGGCATGCAGGTGAGTTGAACATCCCAGGGCTGAGTTCCAGATGTCTGGGAGACTCAAAGGGTTACTTTTAGAATAGCTCATTTTCAGCCTCTGCTGTCTACACCTTTTTATCATGTCTCCATCCTGTGCTCTTCTGAACACACACTGGGAGATGTGGCCTCTGAAACTGTCTCAGACATTTCTTTGAGTCTGAATCCCTGCCCTTTACCGTTTGTAAAACCTCAAGGTCCCTCTAAGGAGATATATTCTACATTTTAATGGAAAACTGAAAATCAGAGGTTAAACACAGTCTCTTGGTGATTTTAAGGTGGTGTAGACCCAGGGAGGGGCTTTCTGGGTAGCTCAGCTGGTAAAGGGTCTGCCTGCAACGCAGGAGACTCCAGTTCAATTCCTGGGTTGGGAAGTTCCTCCAGAGAAGGGATAGGCCACCCACTCCAGTATTCTTGGACTTCCCTGGTGGTTCAGACAGTAAAAAAATCCGCCTGCAATGCGGGAGACCTGGGTTCAATTCCTAGGTTGGGAAGATGCCCTGGAGGAGGGCATGGCAACCCACTCCAGTATTCTTGCTTGGAGAATCCCATGGATAGAGGAGCCTGGTGGGCTACAGTCCATGGGGTCACAAAGAGTTGGACACAACTGAGTGAATAAGCACAGCACAGCACAGACCCAAGGATCAGTACAGCACGGCCCTTAATACAGATCCGGCCCTTCGCCTGCTTTTGTAAATAAAGTTTTATTGGCACATGGCCGTACCCATTTGTGTATGTATTGTCTATGGCTGCTTTATCCATTAGAGTTGAGTAGATTTGACTCAAATCTACTAGTAGGTTCTAAAGCCTAAAATATTTCCTATCTGTTCCTTTAGAGAAAAAATTTGCTGACCTGTGGTGTAGACTGTTTCTCCCCATCTTCCTTAATTTCTTGCAGCTGCTCACTCAAATGTCTCCACAGTCCTATTGCCTTGTCAACTGTGACTACTTCCAGGCCTCTGTGTAGACCCCTCAAAATAATCTGCTCTCCCAAGGAGCCTTAAAAGGACAAAGACAGAGTAAGCAGCTGTTACAGAGGGATGCACTTAATCGGAAAGAGAATTTTTATCACTCACCTCCACCCGTGGGATCCTGGGGCTGTTTTATTTGAGCCCAGGTGCTCCAAGATTAACACAAGGCCTCCCCCTGAAGCATTTTAACTCTCCATCATCTCATCCTCCAACATCTCCACCCTCAATCATCCCCACTCTCTATCATCTCCAACATGCATCACTTCCAACCTCCATCATCTCCACCCACCATCATCCCATCATGCCCATCTTCCATCATCTCATAGGCCATCATCTCATCCTCCAACATCTGTACCCTATATCATCCCCACCCTCCAACATCTCCACCCTCAATCATCCCCACCCTCCAACATCTCCACCCTCAATCATCCCCACCCTCCAACATCTCCACCCTCAATCATCCCCACATACATCTGCAACATACATCACCTGCAAGCATCATCATCTGCAACTTCCATCATCCTATCTTCTCTAACCTCCATCATCTCATCCTCTATCATCTCATCATCTCATCTTCCATCATCTCTACTCTCCATCATCTCCACCTTCCATCATCTCATCTTTCATCATCTCCACCATCCATCATCCCATCATCCCACCCTCCATCATCTCCACCATCCATCATTTTCATCCTCCATCATCTCCATCCTACAACAGAACCATCCTCCATTATCTCCATCCTCCATAATCTCCAGCCACCATCATCTCATCTGCCTCATGTCCACCCTCCACCATCTCCACCATCCATCAGTCTGCCCTCCACCATGCCATCATCTCCACCTTCTATCATCCCATCATGTCTACCTCCATCTTCTCCTCCTCCATCATCACCACATGCCATCATCTTCACTCTCCATCATCTCCACCTTCCATCATCCCATCATGCCCACCCTGCATCATCTCATCCTCCAACATCTTCCCCCTGCCTCATCCCACCCTCCAACATTTCCACCCTCAATCATCTCCATCCTCCTTCTTCTCTACCCTCCAACATTTCCACCCTCCATCATCTCATCATCTTCAGCCTCCATCATCTCCACCCTCCATCATTCCATCATCTCCACCCTCCATCATCTCCAACTTCCATCATCACATGTCTCTAACCTCCATCATCTCATCCATAATTATCTCCACCATCATGTCCACCCTCCATAATCTCTGACCCCCTTTATCTCATCATCTCCATTATCCCATGATCTCCCACCTCCATCATCTCATCTTCCACCATCACAACCTTCCATCATCTTTCAGTTCAGTCATTCAGTCGTGTCTGACTCTTTGTGACCCCACGAATTGCAGTATGCCAGGCCTCCCTGTCCATCACCAACTCCCGGAATCTACCCAAACTCATGTCCATCAAGTCGGTGATGCCGTCCAACCATCTCATCCTCTGTCCCCTTCTCCTCCTGCCCTCAATCTTTCCCAACATCAGGGTCTTTTCCAAATGCCCTCCATCATTTCCACCTTCCATCAGTCCTCTCTCCTTCTATCATCCCATCTTCTCTAACCTTCATCATCTCATCCTACATCATCTCCACTCTCCATCATCTCATCTTCCATCATCATTCAGTTCAGTTCAGTTGCTCAGTGGTGTCTGACTCTTTGCGACCCCATGAATCTCAGCACGCCAGGCCTCCCTGTCCATCACCAACTCCCGCAGTTTACTCAAACTCACGTCCATCAAGTCGGTGATGCCATCAAGCCATCTCATCCTTTGTCATCCCCTTCTCCTGCCCGCAATCCCTCCCAGCATCAGAATCTTTTCCAATGAGTCAACTCTTCGCATGAGGTGGCCAAAGTACTGGAGTTTCAGCATCAGCATCATTCCTTCCAAAGAACACCCAGGGCTGATCTCCTTCAGAATGGACTGGTTGGATCTCCTTGCAGTCCCAGGGACTCTCAAGAGTCTTCTCCAACACCACAGTTCAAAAGCATCAATTCTTTGGCACTCAGCTTTCTTCACAATCCAACTCTCACATCCATACATGACCACTGGAAAAACCATAGCCTTGACTAGACGGACCTTTGTTGGCAAAGTAATGTCTCTGCTTTTGAATATGCTATCTAGGTTGGTCATAACTTTTCTTCCAAGGAGTAAGTCTTTTAATTTCATCATTCCCCTCCATCATCATCACCCTCTATCATCTCCATCCCCCATCATCCCCACCCTCCACCATCCCATCATCTCCTCTGCACCCTCCATCATCTCCACCCTCCATCATCCCATCATCTCCTCTGCACCCTCCATCATCTCCACCCTTCATCATTTGCATCCTCAGAGCACTATGCAGGCTCCCACCCTCACTCAGCTGTCCCTCATCATTCATATCTCATCTTTTGTTCCTCCTGTTTCCCTTTCTCCCCTCAAGCCCTTGTAGACCATGGTTTAGCTTTCACAGCTGAAGAAGAAAGCTTCATTTAAAAAAGAACACACCACGTTCACATGGTATTGCCATCCTTAGGGCAACGAAAGGTGGGCACTGCATTGTTCATGCCTGGTTTCATGCATTCTCCTGCCACTTTCATCTCTGGCGTGCACACTCCATACTGATGAAAGCACCGGCATCTTTATCATGCCGTCCTTGCAGGCCTCCAGGGCTGCGCCTTCCTCTGGTTTTCCACCTCATCTGGGGTCGGACCCGAGCAACTTCTCCTCTGGATGACCTCTCCCCCTTTGCCACTTTCTCTATATTACGCGATTGTTCAGTGACACTCCCAGCCTTGGCAACATAGCTGTGTGAGGCACACCACCATGTCCTGTTGCTGACGGATGAGTCTCCCAACCCATCAGTAGACGTTCCTGTCTTTCTTTCTAAAAAGAACCACAGAAATGATTATGGGTCACCTTGAGAACAAGTGTCCTGAGAAATAGGAAGCTCGGGTGCTTTCAGTTGTTCGAGGGCAGAGCTTGGATCTTATTGATGATGTCAGCCAGGCCTAGCACGTAGTAAGGTGCCGAGACCTAACTAGTCTCTTGAGTGCCTTTGTCTTGCTTGAACTGTGTGTGTTTTCTTTGCAGGGGTCCCACAGAGGCGTTGTGGTGGGGGTGGGCATCCACCATCCCATCTTTTCCTGTCTTTACTTTTTTTCCCGGCGGGCAACTTGAAAAGCGGCCCATTGTCTGAGACAAGACAGAACTGTGATTGATCCTCCTTCTCCTTCTGTGACTTACTTGCTTGTCCACAGACATGAGGAGATGTGAGTCAGGTTTCCTTCTGGCAGCCAGAAGTGATCTGTGCATTTCCCTTTGCACTCTGGGTCCTCTTATCTTGGCTTTCAGATAAAGCAGCGGGTTATTTCAGGTGAAGCCTCATTGTTGGAGAATGCCTCTGTTTTTCTCTCCCCCCACCCCCCAACAGGTGCGAGAGGGGCCTGGAGCACGCCATCCCCCACTACATCACCACGTACTTGCCGCTGCTACTGGTCCTCGTAGGCAACCCCATCCTATTCCGAAAGACGGTGACTGCAGGTAAAGGGCAGGGAAGCTTCCCAGGGGATGAGGCAACAGGGATGAGCCCCAGGTCTTGGGCCCCAGTCATTATCTAGGATCCCTGACCTCATCTGTCTTCCTGCAGAGACTAGCAGAATAAAGTTGAGGAGAGTGAGTGAGTTTACATCAGTGACAGGGAGCAAGCCTACTCAGTCACGGGCTAGATGAACTCCTTGCCAGCATCCATTAGCGCACAGCCCAGGGACCTGTGGACTTTTTCCCTTCTACCTGGACTCATCCTGGGTCTGTCCTTGGTATGCCCCCAAAGACCCGGTGTCCTTGAAAACTGGCGGAGGGGGAGACGGAAACAGGAGAGGGAAGGAAAGGTCAGCCATTGGCGAGGGGCGGAGATGGACAGGGCTGTCCCCATGTTGCCTGGGCCCGTGTCTTCTCCTAGCTGGGCAGGAAGCAGGAAGGGGCCCACAGGACATGAGTCAGAGGCACCAGAAAGATCTGGGCAAGAAGGTGAGTCAGCAGACCCAGAGGAGAGGGACTGCATTCCAGCCCCCTACCCCATCCTTGAAGAGACGAGCCCTGGGGCAAGTCTCCAGCCCCCTCGTGCCCTGTGGGTCCCTCACGGGCAGAATCAGGATTAAGAAACACACCTCCGCAGAAAGGTCACTGGAGGATCAACTGTGGATTGCAGAACTTTAAGCGACATGCTCTGCTACTCAGGGAGACAACATCACCAAGGCTCTTTGGGTCTCTCTCTTCGTATCTTCGTCGAAAACCAGTGTGTGTACACCTGTCACTAACACAACGTTGGAAATCAACTCTACTGCAATAAAAATTTAAAAACACACAACCCCCATAGTGTATTAGAAAGAAAGAAAGTGAAGTCGCTCAGTTGTGTCCGACTCTTTGTCACCCCATGGGTTGTAGCCTACCAGGTTTCTCCGTCCATGGAATTTTCCAGGCAAGAGTACTGTAGTGAGTTGATATTTCCTTCTTCAGGGGATCTTCCCAACCCAGGGATTGAACCCTGGTCTCCCGCATTTTAGGCAGATGCTTTTACCATCTGAGCCAAATACAGCTTTTTAAAAACCATTGCATTAAAACACAGTGATTAAAAATTAGTGATTCAATTACATCAAATAAAGGAAAATGTGTAGAAAAAAACACTGGAAAGAAATACACTAAGATGCTAACAGTAGTTGTCTTTGGGGGGATGATAGGTTATTAATTTTTTTCCTAAACTTTTTAAATATTTTTCAACTTGTCTAAAGGAGGAATGCTAACTCTTTCAGCATTTTAAAATAGCAAGTATGAGACTCCCCTGGAGGTCCAGGGGTTAGGACTACACGCTTCCGCTGCAGGGGGCCTGGGTTTAACCCCTGGTTGGGGAACTAAGATCCCACATGCAGAGAGTCTTGGCCAAAGAAAGAAAGAAATCAAGGATAAATTATTATTGTTTTTAAATTTTTTGGCTGCACCTTTCAGCATGGGGCATTATAGTTCCCTGATCAGAGATTGAACCTTTGCCCTCTGTGTTGGACGCATGGAATCTTATAACCACTGAATCAACAGACAAGTCCCCTAGTGAATTATTCTTATAATAAAAATAATTTTTTATATTTATATTTTATATTTATAAAAATAATTTTTATTATAAAGATAAAAAGTATAACCTGTTAAAAATACAGTTCCTGGATGAATAAAATCCAGATAAAATTGGGGGTGTAGTTAACAGCACTGTACCAGCGTTGTGTTCTTCATGCTGACCAACATGTGGTTGTGAGTGTGGTTGTGGAAGACGTTACCACTGGGGGCAGCTGGGATGTAGCTATATGGGGTGTAGCTATATGTAGCTATATCTACTGTCTCTGTATATCTTATATAAATCTAAACAATTTCAAAAGTTAAAGTGAAAGTTGCTCAGTCATGTCCAGCTCTTTGTGAACCCATGGACCATAAAGTCTGAGGAATTCTCCAGGCCAGAATACTAGAGTGGGTAGCCTTTCCCTTCTCCAGGGGGATCTTCCCAAGCACAGGGATTGAACCCATGTCTCCCGCATTGTAGGCAAATTCTTTGCCAGCTGAGCCACCAGAGAAACCCCAGAATCCTGGAGTGGGTAGCCTCTCCGTTCTCCAGGGGCTCTTCCCGACCCAGGGATCGAACTGGGGTCTCCTGCATTGCAGGCGGATTCTTTACCATCTGAGCTATCAGGGAAGCCACAAAGACTTCAAAGTAAACCTTTAAAAGCTATGTATTCCCCCGAGTGTCTGAGAAGCACCCCGCCCCGCCCCATGCAGTGGTGAGAGAGGCATGGCTGGTATCTTGCCTCGTGCTCTCCAGGGTGACTTGTGGGGTCCCATCCAGTTTGCTGGCCTTTGCAAATCATGAACATCACACACCGTTCCCCTCTGCTCTCCACAGTGGCCTCCTTACTGAAGGGGAGACAAGGCATTTACACGGAGAATGAGAGACGCGTGGGAGCCATGATCAAGACCCGATTCTTCAAAATAATGCTGGTTTTCATCATTTGGTAATGTGTTTCTGTTTCTTTAAACTGTCACTGGGAAGTGAAATGGAAACTGCTTGTAAGATGCCTTCCCAAGTGTGACCTGGGTTCCAGAGGCAGAGTCTTGGGAGACGAAACCTTTTGAGGCTTGTCCAGATGGCCCTGGAGGTAATGCAGTCCAGACAAGAAGGCCAGTCGACAGCCGTGACCTTCTGGAGAGAAATTCACGTCCGCTCAAATTAGAGAGAATCCCTAAGAACAGAAAATCCTCACTTTAATGTGGTTATTGTCCCATCGCTGGGGATTAATGTTCCAATCAAATGCTTCATCATGCCTTCTAAATCCATCTTTTATTCTTGCATCCATCTTTGTTTTATTTTTTAATTAATTAATTTTTTGGTTGTTGCTGCAGTGTGAGGCGTGTGGGATCTTACTTCCCCGGCCAGGGATTGAACCCTCATCCCTTGCACTGGAAGTACCGAGTGCTGACCACCGGGACGGCCAGGGAAGTCCCTGCATTTGTCTTGACAGCAGGATTCCTGTATCTGATGAGACACAGGGGCGATGGCCCGTGTTTGTGTGATGACTCACAGCTCAGGGCAACAAGGGCAGAAACCATGACTCCCCAGGCAGTCCAGTGGTTAGGACTCTAAGCTCCCCTCAGTGGGCCCGCCCTGTCCCCCACAGGCAGTCTGCCCCAGCATTTCAGGTGGGTTTGCTTTGTGCAAACAGACCTGTGACGAGCACCAAATCAGAAAGCCCTTTGCTGCAGTGACAGACTGCTTTGCAAGACGGGGCACACGTTGGTGGTTAATAATTTATCTGATGGGAGGAGGCTGGTTTGGACTTTCTCCTGGGAGAGCTGTGAGTTACTTCCCTCTAAAAATACCCCGAGCCCGCCATGTCCAACTTCACCGATCTGCCGACACTAAAGTCAGAAATTTCCGACGTAAAACATCAAGGTTCGTGTTGGTCTCCCTTAAGATATCAGCTTGCTCATCAAAGGAGGAATGACTTCTGGGCTATTTGACGTGCGCTAGAACCTTCCACCCGATATGGTGTTGATTGTGACCATCGGGAGGGTCTCTTGGTCTCTGCTTTTGGCTGAGGGGGATGCCATCTCTGACGTCTAATTCTCGTCTAATTCTCCTGCAGCTACTTGGTCACCCCCCCCCCAGCCTTCTAGGTCTTGGGAGACATGTTTCCTGGGGCTTCTCAGGTGGCTCAGTGGATAAAAAAATCTGCCTGCAATGCCAGAGGTGTGGGTTCGATCCCTAAGTTGGGAAGATCCCCTGGAGGAAGGAATGGCAACCCACTCCAGTATTCTTGCCTGGGAAATCCCATGGACAGAGGAGCCTGGTGGGCTACAGTCCACTGGGGTCGCAGAGAGTTAAACATGATGGAGTGACTCAACAGTCAGGCGTGCAGACATGTCCCCTGACCTCTGGCACTGAAAAAAAATGATATTGTGAAGCAATTATCCTCCCATTAAAAATAAGCAAAAAAAAAAAAATGATATCGCATGTTCTCTTTACCTGTGGCCCATTTTCTTTCTCACAGCTGGTTCTCAAATGTCATCAATGAAAGCCTTTTGTTCTATCTTGAAATGCAACCAGATATCAACAGCAGCTCTTTGAAACAGGTCAGAAACGCAGCCAAGACCACGTGGTTCATGATGGTAGGTCAATCTTGATTTTAAATGTACTTCCTAGAGAAGAAGAAAAAAGCCCAGACAGGATAAAAACCACTGAGAAGTATGATCTATGTGTTATTTAAATATGCAGTGAGTTGAAGAGGTTGCGGGGGCCCCCTTATCTGGCTGTGGTCCATGAGCTAGCTTGTGCATTCTGTGTTGGCATCATTATTAAATGGATCTGACTCTGGTAAGTCAGTTTGTCTCAAACCTTTCAGGCTGACTAAACATATCTGGGAATTTATCTGAAAGAAATGTTTCAGACTGAAAAAGCCACAGCATTGGAGGTATTCCTTGGAACACTATCCATAAATATAAAGCATTCTACACAACCCACATTGTTTTTTCAATAAAAGGGAATGGTTAAGTAAATCACTGTCTTTGATCTTGATGGAATGGTATGCAGATGTTGAAAATGACAATGTAAAATATGACAATTCTGAAATCTCGTACTAAGTGAAAAGTGCAGGATGTAGAGATTATACTCATTTCAACTACCTAATCACACGTGTAGGCAACAATATTGCCTAGAAACACACCACCGTAATCAGGTGGAAAGCTTACGGACACATTGTTCTCTATGTTTCCAGTATATTGTGTCTCCACTACAAAAACTCCATATAGGAGCTGCTAGTGGAGAGGTGCCTGGGTTTCGCTGGTAGCTCAGTGGTAAAGAATCCGCCTGCCATTGAAGGAGACCCCAGTTTGATCCCTGAGTCAGGAAGATCCCCTGGCAACCCACTCCAGTATTCTTGCCTGGAGAATCCCACGGGCAGAGAAGCCTGGTCGGGCTGTGGTCCATGGACTTGCAAAGAGTCGGAAACCACTTAGCAAGTAAACAAGTGGAGAGGCGCACCGTGTTCTCAATTAAATGCTTGTGCGTTCAGTGTTGGCATCATTATTAAACGCATATGACTCTGGTCAGTCAGTTTGGCAAGTGTCTCAAACTTTTCAGGAAGACTAAGAATATCTGGGAATTTCTCTGGAAGAAATGTTGCAGAGTGAGAAAGCCACAGAGTTGGAGGTATCCTTTGGAACACTGTCTATAAAGTGTTCTAGACAACTCACATGGCTGGGGTGATGCCTGGGACCTTCCTCTCCACCCCCCTGGTCTCCTGTGTCCCCCACGCACCTCTGAAGGCCCAGCACCTCCAAGCCAATCTCTCTCTCGCCCCAAACTAGCCAACAGGGCACGCCCCAGTTGAGGCCAGCCCTGTGGACTAAAGTGACCCCCATGAGCCCTGATGCCCGTCAGCACCCTGACTTATATGCCGTCTCTTTCTCCTCCCTTCCAGGGGATCCTGAATCCAGCCCAAGGTTTCCTCTTGTCCCTGGCCTTCTATGGCTGGACGGGGTGCTGCCTGACACTTCCAGGTCCCAGCAAGGAGATCCAGTGGGACTCGATGACCACCTCGGCCACTGAGGGGGTTCCCCCATCCCCCGGGGGCCCCCACGAGCCCGGGGAAGGCCCCGCTCCCAAGAAGGAGCTGCCAGGCGGCGCGCACACTTCCGATGAGGCCTTGAGCTTGCTTTCTGAAGGTAAGAGCCTCTGGGTAGAGGCAGGCCTAGGTTGGGGCCCCCAGGCTCCCCAGGAACTCCGTTGTCAATGACCAGGAGGCTCTCTGCTCTGATTTCTAGAACCAGCTTCAGGGCATGAGTGGAAAGGGACCACCTTAATCTTGCAGCTCATCACTCACCTCTCCTTGTAATATGAGCGTGGTGCCTTTCCTCTGCCTGCGTGCTACGTGGCTTCAGTCGTGTTGAACTTGCTGTGACCCCAGGGACTGTCACCCCTGCCAGGCTCCTCTGTCTGTGGGCATTCTCTCGGTGAGAATACTGGGGCAGGTTGCCATGCCCTCCCTCCAGGGGATTTTCCCTTCCCCGCTACTGAGCACCGTAGCCCTGCGTTAATGATCGCTAGCTCTGCCTTGGGGTGCACGACATTCTGAGTCTGAGATAAACGGTCATTTCTCACCTGGCGCTGACGGGTGCTGTAAGACAAGGAACAGTAGGCAGCCTGACCTCTGGAGATTTTTACGTGCAGTTTTGGTTTGTCCACTTCATCCGGGGGCGTTTAAGATGAAATGCAGGTCACCCATTGCTGGCTATTCCGCTCTGTCCTCATTTCAAGACTCTTGTACTGTGGTCCTCAAATCAGTCCTCTTTTTCAACTCCTGTTCATCTAATTTGGACTCCCCTGGTGGCTCAGATGGTAAAGTGTCTGCCTACAATGCTGGAGACCTGGGTTTGATCCCTGAGTCGGGAAGATTCCCCTGGAGAAGGAAATGGCAACCCATTCCAATCTTCTGCCCGGAGAATCTCATGGATGGAGGAGTCTGGTGGGCTACAGTCCGTGGGGTCGCAAAGAGTCGGACACGACTGAGCGACTTCACTTTCACTTTTCATCTAATTTGGGGTTATGTCCATTAACCCAACTGATACGGAGGATGAAAGTATCAGTTTAAGGCCTCAAATAATGTTTCTTTAAAGCTTGGAAGTGAAAGCGAAGTCAGGACTGATTTCCTTTAGGATGGACTGGTTGGATCTCCTTGCAGCCCAAGGGATGCTGAAGGGTCTTGTCTAAGACCACAGTTAAAGATGTGGGTACAAGTCAGCAAAGAGAACGACTCCCACATACAAGACCCCCATGTCTATACCACAGGCTGTATGCTGAGGCCAGAACCCTCAGGAACCGGGGGCCTTTTCGAATAAAGTGGTAATCTCGGAAATGAGATAAGGCTGCCTTAATCTCGGGCGTGTTTCCTTTCTCCTTTCCAGCCACTTTGCTTTCATAAGACAGAAAATACTGTTACATGTCAGAGAAAAACCCAGAGATCCAAACTCGAAGCGGTAAGTATGGTTAGGCCTCTCCCCGTCTGCACTGTTAGGACGAAGCTTGACCTGTTTATCATATCCTTAAGCCTCTATCTGCTACTTTAAAATTCACTTCCAGGCCGACAGGCTTCCACCGAGCCTCCGTCATTAAGCGTCTAATGTGGTGTCTGGCACTTACTCGCCACTTAACAGAAAAGTCAACTCATTTTGAACAAATATTCCTTGAGCTCTTGCAACCCAATCAACACCATTTTAGCTGAGGCGGGGGCTGGGGTGTGAGCATCTCTGAGAAGTATCACGTGGGGAACTTAGGAATAAAGACTTACAAATAAATAAAGGCTGAACTTGCATGTAGTTTGGTGGTGGGAAGCTGGAGAGAGGCAGGTGGGGAGGAGATCCGTCAAGGGGTGTTCACAGATTCTGCATTTTTGTCTTGGAGCCAGCAAAAGGCCAGTTAAGGTTTCTGAGCGGAGATGGAACGCTTACATTTGCTTGTAGGACTAACCTAGTGACTGGAAAATTCCGCGGGGCTACAGTCCATGGGGTTGCAAAGAGTCAGACGCAACTGAGTGACTGCACGTTCATGATTGTGGCGACGGTTCAAGTGAGAGGGTCTGTGTATAATTCCTGGTGACAACTTGAGTTCAAACTACGAGGAGCATCTTTGTAAAGAATCAGGATTTCCCACAAGCTCTCCCGTCTTCCCAATAATCCCTTGCTTTTCCGTGCTTCCTCCTTCTCCATGCAATCCCCTGTGTTTCCCACAAAGCTCTATTTCCCGTAATCCCCTACTTCTTTCTCCAACCCCATGTCTTTTCCGCAATGCTACACTTCTCCCACAATTTTCTTTCTTCCCCATAATCCTTGTCTTGCCCACAACACTCCATTTTCCCACAGTTTCCTGTTTCATTCCAGAATTCCTCTTTCGAATAATTTTACTTTCCCACAGCTCTTTGCGGTCTGTGGTCCGTCTCATATCACCATTTTATCTCCTAGGGTTCTGTTCCCGACCACATTTCAGTTCTTCTGCTATTTTATTCTTCTATGATTTTCTGTGTTCTCATTTTTGTTTTTTTCCTTTTCCACAACTGACTATTCATCCCCGAGTTATTCATTCTTCCGCAAAAATCTCCCAGGGCTCCGCTAACCCTCTTTTTCACGATGACCAGTCTCTCCTACAGCACACTGTCCCTGAAATGAAACAAAGCAAGACTGTATGATCCTTGCCCACTGCCGCCTGCCATCCCATCATGTTCTCTGCCTGCCTGAAGCTGGTGGAGAAGTTTAGTCAAAGAATCAGTTTAATCAGAGAGGTGAGAAATGCTAAAAACAAAGGAAAACCGTCAAAGGAGACCAAATAATAATAATGTACTTGTTAAGTGTAGTGAGATTTCCACTGTAGCTCAAACGGCAAAGAATCTGCCTGCGAGGCAGGAGACCTGGGTTCGATCCCTGGGTCGGGAAGATCCCCTGGAGAAGAGAATACTCCAGTATTCTTGCCTGGAGAATCCCATGGACAGAGGAGCCTGGTGGGCTACAGTCCATGGGGTCACAAAGAGACATGACTGAATGACTAACACACACATACACACAAGGACCTTTAGTTCTTTCTGAAGGGGCTATAGGTAATATTCTGAGCCACCTCCTGTGAGCTGTCTTATAGATACCAAAACACACCAGGTGGAAACGTTAACTACACGATGACCCGACTGTACCCAGGACTTGAGCTGCCAACAGTTCCGAGAACTGACCGCAAAGACATGGGAACACGTGCACCCAGGAAGTAAAGATTGTCTGTACCTAAAACAACCATGGTGCTGCTCTCAGTGAAGATGACTGTCAGAGGTGACTGTACTGTTTCTGCGTGTACACCCCCCCCCCAACTTTGTCTCATCCTCTGCCTGTCGGGTGGTTGGCCTTTGGACAGACGTCTGCCACCCTCCCCTGTAGTTGCTGGCATCTGAAATATAGCAAAATTTTCCTTTCCACCAACTTGGCCCGCTTATTGGCTTTTGAGCAGCGAGCAGCCAGACCCTTTCACGTATACCTTTTGGTAACCATAATTTTCTGTTCTGACAATTCTGTATCTCTCCCTCAAGTTCCTGTCCTTTCCCACAGCAGCCTTTCTCACGATTCTCTCTCTCCCATCTCTCTGTATCCTCTGAGCACAGTTCCGTGGCTCCAAAAGTTCCTCTCTCTCTCCAGAATTCCACGCTTTCTCACGGTTCTCTTTCCCCCTCATCATCCCTTGTCTCCCTCTTGCAGTTTGCTCTTCTTCTTCAGTTCTTACTCACAATACCTTGTCTTTCCCTCCACGCCCTGTTTCATCTTTGTTTTTCCCCCCACACGGTTCTATTTTGCACACTCTTCCCTTGATCTTCAGAGTTCCCTGTTCTCTCCCACGCTTCCCTGTTACCTTCCACGTTTCTATTCTGTCTCATCCATCTTGTTGTCTCAGATTCTTTCCTGCCACCCACATGTGATCCACATAACTCCTGGTGGTTCCATGGGTTCCCAATGCCCAGGGAGTGTGGGAGTTAACAGACCCCAGGGCCTCCACTCTGTCAGGCTGGCTAAACCTTGAAGACGATTCCACAGCTTGAAGGGGATGCGGGGCTAGGCGTCACGTGTTCTCTACAGCTTATGCTCCGTACCTCCTGGTTGGTGTTGCCAATTTAGGGCTTTGAGGTGTCAAGGAATCCAAGGATAATGGCCCAGGGCCCAAGAGACGACATGCCTCCCCGAATGGTAGGTCTGCACAGAGCCAGGAAGCTCCAAAGAGCCTGCCTAGACTTGCAAGGCTCACTGCTGGGAGTTGCTGGGAAGGAGGCCTGGCCCTTGGGCACTGTGAGGTCACCAGCAGCTGCACTTCCTGCAGGGACACTCACGTATTCACACAGCACCGATGCAGAATGAGTACACACCCACCACGGCCTTGTTGGATTTGCTGAGACCAGACGAGAAACCCGTGGAAAGTCAGACATGCTGGAAAGCGCTCGGTGCAGACAGCAGACCAGCTCAGCCCAGGCGGGGCTAGGGGGTCATCTGCCACGGTGCTGGCATCTGAGACTCACAGAGGGGTTGTGGCAAGAAGGGGTCTCCTTTGTGGAGCCCGAGGGGACAGCGAAGGATGCAAGAACTTAGGAGAAACAAAAAACCACAGGATGTGGAGCGTGTCCCAAAGTGTCAGGTCACGAGGGTGGGTGCTGAGCTGAGACCTCAGTCACAAGCCGCTGTGTGACCCTCCAGGCCATGGTCTTTCTGCAAGAACTACAGAAACTGCACACAAGTTCCCACGAGCTCAGGATGTGAGAGTAAACAGTGTGGGGTGACCCTGTGAGAAATCAAAGCCTTTGTGAAGCGCCTCCAGCAGGAATGCGGTTTTGGAACTGGAAATCGTCTTCCCAGCTGGTGCCTGGTCTCCAGTTGAGCTGTTTCAAATCCTAAAAGATGACGCTGTGAAAGTGCTGCAGTCAGTATGCCAGCAAATTTGGAAAACTCAGCAATGGCCAAAGGACTGGAAAAGGTCAGTTTTCATTCCAATCCTAAAGAAAGGCAATGCCAAAGAATGCTCAAACTACCTCACAGTTGCACTCATCTCATACGCTAGTAAAGTGATGCTTAAAATTCTCCAAGCCAGACTTCAGGAATACGTGAACTGTGAACTTCCAGATGTTCAGTCTGGTTTTAGAAAAGGCAGAGGAACCAGAGATCAAATTGCCAACATCCGCTGGATCATTGAAAAAGCAAGAGAGTTCCAGAAAAAAATCTACTTTTGCTTTATTGACTATGCCAAAGCCTTGAAGCGTGTGAATCATAACAAACTGGAAATTTTTTAAAGAGATGGCAACACCAGACCACCTGACCTGCCTCTTGAGAAACCTGTATGCAGGTAAAGAAGCAACAGTTAGAACTGGACATGGAACAACAGACTGGTTCCAAATTGGGAAAGGAGTGCATCAAGGCTGTACATTGTCACCCTGCTTATTTAACTTCTATGCAGAGTACATCATGAGAAACGTTGGGCTGGAAGAAGCACAAGCTGGAGTCAAGATTGCTGGGAGAAATATCAACAACCTCAGATACGTAGATGACACCACCCTTATGGCAGAAAGTGAAAATGAACTAAAGAGCCTGTCGATGAAAGTGAAAGAGGAGCGTGAAAAAGTTGGCTTAAAGCTCAATATTCGGAAAACTAAGATCATGGCATCTGGTCCCATCACTTCATGGCAAATAGATGGGGAAACAATGGAAACTGAGAAACTTTATTTTTTTTTTTTGGCTCCAATATAACTGCAGATTGGGACTGCAGTCCATGGGGTTGCAGAGTTGGACACGGCTGAGCGACTGAACGGAACTGACTGCCTGGCCCCCCGGAGGAGCATGTTCTCCACTCCAGCCAAACGGCTGCTCCCACCGTCTTGACAGGCAACCTGGACTCTCCTGAGATGGGGCTGCAGGGTCCATGCCCATTGACGTGAGCCTTTCCCCGCCTCTCCCGTCTTCAAATTCCTCTGCTCTTTGGGAGCTCATCACTCTTGGTGTGACCTACTCCGACCTAGAGCCCCCCAGACGTATCTTCATCCTGCCCTGGGAGGACCCTACGAAACCATGGGGTTTCGTGGGATGGTTCTGGGGACACTGCAAGCACACACTTGCTTTTTTCGGTCATAGTCGTGGCCTCTTCCTGTATTTCAGGCTTCTCCAGGTATTTACATCCCTGAGGCTCTCTCTTCTCTTCCTTGGGTATTCTCCAAAACTCTGCGTGTGTTAAATAGGGCTCATTTCTGCCTGTCTTGATACATTAGTGTTTTAATGCTCAGAGGGACCTGTGTGGCCTCCCCCTGTTTCAAGGCCGTGACCCCACGGGATTTATGCATCTAACATTTGTTTATGGAGCACCTTCTATGCGTCAGGGGCCACACATACTAAGGCGACTGAGAGAGACAAATGTACCGTCCACTGAGACTCCCCATTCTAGCAGCAGAGACAGAATGAAAATCACGAAGAACTGAAGGACGTCCCTGGTGGTCCATGGGGAAGAATCCACTTGCCAGTGCCAGGGAGATGGGTTCGATCCCTGGGCCAGGAAGATTCCGCATGCTGTGGGGCAACTAAGCCCATGCACCATAAGTCCTGAGCAGGAAGTGCTATGAAGGACTCCAGCGGTTCCTTGGTGGTCCCTGGTGCTGTGAAGGACTCTTGGTGGTCTGGTGGTTAAGAATTAGCTTTGCAAGGCAAGGAACACCGGTCTGATCCCTGATCCAAGAAGAGCCCACATGCCACGGGGCAACAAAGCCTGTGTGCCACCAACTACTCGGTCTGTGAGCCACAAATACTGAAACCCGTGCTCTGCGGCAACAGCAGCTAGCGCAAGGACAAACCCGCTTCCCGCAACTAGAGAAAGCCCACGCACAGCAACCGAGGCCCGTCCCGCAACTAGAGAAAGCCCACGCACAGCAACCGAGGCCCGGCACAGCTACAAACACATAATTTAAAATAACGCACTTAAAGCACAGCGACCCAAGGGAAAAACAAAATGCTGGACGTCATCGAAATTAAACAAGTTAAAAAAATAAAGGAAAAAGGAAGTGCTGTGAACAATGGCTTATCCGTAGAGGGCAGGAGACTGGTTTCAGCAAGGTGTCCAGGACCCCTCTTTGAGAAGGAAGTGACGTTTGAGTTGAGACCTGAGTGCAGTGTGGGAGTGAACCACAAGAACATCAGGAGAGCTTCATGGGCAGGAAAGGGGACGTGCAAAGGCCTTGTGGCAGGACTGAGCTTGGGTGTAAAGAAGACTGGGCCTGAAGTTTGTGACTGAGCAGAGGGTCATGACAGGAACAGGATGCAGCCTGTGTATAGGCTGAGAGAATTTGGGATTTGGAGGTTTTCAGCAAGGGCAGTCACCTGCCTGATGCACAGTTGAAAAGGCCACCCTTCCCTATGCCTTCCATAGCACATTCCTGACACACACATACACACACACCCTAGAACCTGGCACAACAGCAGGCAAGCCTGGGTATTTCTGCCCCGAGGGAATAATCCTCACATCTGTTCCCACAGAGTCCACACAAAGGTATGTCATTGGGATGGATTAAACAGGCCTCTAGGAGTACAGTTTTGGCAAGTCACGCCTGGCTTTGATTCCACTTATTTCTCCCTACACCCTCCCCCCTCCTCCAACCACATGGCATCATCCATGAAAAGGCCACTCTCAGTTTTAGCAAGAGAAGGCCTCCGGGCAGCTCCTGGAATTGTGCAAGTGGTGGCCAGTGACCATGTAGCCCCACTGCCCTAGTGACCCGCCCCCCTGCCAGCATCACAGAGCACTGAGATAGCGGGACCCCTGATGTAGCGCAGGTCCCAGGGCCCCGAAGCTGCATGGTGTCAACAGGCCCGGTTTCCATTTGCCCTGAAGCATCCACAGGGTTTGGCTGAGAGTGTCTCAAGGGAGGGTAGTGGGTGGATACAGTCACAACATCAATCAAGTTGCCCGAGATGATTCTGTATGGTTTGCTCTGACCTTTGGGATGCTTTAATCCCACGTAGGTGGGCGTATTGTGTATTTTTCTTTTTTCTCTTTTTAATATGGCCGTGCAAGTTGTAAAAGGCATTCCGGACATTGACACCAACCGGTGACAATCTTTCCTCCTCGCCAGGTTCCGATGGCAGCACCATTGAAATCCACATCGCAAGTGGGTCCCGCGGCGGAAAGGTGGCGGATTCTCTTCCAAAAGTCCGAGGAGACCCGTAGAGAGGACGAGACAGGGGGGTCTGGACACTGTGTGTGTTTTCAGACGCGAGGGTTCTCATCCCTTACGACGGTACTCTTGCCCCGCAGTCAGCACACTGTGGGGTGCAGCGTCCCCCCCCACTGGATCTTCCTGCCATCACAGTTAAGAGCATGTTCCCTGGCAGCCTCCGTGTCATGCAGAGCCCCACCGTGAGCCTGTGCTTGGGAAGGAAAGCCAGATTCCCCTGGAGACCAGCAGCTTGTCCGGAGTCTCCGTGGACGTTCGTTTTTCTAATCTGGCTGTAACTTCAACGCCAGATCCAGGTCCTTGGAAGAGTTAATAAAAAACAATAATAATAAAAAAGAAGTAGTTGTGTCCGAGCTCCCAGCCTGACTTGGGGTCTGTCTGAATAACACCTCTAAGCTAATACTCTTGTTGAAGATAAGTGATAAGCAGGGACTGGTGACGCGCCTGGGAGCAAGTTTCTCATCACCACTAGGGGGCAGAGGAGGGCAGGCTTGGACCCCCAGGTTAGCCTTCGCTCGGTCCTCAGATGTGTTGAGCGGTGGTGATTCAGTCTAAGGGAGGCTTCCGTTCCTGTTCAGTTCAGTGGCTCAGCCGGGTCGGATTCTTTGCGACCCCATGGACTGCAGCACGCCAGGCCTCCCTGTCCATCACCAGCTCCCGGAGCTTGCTCAAAGGCATGTCCATCCAGCCGGTGATGCCATCCAACCATCTCATCCTCTGTCGTCTCCTCCACCTGCCCTCAGTCTTTCCCAGCATGAGGGTCTTTTCCAAGGAGTCAGTTCTTCGCATCACGTGGCCAAAGTATTGGAGCTTCAGTATCAGTCCTTCCAATGAACACCCAGGACTGATCTCCTTTAGGATGGACTGGTTGGATCTCCTTGCAGTCCAAGGGACTCTCAAGAGTCTTCTCCAACACCACAGTTCAAAAGCATCAATTCTTAAGCACTCAGCCTTCTTTATGGTCCAACTCTTACATCCACACATGGCTGTGGGAAAAACCAAAGCTTTGATTATCCGGGCTTAAGACCTGACTCTGCTCAGATCATTGCCTACGTTTCCATCTTTCCATAATTTTACATATATACTAATATATGTATTAATGTGAGAGTTGGACTGTGAAGAAAGCTGAGCGCCAAAGAATTGATGCTTTTGAACTATGGTGTTGGAGAAGACTCTTGAGAGTCCCTTGAACTGCAGGGAGATCCAACCAGTCCATTCTGAAGGAGATCAGCCCTGGGATTTCTTTGGAAGGAATGATGCTAAAGCTGAAACTCCAGTACTTTGGCCACCTCATGTGAAGAGCTGACTCATTGGAAAAGACTCTATTGCTGGGAGGGATTGGGGGCAGGAGGAGAAGGGGATGACAGAGGATGAGATGGCTGGATGGCATCACTGACTCGATGGACGTTAGTCTGGGTGAACTCTGGGAGTTGGTGATGGACAGGGAGGCCTGGCGTGCTGAGATTCATGGGGTCGCAAAGAGTCAGACATGACTGAGCAACTGAACTGAATAATATAAAGCTGTCCTTTGGTATCCATGAGAGATTTGTTCTGGGAACCCCACGGATACCAAAATCCACAGACGCCCTCCACACCTGTGTAGTCTGCTGTCGCGGGGCAGTGTGGATGACTGTTTACAGACTTTATGTATTATAAACATACATGTGTATACACGTATTTGGAGACAAAAATATTGTACACACTACACACAAGCCACCTAGGTAAGTCTATGGCACAAGCACACACCGTTTCCTCAGTTCTGTATGACCCTCATTCACATCAAGATTAGGACTCTTGTCTCACACTGGAAAAGCTGTCCAAGCTGCTTCTGGATTTGTGCTTTTGAAGTCCTAGGGCCACAGATGGGATTCAGGGCATCCCACAACCGTGACCATGGTACCCCAGGGCTGCACACTCCTAAAACTGCAGTTGTTATCACAGCCACCTTGACTCAAACTGTCCAGTAGCAGTAAAAAGGACTTTCGAGCCTTTCTGGGTTTTTAACCTCTGTATTGATATCCTGTCTGCCCCAATCATCAGAGAAGCCCCGAGACCTCTTTTCTGAGGGTTGCTCCTGCTGAGCAAGACATGGCCCCAACCCCACTCTAGAACAAAGATGCTGGCTGCTGGCTTCCCCAGGCTCCCTTGCAGCTAGAGTGTGTCTGGCACGGCCGCTGACACTCGTGCCCCAAGTCAACGTTGGAAACTGACACGCAAGGCAACGGGCTGTGCAGAAGCGATGCCGGGGAAGGGTTGGCAGCTGGCATGTCTGCTTTGGAAGGCAGCCTGTGTGAGAACCCAGGGGCCAGCCCAGCATCTGGCATCGAGCTGTGGGCAGCTCCCCAGTGCTGTGTGTTACCTGCATGGGCCTGATTCGGTGCCTGGCCTAGCCAGTTCTATCTGCACCGCCCACAGCACCTGGGATACCCCAAAACTGCTCAATATACTCCTCAGCCATTCTTTCTGGCTTACGTTAGCCAGAGTTCAGTGGCTCAGCTGGTAAAGAATCTGCCTGCAATGTAGAAGACCTGGGTTCGATTCCTGGGTCGGGAAGATCCCCTGGAGAAGGGAATGGCAACCCACTCCAGTATTCTTGCCTGGAGAATTCCATGGACATAGGAGCCTGGCGGGCTACACACAGTCCACGGGGTAGCGGAGTCAGACATGACTTGAGTAACAGTTTAACTTTCAGTTCAGTTCAGTCACTCAGTCTTGTCCGACTCTTTGCCACCCCACGGACTACAGCACACCAGGCCTCCCTGTCCATCACCAACTCCCAGAGTTTACTCAAACTCACGTCCATTGACATGAGTTTCACTTTCCCACACCTTCAGTTCAGTTCAGTTGCTCAGTCGTGTCTGACTCTTTGCAACCCCATGGACTGCATCACACCAGGCCTCCCTGTCCATCACCAACTCCCAGGGTCCACCCAAACCCATATCCATTGAGTCCGTGATGCCATCAAACCATCTCATCTTCCTTCTCCTCCTGCCCTCAATCTTGCCCAGCATGAGGGTCTTTTCAAATGAGTCAGCTCTTTGCATCAGGTGGCCAAAGTATTGGAGTTTCAGCTTCAACATCAGTCCTTCCAATGAATACCCAAGACTGCTCTCCTTTAGGATGGACTGGTTGGATCTTCTTGCAGTCCAAGGGACTCTCAAGAGTCTTCTCCAACACCACAGTTCAAAAGCATCAGTTCTTCGGTGCTCAGCTTTCTTTATAGTCCAACTCACACATCCAAACATGACCAGTGGAAAAACCATAGCCTTGGAATGAGCCTACTCATTGCCCTATTGCAAAGATTCCCTACCTCCTCATTCACAATCATGGTTTTGGTGGAGTTTCTCTCAGCAACTCGGCTCAAGCATAAGTGTTTCCCTTTATAGGAGCTCCCATGCTCCAGAGTATTATTAACTTCAAGGTTCAGGGGAAGGTAACACTTTTAACAGTCCCTGCCTGCCCCCACCCCTGTGGAGTGTTCCTCCCCTCAACTTCCCATGCTGCTCTGCGTGTGGAACTGTATCTTAACTTTGCTTACCTTGCACGTGGATGAAGACACCTGGCAGAAAAAGGGAGCCAGGCTGGGGAAAAAACAACAAAAATTCCACCCAATTCTGAGTCTTTCGTAAAGGTCCATATCTGCTGCCCACGCCTTCCCATGCGTGTAAACTAGTGGTTTGCAGGCTCCGAACACTGACAGTGACCAACACCAGTGCCCACAGGTGCACAGAACCCTTGAGTGAGGATGAAGAACACCTCGAAGACCTTTTAGGAACATCACCCAGATGTGGGCCCCTAAAACAACCCAAACAAGCTCTCTGCTCCGTGAGTGGAAACTCAAATTCCCAAAAGAAACTGGGGAAGGGCGGTGGTTCTCAATGGACAAATATTTTTAGAATCACTGCCGCAGAGGGTTCCATAGAGATGAAAGTTAGGTAAAAGCTCGGGCAATCTGGTCTCAACCCAGTTTCCATCATAGCGCAAAGAGACCTCCTTGGAGCTGTGCCCGAGCTACCAGCGTGTTGCTTCAGCTACGGAAGCCCGAGTTCCAACACACTCATTTACCGGTGGTTAAGTCCCGCCTTGCGACGTGCACCCCGGGGGTCCGGGACATGGGTCACCCCAGGCCCTTCAGCAGCAGGGCTTGGGAGTGCTCAGAGATTCACCCCAGATCCGCCACGTGCAAGCACCCTCGGTCAGCTCAGCGAGGCTTACAAAAAAGAGAAAAAAGCAGGCAGGTCTGCACCCTAGGCAACACTGGGGCAGAAGCAACAGCCTAGGTCTGGTGTGATTCCCACACAGGGTCAGCTTGTGGCCAGACATGGGGCTCTTTGAGGTGGCTCACATGCACGGCCAAATGCAGCCCGTCTGACCACCTCTGTGTCAGCTCCCCGCTGCCTATCACCAGGGGAACATCGCTTCAAAGTGACCATGTCACTTCTGTTTACTGATTACAGTGGCATAAAGGTCACCGTCTGCATATGTCTGCCTGCACCGTGGGTTGCACCCAGTCACCGGCATCCCTACGACTTTAGGTTCTTCTAACTCTTTATTATTCATCCTGGAACTCAAAACTGCCAGTGACCCAAGCCTGCAGACAGGAGAACATCCATCCACTTTTTGACTTTTCTAAAACTGCCAGCCTGAAACAAAGTAAGGAGAAGGAAACTAGTTACCAAAAAAAAAAAAAAGCACGCTTGCCTTTCACATCATAATGCATCTGCAACCTCTCTGATCTCTTCATCTGGTTTACAACCAACCGGTTGTAAAAGCAGCCCCGGCCCCTGCCCATTTCTCCAGGAGAAAAAAAAAAAAGAGCTTGGGGACTTGAGGCAGCGGAGTTAGGTTAGCGTGGGTCCCCCAGAGATGCTGCGCCAGACGAACAAGAAAGCGCACGCGGAAAGTTCTCTATCAAAATAGAGCAATTTATTCAAGACAACCGAATATGGCCTGTTGATTCTCTCTTGGAACAAATGAGCCATCTCTCTCTCTCACTCGCACACACACACACAAACACACACACACAGTGATTCTCTTTCCGGGAGCGCGTGAGGGTGGGGGTTGCAGTAGGGGATTGGTGGAGAGAACGGAACGGGGTTGGGGGGTGGGTCCCGGGTGGATGGAACAGAAGCTGGAAGATGCGGACAGAAGGACATCTGGCTGTACGTCTGACACAGACAATAAAAACCGCAGAAGCCAGACATTCACAAACCTCAGGGAGCGGCGGGAGGGTAACAGTCTGCATTGGATGGGAAACACGATCGGCGGGGAAAAAAAAGTGGGCTGAAAGGTTAAAAAAAAAAACAAAAACAAAACACGGAACAAAGTAGACCCTTACTCCCGACAAAGTGCACTTCACTTGGCTCCGAGATGTCTTTCCAGAAAGACAAAGTGAATGAACATCGTGGTTCTGTAGTCATCGAGTGGGATTAGACGCACTTCCCCAGGCGTGTGTGCGCTCGAGCGCGCAGGACGAGCTCCCCAGCACGGAGGACAATTCCGGGGGTGGATCTGCGGGTTCCTCTCCGCTTTCAGCACCAAGGTCCCATCTGCGCACTGAGGCCTAAACAGCGCTCTACACGACGTCTAGGAGCCGCTTGCATGGATGAATCGATGCGCCCCCCGCGCACTGGCAGAGGGTGTAGCAGGCGTGACTCGGGGCAGGCATGGTTTCCAGGGGCGCTGGCTGCCTCCTGGCGCCGGTCCCCACCCCAGGGGCTTCTTCCCGCTGGTACATGGGCAGTTCTGCCTTCCTCAGCAGCGTCAGGTCATCGCCACGCCTGGTATCCAGTCCTTGTCCTTGGCCTTACAGCCTGTGTGGCTCCAACCCAGCAACTTCCAGCCTGGTACAGGTATACCAGGAGGGCCCCGTCAACACTTGGGAGGCCCTTCGTACCAACCTCCCGGTCGGTAATGATCCTCTCGTGAGCCTTTTATACCGAATCCCACCTTCACCACCCTCCAGCAGCATTTGGCTCATCAAATGTAAACCGTGTCTGGACCTGGGACAGCTGACGCTGTGTGGACAGCGACAGGTGTTCACTCTGGGAAGGGTCCAGATGGTGTTCAACTAGACCTCTGCAAACTGCATCTCAAAGTTCATCATTTTGGGGGGTGGGAGGAGCAGTGATTATCCGTGGACCCCCGAGGGCGTCTGCTATCTTCAAAGGTGGGAGTGGAGACTCCAATAGAACACTGACCTTCTGAAAGGACGTTTAGATACAGCAGAGCCTTAAGAACATGCCCAACCTGTGCAGAGTGCCTTTTGGTCTTCTGTCATCAGCGGGGTTTGAAAAACTCTCAGATCCACGGAGATAATGATCTGAGAGAGATGAATGCACTCTGGCTTTGGGGCTGCTCCTGGGACAATCCAACTTCTGCGCAAAGGCCTAGCCATGCCTTACCGTTGGCTTTTGGGTCCATGGACAGATACCACCAATCTCTGAATACCATCCAGGCCGGTTGCTGGAACACAAAAGGGCTGCAACCTACCCACTGCCAGCCCCACCCCGGGCGGAAGATGGGTAAGCCCAGAGGCCCTGCTGCTAATTTACAAGCTGGGTGGGCATGGGGTCATGACAACGGTTAAAAGTACAAAGATCACCTGATCCGAGGGAAAGGAAAACTCCCCTAGGGACACACAAAGCCATGTTTTAATACTTTTTTTTTAAAAAAAAAAACAGTAAAAAGATTCATTGTTTAAAAAAAAGGACAATTTCTCCTGACCTGCCGCCAGAGGAAGCAAATTGTGAAGACGGCTTGTGAATTGACATACCCTACCTCTGTTAATTCACCCTCAGGACTGAAAACCTCTCCCCGATCACTTCTGTCGCTGTGAGACCCAGTGAGGTCCCAGAGGCCCCTCCAGTTGGTCAGCCCTGGNCCCGCCTCCCCCACCCTTCCACCCCACCAACCAAGACGACAGGATTCCAGCCCATAGAAAAACCACGGGGACAAAGGTTCTAGAAAATAGAAACTGTTGGGATTACAAAGGTACCCATTTCATCCATACAAACTGGTCTTTCGAACGTCCTTGTGAGAGTTTAACTGTAGTGTCCAAATTTTTAGGGGGAAAAAAAAAACCAACCCATTGACGGGAGTTTTCCCTCCCCTTTTGGTTCATCACAGCATTTTCTTTCTCTTTTCATTTTGGTACAGGCTTTCCTGGTTTTTCGTTCCTCTCAACCATCGGCGCCTGTTCTGGGTGGAAACCGATCCGTGCGCCTTGTCAAGCTGGCGGCTTCGTGCTCTGCCGGGGCTGGACGTTCCGGGTGGAAACCATTCCTTTTCCCCCCCTTTGATAGGACTTGCGTGTGTGTTTTCCATTTTAAACTTCTCAGTGAAGGTTATGAAAAAAGAAAAAGAAAAACTAGAGACTCCTGTGGCCAGGGGTGACTTGGTCTCAAAGGACACTCCCTAAGGTCAGGTTGGTGCTGTTTGGGAGCTGACGGAACTGTGTCTGAATAGTGCTACAACCCCACACGTCCACTGCTGGTCCGTTAGAATTCTCTTCTCATGTCTATAATATTTTTTCTGTGTGTGTTTACTTTCGCAGATCTAACACGCACACCTGAAAGGAGAGAGAAAAGCGCCTGTTATCTAGAGAGGCAACACAAGATGCCCTTAAGAGCTCAGGACAGCACGTGGCCTGTGGACCAAATCCGGCCCACCGTCCACTTGTTTATAAATAAAGTTTTATTCACACACAGTCCAGAGGGTTCAATCAGACCAGCTCTAGCAGACGGGTGAGTGTCTAAACATTATTAGCAACCAACTCCAGGCCACGGCCATCGATGTGTGCCACAGACCAGACCACTACACGGTGGAGCAGATGGCAGCTGAGGCCTGAGCATACATCTGGTGGGAGACTGGGGGGTGCAGGCTGCCAGCCAGCCAGCCAGCGCCCTACCCTACATCTCAGGGCAATTCCAAGTGCAGAAAGCTAGACACCTCAGGGGACCAGCACAGGGTTACTGGGACCCAGGAGACCTGTTGAATGGAAAGTTGGGCTTCATCACGGGAGGGTCCAGGTAGGAGCGCAAAGGTTGAAGCCAAGGGTGGACCAAGTTGCTCAGCCTCCATACCTGTGATGTGGGGGTCACTTCTCTGCTGTGGGGGGAGGTCCCAAGCACCCCAAGACTTCCAGCAGCAGCTCTGGTTTCCACACCAGGTGCCAGAAACCACCCCCCCCCCCAAAAGCACTAACAACCCAAATGCCTCCAGACACCTCCCATGTCTCCAGGGGTGCAGACAATCAATGCAGCTGAGAACCACCAATTCCACCGGGAAAGAAAGCACACATCATTCAGGAAGTGAGAAGAGCTGTCCGCTCCCAGAACACTGCCCAGCCCAGATGCTTCCTTCACCAACAATGTCTCCGAGGCCCATCACGGCCCTGGGAGTACGCCCACGTGGGTCTCAGGGGTCTGGACTGCTCGTGACCTCACCCTCCCTCCTCCCTGCACACCCCCCTCCTGCCTGGGGAAACCCCAGGGTGCTGCTTACGGAGCCGTCTGACGCACTGGCGCCCACTTTGTCGCCCCGGGCATTCCAGCACACCTCGAAGATGCCCCCGGTGCCTCGGTAGCTGTGGACGAGACTTCCGCTCTGCAAAGCAAGGGTGTCGTCACTCAAGAGGCGAAACGCTGGTGAGGCCACCCTACCCCACCCCACCTGGGGATGTCAGCCCAGAAGCTTCCAAAGACACAGATGTTAATAGAACTTTCAGTTAAAGGGGTTCTGGCAGCTGTAGGGACATATGACTCAGAACTACGGCCACAGGGTGGGGGAGCGGTACCTAAATGACCCTTGGCTGCCTACCACAGCCTCTACGGTTTCCACCAAGCTAATGCCTCCCGGGGGAAGAAGAAAGTCAGCAAGATCGGATATGTGCTTATATTTCAACCAGGCTTCCATCTCACTGAGTGTTCAAGGGAGCCTCAGAATGACTCAAGAGAGTTTTATGATTTAGTAGGGGGAAAAAGGATGCGAAATGTGGGAAGCTGCTATATTTATACAGCACAGGGACCTCAGCTCGGTACTCTGCCGTTATCTGGAGGCTTGAAGATGGGTGGGAGAGGGAGGTTCAAGAGGGAGGGGACATATGTTTACACATGGCTGATTCCCTTGCTGCATAGCAGCAATCAGCTGTAAAAAAAAAAGCAATTATCCTCTGATTTAAAAACAAACAAATAAACAAAAGGTGGGTAAAATGATTTGCTGAGCTGCTGACGGCAGAACCCGGCTAATGATGGCAATTTTTTTGAGAGTCAAGCATCCCCCTGCGATTTGAGTTCGATCCCTGGGTCAGGAAGATGGCCCTGGAGAAGGGATGGCTGCCCTCACTCTGCCATTCTTGCCTGGAGAATCCTGTGGACAGAGGAGCCTGGCAGGCTGCGTAATATAAGTCCATGAGGTTGCAAAAGTCGGACACCACTGAGCGGCCGAGCACACACGTGGGCGGCCGTCAGCCTGGTTCCACGTCAGGGCACTGTTGCATCTCGTTTGCCAAGAAGGCACGATGGCGTGAGGCGGCTGCAGAGGAGGAGCCCAAGGTCTCAGCAGACCACCCTTGGCCCCAGGCTGGCTAATGTGGCATCCGTTACTACCTCCCTTGAGAAAGCATGCTCATCAGTGTCTGCCTGGCCTCAGGGCACACCAAGGGGGTGGCGGGTTGAAAAAAGGCCGCTTCATGCATCCTGGGACCACATGCAATGTCTGCTGCTGTCAATGGAAGGCAGTGGGCGCAAGGCTTCCTGCCAAGGACTCAGAAAAAAATAACCCAAGTCCCTGGCAGGGGTGACCCAGCATCCACAGAGAGCCCGGGGCAGATGGCGCTGGGTAGACTTCTGACCCTCTGGGGAACTGGGGATGTGTCTAGGTCCGTGTCCGAGGCAAGGCGTTCCTGAGTGCAAACTCTGGTTTCACTAAGAAAGTGAAATCAAAGCGTCAGTCACTCAGTCGGTCCGACTCTTGGTGACCCTATGGACTGTAGCCCGCCAGGCTCCTCTGTCCATGGGATTCTCCAGGCTAGAATACTGGAGTGGGTTGCCATTCCCTTCTCCTGGAGAATCCTCCCAACCCAGGGATCGAACCCGGGTCTCCCAAAATGCAGGTGGATTCTTTACCATCTGAGCCAGCAGGGAAGCCCCCGGGTCAGTGAGAACTTGACTGCATTGGGGGTGGGGCTGGGGGTTACCCGGGCAGTGGGAATGCAGGGGGTTTACCTGAGTGTTCCAGATGTGCACACACTTGTCGAAGGAGCCGCTGGCCAAGTACTTCCCGTCGGGGCTGAAGGCCACGCTGTACACGGGTTCCTGGTGCTTGGTGAGCGTGTGGATGCACACGCCCCGCTCCACGTCCCAAAGTCGGACGGTAGAATCGAAGGAGGCGCTGGAAAGACATAGAGAAGGTCACCGCGGATGCCCGTGGGTTCAAAGAAGGTCACCGCAGCTGTCGGCAGGTTCCCACCGGTCTCCCGAGGACGCCACTCTCACAGTGGGAGTGACCTTCTTTACATTTCAGAGACCAGGAGCGGGTACCTCTTCCTCCTCTAGAATGTGACTCAACACGTATGGAACACACAGCCTCCGTCCAGGGAGGGGACATGTATGCCTGTGGCCGATGCATACTGAAGTCTGCAAAAACCATCACAACGTCGTCACGTTTTTCTCTTCCAATTAAGATACATAAATTAAAAAAAAAAAAAGTCACGCAATAAATCTCTTTCTCTTTTTGGGTGCCTTTATCCAGGGAACAAATTGACAGCCACAGTCACTTATTTCTGCACTTCTCTGAGACACGAATGACACGCATTTGCTCCATTTTCTAAAACGGTCCCATCACTGACAACACAGTATCGCTGCCAAGTGGAAAACAAAGCCAAAAATAAAGCCGAGAGCCGCATGCAGGGAAATGGCTAAGTGGGCGAACACAAATTTTGATCCCACAGGAATTAAAATATAATAGTATCCACATACATAATCGCACTCCCGGGAGCTGCACATTTTAGTTTCGTCTAAATCTGAAAGAAGAGCGTGCGTGCATGCGTGCCAAGGTGTCCCATTCATGCCTGACTCTGCGACCCCATGGACTGCAGCCCCGCCAGGCTCCTCTGTCCATGGGATTCTCCAGGCAAGAATACTGCAGTGGGTTGCTGTGCTCTCCTCCAGGGATCTTCCTGACCCAGGGATCGAACCCATGTCTCTCTTACAT
>SJYQ01001191.1:0-80841 GCA_006410935.1 Redunca redunca
AGCCCCGGCAGTTCCTCCTCTGCCTGGGTGCTGGGGACCCAGAGGCTGAGCCACGGGGTTTGCGGTGGGGAGACCCTAACTGCACTTCGAGGGGTCTGGAAGTCTCCTGGGGTCACAAGCAAAGAGGCCTCCATTGGACGAGAGAAAAATGCACAAGGTTAGACAAAAACGTGCAGCCCACACTTTGAAGCCAGCTTCTTGTTTGGCAAGTGGAAGGGCCAGGAAGTGCCTGAGAATGAGCCCCCTGCACCCTCTGGAAGGCCCCAGGCCCAGTAAGCCGATGGCTGCCTCCTCTGGGGCCACCTCAGGACCTGGGTAGACTGATCCAGTCCAGGTTAGGACCCACATGTGTGTTCACCCAGAGCACAAATCACTGCAGCCCAGTCCACAGTGCAGGCTCATCCTTAGGGACAAAGCTGAGGACAGAGGTTGCAAGCTTGGGTGTCCTTTTTCCACTCTCTGGTGACAGAACCGGGGTGCAGGCTTGGGGTCAGACATGCCCCCTTTTGGGGCACAGGCTCAGCACCTTGGCCATGTCCGTCACGAAGCGTGGTGACTTGTTCCTGAGGGCAGCACAGGAGCAATGTGACATCAAAAGCAAAGGCAACAGAAGCAAAAACTAACAAGTGGGACTAAGTCAAATGGAATAACTTCTGCACAGAAAAGTAAGCCATCAGTAACATGAAAGGGCAACCTACAGAAATAGGGGAATAAGTCATAACATCCAATAGGGAGTTAATGTCCAAAATATATAAATAACTCATCAAACAGCAAAAGAATCCCAAATAATCCAATTTAAAATTGAGCAAAGGATCTGAACAGACATTTTTCCAAAGGAGACACACAGATGGCCAACGGGTACGTATGAAAAGTTGCTCCACGTCACTAGTCACCAAGCAGGTGTGAATCAAACCACAGCAAGGTCTCACCCATGCCTGCTGGGATGGCCCTCAAAGAGACAACAAACAAGTGTAAGTGAGGATATGGAGAGAAGGGAAGCCTCAGACACTGTTAGTGGGAATGCAAACTGGTGCAATCACTATGGGAAACAGAAAGCTAAAACAGAACTTCGATGTGATCCAGCAATCCCACCTCTGGGTATTTATTTGAAGAAAATGAAAACAGTAACTCGAAAAGACATCTACATTCTCATGTTCACTGCGGCATCATTTACAATAGCTGATATGGAAGCAACCTAAGTGTCTATCGATGGATAAAGAAACTGATTATTGGATGAAGGTAATGTAAAACACTAGTCATAAAAAAGAACAAAATCTTACCATTTGAGATACGGATGGACCTTGAGGGCACTGTGCTAATTTTTCTTGTGATCTCACTTACATGTGGGACCTAAAAACAAACCAAACCAAGTTCACAGATACAACGAGCAGACTGGTGGTTGTCAGAGGCAGGGGTGAGTGGTGGGTGGAGGTTAAAGTAATTAAGACCTGGGGATGTACTGTATGGTATGGTGACTAACCAACCATGCTGTATTTGAAAGCTACTGAGAGTAAATGTTTAATGTTCTAATCACAAAAAATCATAGGGACCATTTCAGAATACACGTGTTTCTAATCTTTACGCTATACACCTGACACTACTGTTACCTATTGATTACAACTCAGTAGTTTAAAAATTGCTTAATTCCACCTCTTAGGAAACATAAACCTCCAGGGAAACACCTGGTGTTAGCTGTGGCATCCCGTCAGCACAGGGGCTGTAGCCGGAGAGCAGCACACAGCCTGACCTTGCTTACGGTGACAGAGCCCACCGGCACCCTTCGCTCCCCGTCTTTACTGTTCTCTTTTCTGACCCACTTCCGGGGAGGCATGACTTCGGGAATCTGAACTGGGTCTTCTCCAGCTGCCCAAGACCCAAGGCCTGCCCTTGTCGCCAGGAATCGGCATGGCTGCCCTGAGGGCCATCTGAGAATTCCCAGGTCCCTCTGCCCACAAGAGCCCCTCCCAGCCAAGCAGGTGGTGTTCCTCGGCCCAGGGGTTGTTCCCCGCATGGAGGCCCACTGGCCCCTGGGTTGGCCAAGAGAGGGGCATGTGTGCATCTTGTTGACCTGTTGCAGGTCCCACCCAGCAGGTCAGGGAGCTTGCACTTCTTCAAGTTCCGGGCGGGGAGGGGGTGGGTGGGTGGTGCTGGACTGGGGATCCTATTTTGAAGAGGACTGAGCATTTCATGGTAGGAAGAGGATAAAGGTTAGGGATGGGCTCGTCTGTCTGGACCAGGACCCCAAAGTCAACTGGTCGGCAGACAGGTGCAGACCAAAGGGGTCTGGAGGTAGCCTCACTCCCTGGCCCCACGGAGCCCATCAGACCAGGCTCCCCAGGCTGGGGTAGAGCCAGAGCTTCGGCATGGCCCCAGGGGCTACTGACATTGAGCAGCTTGAAGTCAGTCGATGCTCTTCAGGGTACTGGAATCCTGGGTCCACAGGTGTGTGTGTGCATCCCATGTACACATGAGCATGTGCAGGCTCCATGGCTGTCAGGCTAATTCAGTGGGTCACACCTGCTGTGGACAATACCTTTTGCACCAAAAAAGACCTGGTCTCCGAATAGACCTTGGGAGGCCCAGAAGCCTGAGCTACTGCAGGCGTGGGATGGCTCCAAGGGGTCAGCGTGGGTGTGGGCTACCGCTGAACTTAGGGTCAAGTCCATCAGTTTCTGAGGCTCACTTAGGATTTGAACATGATGGCCCCATCTCTACCCCAGGTGACTTTATGTGGGCATTTCCTGAGTCAAGAACATTTAACAGAAGAAACAGAAGAGCCCAACACAGGGATACTTATTCTCATGGTAAACCTTGGATTTAAAGAACTGTATCCTCACCAATACTTGCCTGAGCACCCACCCTGCAGGCTTACAACTGAGCCACAGGGCACAGCACTCCCAGCGCAAGGACTTAAGAGACGATGGAACCCATACTTCATGCTCACGACGTACATGGGATCGGACAAAATACTATTTTTTTAAAAGTTGTATTCTTGAAAATTATAATTTTAAAAAAGTCAAAAGAAAACCCAAACAGTGCCTAAATCTTTATTTTTCATAACCTACATTTTTTCAAATTAGACAGTTTTACACTGAATGACACAAAAGGAAACTTAAATTACCAATAGTTTACACATAAGCTTGATTCCAGTCTTAATGAAAAAAGTAGAACAGAAACAGAAGCCCTGGAGAGGCGTCCGTGCCCCTGCCCTCCTGCAAGCTGGCGCCACGGCTGTTCCTTCAGGCCCATCGTCCGCTGCTCCTCAGACCTGGATGCAGACTCCGGCCATGCCTGCCCAGAGGCCGAGGCCCCAGTGCAGACTCCACATGGCACCGTGGTAGCCCTGACCACGTGGCAACATGACACATTTCTTGCCACACTAGCAACCGCCAGTGGTGGTTACAGGAGGGCCTGATCAGAAACAGCATATGACACGGACTCTCAGAGAGCATGACTGTGCGGAATTCATGTGAAACAGGGCGGGGCTCCCCCCCCCAACTCTCCAAACGACACTGCACAATTGTCCGAGGAGAATGCCGTCTGTGCTGCCGTCTCTGACTCTACCTGAGGGACTGCCCGCAGAGAGATGCTATGTGGCAGGAAGCCAGACACCCCCGTGCTTTCTGTGAGTGAAAAATCTCAGGAACCTCAGAAAGGCGGGGTTGGGGGACATAACATGGCTATTTGGCATATCACCCTTGCTTAATTAAAAAGGATGCAATAAAAATGACATCCAAGTGAAGTCTAGACTCAAGGCTGCGGGAGCGGAGGCCTCATGTGACCAATGGGTCACACCACTTGGGGGCCCGGCTGCCGTCACAGGGCCACACAGCGCAGATGGCCCTCCAGGGAGGGGCCTACTGAAAACCAGTGTCTGGGCTCCACAGGGCTTGGACTTCAGGGCAACATGCTGCATCGCTCCCTCCTCCAGCAGCCACATCACGGGGGTCCTGGGCCTCTCCAGCTCTTCCTATAGTATGCACTGGTTTTGGTGGAACAGGTCAATCATTTCAAACTCTCTTAGTCAGCAATCTCACAACTACAATGAAGTAAATTCCCTGCTCCTTTCAGGGGCCTCGGAAACATGAGCATGGTGTGGGTGTCCAGGCCTTTGAACAAAGACGCTGCTCTCCAGGAGACGGGCCTGCTTTCCTCCACAGGCGTGTCATGCTTATTAGCCATTTGTGATTCTAAAGAGATCATTTTTCACTTTCACTTGCAGATCCTGCCAGTTTCCACTTGACAGATTATATTTTGAAAACCCTTTCACAATTAGCTGTGATTAGTACATACTTAACATACTTTTAAGAAGAGCAGGAAAACATTCGAAGGTTTTAATCAGACTTCCATCTCCCTTTTGCAGCAGCAAAGAGGCAGAAATCAGTTCAACACACCAGTACAAGAGAAAAGGAAAAAAAACTTCAACAAATTAAAACAATATTCAAACCACAACATTGAGTTTATCTACATCCAGGTCAATAGTAACATTTATAATATATCAATTTTTATCAGATTTTTCTCTTTAGGGTACCTTTTTAATATGTTCTGATTATTTACAACTGTACAAGCAAAGCACACACTCCCAAGTGCACATATTTAATACAGTATCGACTATTTGCATTTACAGGATTTTTCAACAATCTGAAAAAAGATCAACTGTGTAAGATCTTCCAGGTAAATTACAAACACGGCTGCTAGTCCTCCCTACAGTGCTCACCCAGTGACACCGTGACAGCAGACCCCACTCATGCCAACCCAGGCCCATCTCAGAACTCTTAAGCTGTCCTATACAAAAGTTAAGGCAAAGTCATTTTCAAGTTTAAATAAAATTCAAGTCTTTAAATATTGGATGGAAATAATCTCTTTAAAAAAAAAAAAACCCTCAGTCTTATTAAATAACATTTTGTGGAATAAACTGTATGGTTACATTTAGCAAGAAATATTCTTATTTTAATGTCTGCTGCTTAGAATACGTAAAGAAAAAATTTAGGCATTTTAAAACAAAATAATTTATGTTAAACTTTATTATCAACTGCTAGCTTTAGTGCATGCGTGTTCTTGGAGAGCAGCACTTGGAGAAGGGATCACTGACCCTGTCTTGGAGGTAAGGAGAGTGGGCTGGACCCTCCGCCACCAGAGGGCACCACAACCGCCTCCCCCACGATCCTCGCGGGACCCGGGAGGCCCAGGGAGTTGGGGGGTGGGGGGCGGGAGGGCCGACTGTGAGGCAGGTTCCACGCCCTCCCCACCCACTCCCCACCCACTCCCCACCCACTCACGGGAGCAAAACGTCAGGGTACAATTTTGCGGTAACATGTCAGTGGGCTACAAAGTTTATATTTCATTTGACTTCTATTCACAATGTGCTTTGAGTTTATCTTACATAACAGCCACTTGAGACTAGAGTGAGGAGCTGGTTACTTGCTGGCAGGACAAGAGGGCTCTCGGGGCTGTCCAGTGGACCAAAACCGGACTCTGCTTAGAAAATGCTAGAACCACCTGTTAGGCTTCCAAGCGAAGGGCAGCTCCCAGGCTGGCGAGCCCCGCCCACTCCCTCAGGCTGCGCTCACAGCATCACCTCAGTCCTCCTCCCTCCGTCCTCAGCTTCACCCAGCGGCCTGGACATCTCAGAGATACGCACTTGCTAACCAGTTATTTTAAAAAATGAAGTAGCATAGTTCCGCTTAATTTAGAAAAACTCACTATATATATAGCTTGCATTCATAGCCACATGGAGGCTTAATAAAAAATATCAATTTGTTAGGATAAATGCATTTTCTATCCTGAAAAAAATCAGACTTATGCATCACCTCCAGTTAAGCACCAACCTAAAATAAGGTTTATATTAATTAAATCCTGAAAAATAGATTTTTTTCAAGAGGGGGGAAATCCGACTCATAGAAGAAAAATAACTTGCAGGCACCTTATGGGCCTCGTCTACACTGCAAGCTCCTAGCCAGCGGCTCACTCACGTCCGAGCGGGATAGTGCCTAGTTGTGGCGACCTCAGCTCCTCGCAGCCCTCCCAGACCTCGGTGCTCACTGAGGGGGCCTGGGTGGGGGGCTCTGTTCTCTGTGCGGACGCCGCCCCAAGCCCGGGGGTGACGGCCGGCGGCCCAGAGGCCTCCTCTGGTCTTTGGGTGGTCCTGGGCTGGATTTGGGGGCGGGGGGGTCTCTCTCCATGACCTTCCTCTCTTCCTTCCCACAGCCGACCGGGTTTGGCTTCTGTTCTTTCTGGGGTTGCAACGGGGAAGACGGCGGCTCTCTACTTGTCCTCTGACAAATCTCTGCGTAGCTGGGTTTTCGCAATTCCTGGGAAACGGACAACTCTGGGATTAGTGTGATGACATGTGAGAATCAGGTTCACAGAGGCAGAGGTACAAGTTTCCAGCTGTAACCACATTCAGAAGTATCTTAAACGAAGAGTTTCTGCATTTCAACAACTGAGTTTCCCCTGGAGCACAACTTTCCCTCCAAGACACTCTACAAATACTTTGTAAAAATGGATAAAAGGATAAAAGGCATGGAGAGGAAGAATGCAGACTGAACTCCTTCCAGCCTCTGGCCTGTGGGCACTTCCGAGGCACAGACAAGCCCAAAGAGGCAGCAGACACCAGGCAGCTGCAAGAACGAGAGCAGCAGCTGCTTTTGCTGACCACACGGCCTCCGGGACTGGGGAAGAGGACGGCCGGCCCGTGTTGGGGGCTGGAGGTGTGATACAGGAAAGTCAGAGGTAACAACTTAAAAAAGGGGAGGGGGTTTCCAGGTAAGTGGAAGCATGAAGGATAAATGACAGAAGAGGACATTTAAAGTCTGTCATCTCCATCAACCATTTGTAACTTAAAAATGAAAGGAAGAGCAATAGAGTGGGAGACGGGGAGCCCGCTGATCCACGAGGCACAGGAGCTGAAAGCTACAGCTCCTCAGATGATGAACAGCCACAACGGTCAGCTGGAATTATCACCCAAGGCCCTGGTACCCTGTGCAAAGGGTCTGGTACCCGTGCATGGCCACCCCTCTGGAAGCCCCTGGGCATCCCCCAACCCTTGCAGGCACGTACCGAGGCGACACCGTTCACCTGCACCGATTTACTTGCAGTGGTGCTCAGGGCCAGGGCAGGAGGCGGTCTGTCCACACTCGGGGTTTCCCTCTGCTTCTCCACCACCTTGGCGTCCCTGGAAAGATGCCACCGGGCACATGCATGAGTGGACATGAGTGGGCAGCCCCGCAGAGGGCACTGGGCACGGGGCCCCAGGCATGGCCAGACTTACTCGGGCGGGCGGGCAGGGGAGGGGGTGCGCTCGCAGGCTGCGGACATGGCACAGGGCGCCAAGGGCTCTCGCGGGTGCACGGCAGGAAGAGTGTTCATGCTGGCATCTGCGTTCAGGCTCTGAAACCACGAAGAACAGTTCATCATCGCACAGAGGCATGGCCAGCAGGACTCTGTCAATGATTTTAAACACACAGCGATGGTGTCCGCCGTCTTCGGGAGCAGGTGTGGGCCAACCCTGGGCAGAGGGGACACTGCAGCCACCCCTCCTCTGGGCAGACCCCACCGGTCTCCAGCCCTCCTCTGTGTGCAACCACAGTGGCTGGCACACCCACCATCCTAAAGGGACCGGACTACACTCATCTGAGCTGCTGGCACCTAAACTCTCAAATCTACGGCACAGAGTCCCCAGCAGAGTCCAGCATGGCTCAGCCTTGCAGGGACATCAGTGCATGGCTCCACACTGACTGAACCTGAGTGCCTTGAGGGGTGAGGGCAGCAGTTCCCACCTGAATTCACCAGCAGCCCCTAAAAGCTGATGTGAACTCTCCTGACTCAACAGGAAGCAAAGAGACTTAGTCCGTTTAAGGCAGACACCTGGCGACAGGAAGTGACCACTCAAACACACAGCCATTTTCTTAATTAAAAAAGGCGACAGAACAAATAATGAGCTGGAAGGAAGCCTGACTGCCAACAGGCCTTTTCTCAAAATCTCGCTCTTCAAAGCAGACAGAAAGTTCAGAAGTGAGAACTCTGCAGGGAACAGCACTGCCCTCCCCACCCAGGAGACCAGGGTTCAATCCCTGGGTCAAGTAGATACCTCGTCCTGGAGGAGGGAATGGCTACCTAAGCACAGGGGAGGTGGTGATGGCAACCCGGGGGCCATGAGGACCATCATCTCTCACGATTTGGTACTCAAGGGTGGTAGAAACACGGGCATGGAAATGCCTTCTTTGTGTAAAAGGTCCCTCACACCCAGGGCATGTGTGGTGCTGCTATGCTGTCAGAACCTGTCCCGTCTGAGGCTTCCCAGGGCCCTAAACGCCACCAAGGTCTTCTGCTGAGGCCCTTCCAGCTGGAATCAGGCTCAGACTTCTTAAAAGCAGCATTTCTTTCCTCAAGATAAATTTCACACAAACTTGAAATGTAAAAAAAAAAAGTAGTAAAAAGAATTTTTTTAAAATTTTTTTAAAGCTATTTTTGAAACAGAGTAGAAGCCTGCTTGTCCTGCTCCTCTGCCCACCTCGAGGGGAATGGGGTCCACGTGAAGCTAGGACTGGCTGCACCGACTTTGCCATCACTCCACAGGGCACTGACACCTTAGACATCACTATCTGGAGTTTAAGGTATACAGTGACGCGCAGGGCACATCAAGTTTAATAAGTGCTTCTCTCTAAAATAAAATGCGGAATCCTCTTAGTCTCAAAGGCTAAAAACAGGAGCAGTAATCACACACCAGTATGAGACAACTAAAGACTTGGCTTAAAGGGTCCCATGACCCTGCCTGGCACTAAGGGTCTCTGCAGGTTTCCCCAGGTCCAGATGCTGTGTATGGGGTCTTCCAGGCAATGCCTTCCCCAACCCAGAGTTGGGGATTCTGACTCAGATCAGGGGGCAGCAGGTGGGGTGATGGTGGGAGGAGGAAAGGGCATGGGGGTGATAGTGCTAAGAGCCAGGCCGAGAGCTCAGCAGGGTGCTGGGCGAGGCGTTCCGGCCCCCTGCCCTGGTCCTGGCAGCAGCTCAGTCCCTCTGCTGTTGCCGGCAGCAGAGCCACGGGGAGCGCCTGGTGCCCACAGTGCTCATCATTCCAGGATCAAGTCACTGCTAAGAGTGACCCCTAGGAGCGTGGCAGCCCACAGAGGTCACCAACCGCCCCCCCTATATTACAGTAAAGTTGCTCAGGCTTCTAGTCATTCATGTAGATTATTCAAAACATGTTATTTCTGGCATGATTCAGATTTTTCTTTTTCACTCTGCTGATCTGGAAAATGAAAGCAGGTCCTAAAAAACAAGAATAATGATGCAACCTGCATTTCTATAGCCCAGCAGCACAGGGCTCCTTTCTGACCCTGCCACTCAAAACCTGGGAGGCCACTGCGTCACTTGCCCTCCACAAGCCTCTTCCATAAGTGGAAACAGCACGCCTGTGAAGAGCAAGAGCAAGCATCACGCTCGGACATCTTACCCTTTCTTTGGATGTTCCTGCGAGCAAGCCAGACAGCCTGTTCTCAAACAAGTCCTCTGTCTTCAAATGCCCTGCTGCCCCAGGCAGTGGGGGGAAGCTGGACAGGCCTAATTCGAAGCTGGGGGACGGTGGCCTGGGTGGCGTTGGAGACTGAGTCTGACTCCTCTGAAAGAGAAGAACACAGTGCAGTTGCCCAGGGTGGCTGGGCAAGAGGGGCTCAGAAACACCTCCCTAGTCTCTGAGGTCCTCAACCCTGCCAACGTGGTCACCTATCAAAGGTCACCTGGTTAGGCAGCTTCACCCATGAAAGCGGAGCTGAAAAGGCATTATGAACCATAGGGCTCTGCTGGCCACGCTCAAACTTGTGGTAAGAGTTGGGTGTGTGCGACACCCAGATCTCCAGGCAGCTGACATAGACTAGTGGGACACAGCAAAGTCCTGAGAACCTGCATCTTGACATTAACCTTATTCACCTCCACACAAGTTCTGTGTTACCACAGCAGAGTCTATAATCTAAGAAATTATAAGAGGAGAAAGTAGAAGAAAACAAAAGTCATGCTCTTAACTCTGTACAACTTATGTTAGAAATTTCACATTAAAAAAAGTTTAATAAAAAAGGGGGGGTTTAGTTACCTGAAAATTAACTTATTGAAACCCCTAATATTTTTAATCAGCATGTAAAAGCATGGTATTTAACAAGAGAGTCTATCACACTCCCTGACTTCAAAAACATAAACTCAGCATAATACTCAAGTAAAACTTTTAAGTCCAAGACCTCAGGAGAAAGGCGGTGATATTTTTTACTGGAACGCTCCTAGTCAGCCTACCAGCAGCCATTCTGAGCACCCAGCTCCTGAGCTGAGAGAGACAAGGCGGAAAGGGGATGTGAGCTTACACTGGGGAGAACACAGGTATTTTTAGCTGAATGGTGGGCTACTCGGACGGAAAGTCATGCCCTCCTGGGGCTTACTTCACAGGAAAGGCCACAATTTCCCAGAAACTTAACAACAACAGGCATCTCTACAGAAGTAAAATCTAGAGAAACTGTGGCAGAGCTCAGGAGCCCAGGTCAAGGATGAAATCAAGCTGACCACTGCCCGAGTATGCGCTGGGGCTCTGGCCGTCTCCTCTGCAGCACTGGTGCCTACAGGCTGCCAACCGTGCTTATGCGCGTGCCCTCCTCCGAACCAGGCTGCACTGTGCCCTGCAGCCCAGCACACGCTGGGTCATGCTCACCTCAAACCAATTTTCAGAGGCTTCACTTTAAAGCTCTGCACGTTTCTGAGGTGAACCCAGCTTTTCGGAAGACGAGCATTTCTAGGAAGGAAGACCTGGCTTTTAGGACCAAAGAGGCAGCGTTTGAACATTTTTAGAGTCTGAACGGCTTTAGATGAGGCATGAGTGCCATCCCTGGTCCCAGGGAGTGTGGCCTGGCCTCCAGTTCATGTCTGCCACCTGCCTCTAAGCTTCTCAGGTGCTCAGAACACCTACTGCAGCGACGGGCTCACTGTCAAATACACACACCTACATCACATGCGTGGGCATCTGAGTGGTTCCAGGCATGAACACACAGATTAGGAACATGACACAGAACGAGACTGGCATGGCAATGGGATACATTTCCCCCTGGAGATGATGCAGTGAGCAGGGGGATGACTCCTGTGGGGTGACCAGGATCTCAAGAGACAAATGCCTGTTCTGTTGGTCTAAATGTACAGAAATTCATGCATTCCAACTGGAACCAACTGACACAAATTGCCTTACCAAAGGAGTCACCAAAACCTAGACTGAACTGACAAATATGGTAAAATCAGGATGTTCACTTATTACCAACGTGCACTTTCTAAACTCTAGGGCAAATAAAAGCTATGTCCTGTAAGGGGAGCGCATAACTCGATGGCTTGGGGTCCAGATGGAGAACTGTTTCAGGGTTTTCTCCAGCTTCCAGGTGAGGAGCTCTGCATAGAGAGCCCATGTCCACAGGCACAGCGCCCACAGTGGCAGGTGCTCGCCCTCACCGGAGCGCTGCAGAGCCACCTAGAGGGAGAGCTGCGCAGTCACTAAGCAACACAGTCAACCCTGTATGCCCATCACTGACTGATTTTGGGTCTGTCCTGACTGTAAGCTACAAAAGGCACTGTGTAGAATACTTTCCACACAGTGGGTACAGAGTAAAGTATTCTGAATGAAAAACACTGATGAGCCAGTTCCTATGTGGGAGAAGTTCATTCTGCTTGTCCAAACTCATGGTCCCAGTAATTTCAAAGTACACCACTACCTGGTTACCCATACAGAAAGCACCCATCTGGATGCCTGTGGATAGACCACACATATTCAAGCTGCCCCTGGGTGCACCTGTGTGCTGCACAGGGAAGTCAGGGGATTCTCAGGAAACCAGCCATCACCTCCTCTTCAGAGCATCAAAAGGGGCCATTATCACCCAGCTGACATCACATGGCGAGAAAACCGCAGGACCACGTCTAATTATCACACCTTCGTCAAACCTCATGCTTGTTCAGTGTAAGTGGGGTTGAAATGTCAGGCAAAAGTGGCAGGGCTCTGAGGTACTCACTGTGAACTTCTCCTCCCGCTTCTTCCGATAACCAAAGGAGCTCTTCCTAGAGAAGAGGAAAACAGCAGACTGTGACCTTTTCTACTCAAAACAGATTTCACTGAGCGCAGCGTGTGCACGTTCAGTCTTCACAACTTTGTAATCTACTATAGATGGCTTTAGATTCTAAAATCCCAATCTTATAAGGAAAACAAAAATTTTATAATGAAGTAAAACTGACATCTAGATAGAGATATAAAAGAAAACACTGATTTAAATAATTTTCCCATTTAGAATTTTTGTTATGATATGAATATTCGAACATCCATTCAGCTGGAGTGGCAAGGTATGTAAAATCCGACACAGAACTATAAAGGTGAATTGAGGAAAAGAAAAAAAAAACAAACCAGCAACGATGATCCATTGGATTGATCATCCAAGGGCACAGCGCCCAGGTAGCCTGGTCCACTCCCAAGCCCCCAGCCCTCACTCCACTGAACCATACAAGGGCTTCCTCTCTCGTCTGCCAGCCTTTCACTCCATGGTTCCCAAGGCATGTTTCCAAGGTTCAAGGTCTAAACCGCTGGCTTCAGTGCCCTTCCCCAAACTTGGCTTAAGCCTAGCAACACCACCACCTTCCGGACGGATGTCACACAGGCCTGAGAGCACCAAGGCACTTCACTGCCCTGATGGCTCCCATGGTCTGATAACTCATACAGCTGCCCGCCAGGGCCGGCACGTTAATGACCAGGACCCAGGGTCTGGCCCACCCTCAGTTCCCACCGAACAGTGTCCTGTCACCACAAAGATGGGACCAGCCAAGTCTCTGCTCTAAAAGTAACCAACCCTGTGAGTGACTATACAAGACCTTGGATAGTTATAGCCTTCCCTTTGATTTTCTGTGAGGGACATTTAAATTCATGGAATTTGATGCTGCTAATAGTTTTAAGTAGTGCCCACAGTACCCGTCCAACAGAAATCATGAGCACTCACCTCCCTCTGCCTAAGCCCGGGGAGGACTCGAAGCTGCTCTGCTCCACGCGCCCGGGCCCCACATCTCTCTTGGCAAAGGCTGGAGGGTTCTGGAGCCGAGCTCGCGGCTGAGCCGTCTGCCTCACTTGTGGGCTGCGCACACCGTTCATCAAGCGGTCAGCAGTGAAGTTAAATATGGAAGGACTTTCCAGCAGCCCGGGCCCCCTCTCTGCACTGGGGATGGCATGGCGCAAGTGAGACTTACTAGGATTCCTGCAGACGAAACGTTGTGTGCACATTCAGTTCCCAAATGATCACGGTGTTAGGAAACAGGTGTGCCAACACAGAAATGGATGAGCAAAAGTCTGCTCTCTACTTAGGGAAAATATTAGCAATGATACTTTAAGCAGTCAGCTCCTGACACGTCTGGTAAAGCAAACCTAAAGACAGCATCAATGTTCTGCGTGGCTGCGGCTATATCCGAATGGAAAGCGGATGCACAGAGGCAGTGCACCCATCCCCAGGGGGCACTGGGGCACACAGGGGAGGGAGCTCCGTGCTTGAGTCTTTCACCCCAGTGGGCGGGACTGCTGGTCACACCCACAGTCAGTGAGCAGGGCACAGCCTCTCCACTGAGTGTGACCACTGAGTGTGATCACATGCACCTGCTAGCCTTTGGCAGTGCAGTGTGGTGGCGACCTCCTGTTACAACCCTGCAAAGACTGCAGCCTTCCCCCTCACAGACTTGCCTGCTCCTCGGAGGGTACTGTCTGAGTGAAGCCAGAGGAGATGCAGCAGGTTTGAAGGTTGGAGACGTGAACCCATTTATAAATCCAGTATTTGGAAATGGAGTTACCTAGAAAACAGACTTCGGGTTGGTTAAATCTGGTACCGGATATTCACATCACATTTGGAGCACTCACCGTGTGGAAGAGCGCTGGGCAGGATGACTGCCAATGGCCAAGCCACAGCAACCCCCAAGAATCTGCCTCACACACATGGAAGGGAGCATCTGCCCAGAAGCCCACCCCTTGACCCCCACCTCCCTCGCTGAGCACAGGCAGAGCACGGGACCCACTTGCTCGTTTCCAGAGTCCCAATGCCCAGGCCAACACCCCTACTGCGCCAACACCAAGCCAGCAACAGCAACTCTCTGTTCCTGGTGACTTCAATAAAATCCATCAGAGTCCTCAATCCTAAGGACAGTCAAGGATCTGTCATAGTCATGACCTCTGAGAGGCTCTCTTAACCTCACCTGCATGTAAGTCTTGCTCTGAGTATCATGGTATTTTCAGATCATTCTTAATTATGCCCCAACTCACAATTCATGGTAATATACTAACATATTATGTCAGAAAAAAATTAAGGTCACAGTGCCCTTAAAAGACACAATACTAAATATAATCTTAAAATGTAAAATAGCTTAAGTGCAGAATTTTAAATATCAGCCAATTGTTTTAAAAAATCTAGTCATAAAAATAAGATAAAACTTAGTGTTGAAATGGTTCTTTTTAAAAAAAGATGAAGAGGGATCACTCCAGTTTTCTGGATTCTGAACTGTGGTTTCAAACACTTTCTGTATAAACAACATTCCTTGATTGATCCAAGGCATTTAACCCCCAAGTGTCACCCAGTTCCCGCCTACATTAAAATGAAAGGAAGAGTCAAAAAGCTAGCGATTCCACTTAACTAGAGCTAACCGAAAGCTATAATAATAGGATGACTAGAAACAGTTCAAGACCAAAATAAAATCATTCAAAATTTTAAAAGAAAATGAAACCAACAAAAGGGAAATTCTGAGGGAGAAAGATGCAGTGAAAACTGTGTTAGCATCTCTGAAGTTCTTCTGTGGAACCACTGTGTACTTAGAAACATACCCATTACACCAGAACTAGATTCTGAAGACTGTAAATCATGGAAGAACACTTGAGATCAATCACTTCGTATGTGCAATTTTACACATAAAACTATGGAATTTAAGTAACTGTGCTCAAGAGTTAAAGTAAAAATAAACTGGTTGCTAAGGCAGTTGGTAACACAACTTATTGAGAACTAACTGGCCCCATCTCGCCGCTCCTGTTCACAATGACACAACCTGTTTTAGAGCAGTTGCTGGGCCTCACATGGCCCAGCCGGACCAAAGGGACCAGCCACTTGTCCAGACGACTGATGTGGAGGTGAAGGACAAACACAACTAGAGCCCAGAGACAAAAGCACACAGTAGGCCTCCTCTGGAGCAACCATTCACCTGAGACTGATGGACACTGCCACAGTCCTAGTTTGCAAAACACAGAGCATCAGCAACGTGCAGTGAAGCCTGCCATCTGTCCTCCATTGCCCAAGACTGTCACAAGCTTAGGTAACCCCCCTCTCCTCTTCAGACCACGTCCCACTGCACCCCTTCTGTGCTCAGAAGGGCCCAGCTATCCCACAGCTCATGACCATGTGTTGTGCTGTTCTCAGGGCTACACAGGTAGGAGAGGAAACACACGACAGGAGGGAGGCAAACAGGCAAAGGATGGGGACTGCATCATCAGAGATTTTTTTCAAGTTTTTGCAGCTATTTATCTCCCAGTGACTGAAAACCCCGCACAGAGCATGAAGGCCCATCTGACCACACCACCTGAACTGGCATCCCCCTAGAGGAGGTCTCTATCGCCAGCCATCGGAACTGGCGTTCCTCTTAGAGGAAAGTCTCTATCACCCAGCATCTGAACTGGCATCCCTTTAGAGGAGGGCATCTACTGCCCAGCGCGCCAAGGGTCTGCGACAGGAGATCCAGTAAGGCCGACTCACCAAGGGCGGGTCAAGATAGCTGTGTGTCGCTGACCACGTCTGGGGGGCTATCAGGCTGTACAGAGGGAACTGCTGCTGGGGACTATAGACTGGAGGTAAGTAAAACGACGCCGTGTAGCGCTGCTGGGTGTAGAGGCTCATGTCCAGAGGCCTAAAGCCATTCTTTGGCAAAAACGTGTTTATAGCTATTGCCTTCGCCTTTATCCGTGCCTATGTGAAAACACAGAAGTTTCTGTTATTAATAGAATACTCAAGGACACTGATCTGGAGGTAAAGCATAACCAATGGTCTTGCTTACCTTAATTGGTTTTCCTTGAAAGGTTTTGACTTCTTCTCTCAAATACTTGTAAGCCTGAGGACAAAATCATCGATAATACCATTGTGTTAATCTTATAAGATGAACCTACAATTAATTCAGTACCTCAAGTAAGCAATTATGTAGTAGAATATGGTGGATGAGACCTAGAACAAGGATTCTTCACCTTTTTTGGGTCACGGATTCCTTAAAAGATCTGGTAAGAGATATGGAGCCCCTATCCCAAATTCTCAAATTAGTATGATGTTATAAATTGATTACCCTTCAATAAAGAGAAAAAAGGAAAAAATTCTCATGAGCAGTATCTGTATATAATTTAAGCGTTAACAGAAAGCACACAGCATTTCACAGACCCTACACCAAGAGTCCTCACCTGGGAAAACACCAAGCTCCTAGTAATAACCCCATGGGCACTCAGAATCACGTGGCTCGGGGTTTCGATGTTCAGAAGTCACTGCTTAGACAGCTCCTTGCTCATCTCCAAGTTCTCCTACGTAGCTCTGAGGGCTCTGCATCCCCCCAGCTGGCCGTGTTCTCCACACTGGTGGGGGGCTGGAGAGGTGGCTGGCACCTGATCCACACACTTGCCTTCTCTCACCTCCCATCACCCTGCTTCTCCTGGTCCCTCTGTTTCCCTCCATTCAGATAAAACTTGTCTTTCAGGCTCCTCGCTCTCTCTCCTGAAGCCCCTGCAGTCTCGCCATGCACACTTCACATTCCATGGCTGTTCCTCTACACAGGCGAGTGCTTCCTCTGAACACGATGCTTCCTTCCACGGCAGGGAGCCATGTGAACGCCCCGCCTCCCCCAGGGCTCCTCAGTGCCTTCTCATGCACCTCATAACACAAGGCTGCCCAGGCAACGTTAGAGTCAGGCACAAATTTCCCAAACGCTTTTCCAAATATTGAAATCATTCTCTGCACAGAGATAAGAACAGAACCAGTTTTCCTGGGCTGCCCATGTTACATGTCCTTAGAAAATAACACCTATGCTCTGCACACTGCTACAGAACTGTCTACACACACACACCTATTTAGGATGTCCCTGCACTTTAGGTTCACTGCAGATGGTGACTGGAGCCGTGAAATTAAAAGATGCCTGCTCCTTGGAAGAAAAGCTATGACAAACCTAGACAGCATATTAAAAAGCAGAGACATTACTTTGCCAACAGAGGTTCATCTAGTCAAAGCTACAGTTTTTCCAGTACTCATGTATGGATGTGAGAGTTGGACTATAAAGAAAGCTAAGCACTGAAGAATTGATGCTTTGGGAACTGTGGTGTTGGAGAAGACTCTTGAGAGTCCCTTGGACTGCAAGGAGATCCAGCCAATCCATCCTAAAGGAGATCAGTCCTGAGTGTTCACTGGAAGGACTGAAGTTGAAACTGAAACTCCAATACTTTGGCCACCTCATGCGAAGAACTGACTCACTGGAAAAGATGCCGATGCTGGGAAAGATCGAAGGCGGGAGGAGAAGGGGATGACAGAGGATGAGATGGCTGGATGACAGCACCGACTCAATGGACACGAGTCTGAGTAAACTCCAGGAGCTGGTGATGGACAGGGGAGCCTGGCATGCTGTAGTCCACGGGGTTGCAGAGTTGGACATGACTGAGCGACTGAACTGAACTCATAGCCAATCGTCACCCCTGTGCCCACACTGAGCCCTACCATGCGTGCACTGACTGCAAAGTGCTGGTAAACTGCACTTCACAGGGGATATGGGGCAGGGGGTGCACAAGGAAGAACTTACCTGTTGTGCATCAGCTTCTGTTTCAAATGTAATAAACCAATTATCATTATAGGCAAATTCACAGTTTATAAATCTCGGTAAGTTATCTCCTTTAAATAGTGCTTCTACTTCCTACAGGAAACAGAGAAGTTAGAAATTAATTCTCAACTGTGCACCGCTTGTCTTCACTAAAGAAACACGAGGCCTGTTCTTAAGGACAGACGCTGAAAAGAACCCCAGCTCACCGAGGTCCAGGGCTCTCTCTCCAGATGGCTGAGGCATTTGAAGTAGCTTCCAGAATTACGATCCCATTGTGACCGGAAATAAGCTCACAACCCACTGATAGCTCTCCCAAACCCCAAGAGACCAGTAATTAAATTAACGGGAAAATACCAGTAGGCTAACGATGACACAATTTAGAGTGGGAGAAAGGTAAGAAATCAAAAAATGAGCTGGACTTTTGAGACTAACCAGATTTACCCTCCCACATAAGATAATTACAAACAAAAGGTAAAATATATGAAATAATGGCTTTCAGACAGTGTACCCTGGGCTGTGCGGGACAGCATTCTGTAAGAACAGGTACAGATGGTCTAAGAGTGCCTGACTCATGGGTGGGGCTTCCAGGATGTGGTGTCAGGAGGGTGGGCAAAGGCCTAGTACAAAGCTACAGAGCTCAGGGGGTTCCCCCAGAGCTCTGTGCTTAGGGCACAGTAACCTGGAATGGAGAGAGCCTCCCCTCCCCACAGAGTTCTCCAGGATCAGGGAGAGTCTCTAGCAGCCAGAGTGGAAAACGGAGCTCGCTCGGGACCACAGGCGGAGCCCTCAGGAAATACTGGCCCAGGGCGAGGCCAATCTGCTTCCACGGGTCCAAGTCGCTGAAGTGAGTCGCAAACGGCTCAGGAACATGCACAGGAATGAGCACAAAATACTCTGTACCCAAGAAAGTAAAACCCCAAACACCTGGCATCCACCCCAAATTTGCCAGGCGCACAAAGAAATAGAAAAATATGACTTACAGTGAAAAAAATCAACCACCAAATTAGACTGAGAAACGCATGGATACTGGTATGTTGGCTCGAATTGAGCACAAGCCAAACGGGTGTGCATAGCAACCCTCACCGTGAAAACACTTGCTCTGAGTTATTCAACATGAACATGTTCTCTGTCTCAACTTGGTGGTTTACTATTTTTACTTCAAAATGAGTAAGTATTGAAACCCTTTTTCTTTCTAACTTCTAAATACTGAAGTTACCATAAACTCTATTTTTTAAAAATGTAAAATGTACAGTGAAGTCTTGAGACCAAAAAGCGTTATAGTATGTATTTTTGGTTTTGAATACATCTCCCTAAAAACCGCAGAACAAAGGCAAAAACATGCCTCCAAAAATCCAAGTGTCTTTCCAAGGAGAAATGACTTACTTCTACAGGGGTGGACTCAGGTATCTCACGTAGTATCACTATGCAACGGTTCTGATTTGGCCTTACTTTCTCTCCCTTCTCATCCACTTGGACTAAAGGTAAAGCTGTAAGGAGAAGAGAAAGATGGTGCACAGATATTAAAAGAAATCCACTATCTGCACTCCACTGCGATCTGATGGAGATACTCCAGCAGGACATATCAGACCATATTCCGAGGCATATTAAAGAAAGCTGTACACAATGGGGAAACCATCAAATCTGTGACAATTAAAACATAAACTATGGAAAGGTTCAGACCAATCTCGTGTGTTACATTTAGGGGCTCTGGGCAGTCCTGCAGGAGCTGCGATTGAGGCAACTCTGTGACATACGCCCTCTACAGCTTAAACCATCCCAAGCCCATTACAATGCAAAACAAAGGCTTTCTCCTTTCTATAAGTCCCCTGTCTCCTTACAGCTTGATTCTGAACTCAGAGAAGCTACCAAATACTCTTCCCTCAGCCTCCCCAGTGATGGATATTCCTCGACCACAGTCCACCGTCAAAACAAGGGTCAACACTGCCAGCCAGCATGGGGACATGCCCAACTCAGGTTTCACGAGCTTTTACCTTATCTCCTTTTTGTTAGGTTTTATTTTCTGGAGTCACTCTGTTAACAGAGAGTCTATCACAGGCAGACTTGGGTCACCACACAGCAACATCACAACCAGGGCCCAGAGCTGTGCACCCCTGTGCAGACACCCATTACTATCCCCAGGAGTGGAATCATCATTTCATGATGGGTTCACTAATTTGAGAGGATGATAAGGGAATACTATGAAAAAGTTCAAGCTAATAAATTAGACAAGCTACATGAACTTGAAACATTCCTTAGCACCAAAGCTCACGTTTGGGAAGTAGGGTCTATGAGAGAAAAACGCTCAAGGCTCACAAGGTTTCTGGAAAATCCTATCAAACATTAAGAAAGAAATAACACCTATTCTACAGTACAAAATCTTCTGAAACACTTAAGACAATACTTTCCAATCCAAACTATGAAGGCCAAATAAAAAATACCAATAGAACCTTTTGAAAAACCAAAATGTTGATTTCTGAAAATCACATGGAAATGCCAACCACTTAGAAGAGCCAAGACCAAGCTGGAGATTCACAAATACTCAAGAATAACGACACAGTGAAGCCAGTACCATCCGCAAGCTACAGCAATGGCATCAAGACAGACAGAGATGGAGGACAGACACACGGCCCAGAGAGAAACCACCAGGGAGTTTACCCTGGCAACTGGCCCAAAGGCAGTGCCCTGCAGAAAGCAGAGCCTTCTCAATAAATGGACTGGAAGGGCAGCAAATGCACATGTGAGGGCGTAGAGAGCCCACACCACATACAAAAATCAGCTGACAATGGACCACAGACCTAACAGTGTAAGCCCTAAAACTACGAACTTCTGGGAGAAAACCCCAGAAATGCGACCTTGGATTAAGCAAAGATTTCTTAGGTATAACACCAAAAGCAAGATCCATAAAAGAAAAAAATTAATAAACTGGGCTATATAAAAAATTCAAAACTCTGCTTTTCAAAAGACTTTATTAGGAGAACAAAGAGAAGCCACAGACTGGGAGAATATATTTGCAAACCATATTTCTAATAAGGACTTAAATATAGATCACATATCTCAAATTGCATACATATACATGCCCCTCAAATCTCAGCTGTAAGAAAACTAAAAAAATAAAATGAAAAAAAAAAAACAGAAGTGAGGCATCTGAATAGACACCTCAGCAACAAAGCACCTGAAAGATGGCTTGATGTCATCAGGTGCTAAAGAAACAGAAATTAAAACCACAATGAGACACCATCACACACCTGTTAGAAAACCTAGAACAGCCCCTCTGTGAAGGAGGCCTTGCAGGGGCACCAGGAGACCCTAGGCAGCAGTGTCTGTAATCCTGACTGTGGTAAAGCCTTTGCCAATGCACATGGGATGATCGATTCAACCGTACCCTTTAAATACACAGTTCACGATGTGTCAGCTATACCTTAGTACAGGAGAAGGCAATGGCACCCCACTCCAGTACTCTGGCCTGGAAAATCCCATGGACAGAAGAGCCTGGTGGGCTGTGGTCCATGGGGTCGCTAGAAGTCGGACACGACTAAGCGACTTCACTTTCCCTTTTCCTTTCATGCACTGGAGAAGGAAATGGCAACCCACTCCAGTGTTCTTGCCTGGAGAATCCCAGGGACGGGGGAGCCTGATGGGCTGCCATCTGTGGGGTCACACAGTCGGACGCGACTGAAGCGACTTAGCAGCAGCAGCAACACAGTGGCTTTTAAAAACAAATAAAATGGTAAAGTTGTGGAACCTCCGTCTGCAAAGTGCACCAGGAAGTTCACACCTAAAATATCTACCCTTCCTGAATTCCCATGGGTCTCTGAAGTAACCGTGAAACTTCCCTTTGACATCGCCAAATGTCCAAGAAATAACTTCATTCACAATGTGCTGTTAAGGAACAATACAATAATATATCACCAGTACTTCAGCAGGAAGCAGGAATTTGAAAAGAACTCCTCTGACAGGGCATGCTGATTCACATGTACACTCTTCACCCTGAAGAGCTCTTGACTGCACCTCTCATTCACACTCTTCCCGCTAGCCCGTTCGACTCTTAGCACCCATAACCTAGGATGCGCTTGAGGCTGTGGTTCCACAGCACACTTGACACCCAGTGCAACGTGCACCTCACCAGACTGTCACAAAGTCTGGAGGGTGACAAAGGCACCACTTGCCGTCAAGTCCTTAGCGCGAATAGCTGTGCCTCTAAGTGTCACGCTGGCCAGAAAAATGCCGTCTGGACCATGGACGACACAGCCTGGACTGCAGTCCACTTACATCTCAGCACCTCAACAATCAGGTCCATGTCGGTGCTGAGCTTCTTGATGTGGTCCAGGTTAGCTACTGTGGTGATTGGCACGTACTGGTCACTGTCCATCTGTGATATAAGGTACATGTCACTAGCAAGGTTCTCCCTGCAGAAAGAAGACAATCTTTCTTAGTTCACAGCTTTTTAAAAAATCTTTTCACATCTTTATTAAAAGGAAGCTTTATGAGAGGAATGAGTGTACGATGTACTCTGCTATTTGCCATCTCTCTGACCTTGGGTCAATTTTGTCAAAGACATCTGGGGAAGCAGAGAGAGCAAGTGTACTGCACTTTATATAACCAAAATCAGTAAGTAAGTCAATCTTTAAAAATTATTTCTAGCTTATCTTTGTTCTAAAAAAGTGTTTGAGAAGCTTATTCAAAATAGAAACACACTTCTTAAAGTAAGAAAACCCAGCCGAAAGAATGAGAAAGTAAGAAAAACGTGAAAAGGCCAAGAAAAGCTGGTGCCCAGAGTGCTTGTGGTTCGGGCGGAACAGCCATCAGAGAGGCTATGGCTCCACCCCTGGCCTCCCAGCTTCTGCAGCAGAGCCTGGGAAAAGCAGGGAAGTAACCAACCTCACCACCACCTGCGAGACTGACCACCAATGGCCCCACCCCTGAAGCCTGATTCCAGGGGCAGGGGATGGCGGTAGGAGACCTCGACTTCCTACAGATGGGTGTACAGACACTTGTTAACATGTTAAACATGTTAACATGTAAAGTACTACATCTATACAGAATAACAACATGAAACACCTTAGGTACCAGCTGCTAGAAAAACACTAACATCCTTACCTAGACAAGCAGAATTCCAATGTCTTTTTAAGTACTTCCCGGGGGTCTTCCTGGCTTTCTGGTTGAGATTCATTCCCTCCTACATAAAGGCAAAGGAAAAGTGGCTTAAGTTCACCAAACACTTGATTCAGTATAGCAATTTTAATGGTTTCAACATACATAGTAATTTACCTACATAACAGCAAATATAAAAAAATTATTTTATAAGGAAATCATATAGGCAAACAAAAGGAAACAAAAAATCCCTTACCCACCAAACAAAAACAGTTTCAAAAAATAACCTGAGGAGTAAGATTTATTAGCAAAGTTTAGCAGGAGCTTTTGTCTCAATTCAAAAAGGATTTTCAGGTGATCTACAAGCAGACAAGATGCTAAAAACATAATAAAGGAAATAAAGTATCTAAAGAGTTTTTAGACACAACTATATATATTTGCATGGCATAATAATAATACACACAGGATTTTCTAACAAGAGACACTTGCATTTTAAGTCAAAGTTAAAGACCATCAAAATCAAAGACAAAGTGGAAACACTGATGACAAAGAGACAGTATGTGTTTTATATAAAGAGCTTCAATAAAATCTATCTCCCACCAGGAAAAAAACAAACAAAACTAATGGACCTAATGAGACTGAAAATTAGAAATAGGCCTTGAAGCCACAGTCACATTCCATCCCTTCATCCAGACAGAGCTCTCATGCACACATGTTCAAGTCCACACTGAACGGATAGCACTGCCTCCTGAGATACCTCCTGAGTGCCAGGCACTGCTGCAGAGCTGCCTGTGTGTGTGCTGTGTGCTCACTCATGTCTGATCTTTGTGACTCTGTGAACTGTAGCCTGCCAGGCTCCTCTGTCCATTGGATTCTCCAGACAAGAATACTGGAGTGGGTTGTCCTGTTTTTCTCCAGGGGATTTTTCTAACCCAGGGATCAAACCCATGTCTCCTGCACTGGCAGGTGGGTTCTTTACCACTGAGGCACCTGGGAAGCCCCAGTAGAGCTGCTTACTCAGCCTCAAAGAGGGAGCATCTGCTCTTAGGAGGAGGCAATCAATAGCCACACAAGTAAACAGTAAATAGAATTGGACACAACGGAGAAAAGCACAGGGCACAAGCAGACTCAATGCAGAAGGAATAATCAACAAGCTCGAAAACAGGTCATGTGAAATTAGTCAGCTAGAGGAACACAAAGAAAAGAGAATGAAGAATAAGGAAGAAAGCCTACCTGACTTGTGATACACAACCAGCAGTATTTCTGTACACCAACAACAAACTATCCGAAGAAGAAACTAAGAAAACAATCCCACTCGCAAATGCAAGTGAAAGAATTACATATCCAGGAATAAATCTAACCAAAAGGAGAAAGATCTGTAAGCTCAAAACCTGAAGCTACTGATGAAAGAAATTAAAGACAAATAAATGAAAACATATCCCCATGTTGTTGGGTTAGAAGAACACTGTGAAAATCTCCATGTAAAAATATTCCAAGCAATCTACAGATTCAATGCAATCAATCCTTATCAAAATTCCAATGGCATTTTTTGCATAAGTACATCAAACAACCCTAGAATTTGCATGGAACCAAAAGACTCCGACTAGCAAAAGAAATCTTGAGTAAGAAGCACAAAGCTGGAAGCATCACACTTCCTGACGCCAAGTTACTTTGAAAAGCTATAGTTATCAAAAAAGTATGCTATTGGCATAAAATAGACATACAGACCAATGGAACAGAACTGAGAACCCAGAGATAAACCCACATGTATGTGACCAGCTGATCTTCAACAACGCTGCCAAGAATACTTAAGGGGAAAGGACAATTTCTTCAATAAATAATGTTGGGAAAACTGACAGCCACATGCAAGAGAACTAATAGAAACCTTATCTTACCTCATATACAAAAACCAACTCAAAATGAATTAAAGACTTACATGTAAGAGCTGAAACTGTATAACTTAAAAAAAAAAAAAAAGAAACACCCAATGTAAAAAAAATGTCCTAGCCATCAGACTTGCCAACAATCTTTTTGGATATAACACCCAAAGTACAGGCAACAAAAGCAAAAATAAACATGGGAACTAAATTCCATTAAAAAGGTTTTGTACAGGAGAACAAGATGGCAGACGAGTAGGTGGATGTGGAGTACATCTCTCTCCACGGATACATCAGGAATGTACCTTCAGATACAGAAGTGCATGCAGAACACAAGCTGAGAGTGGACAGGAGGACCTGACCAGAGGAAAAGAATATACAGAACCACACAGAACTCGATATCAAGCCCTGAGCCTTTGGAGTGGGAGCACTGACTCCAAGACTCTAGACTACCAGAGAACTAACCCCAGGGAGTATCAAATAGAGAGGACTCACACAAATAAAATCAATTGAATACAAAACCTGGCATCACCCAATCACCAGGAGAACCCTGTGTAGGACTCCTCATCTAACCAATAAACAAAACAAAAATACAAACTCAACATCAGCAGACAGGATTACCACCTCACTCAGCATTGCTCATCAGAGGACAAACAAACAAACACTCAGCACAAATATCACCCTATATGAAGCTGACACAAACCACTGGACCAACCTTATGAGGGCAGAAACCAAAAGGAAGAAAGAATTCAACCTTCAAGCCTGGGAAAAGGAGACCTCAAACACAGTAAGTTAAGAAAAATAATAATAATAATGAAAAGGCAGAGAAATACCCCACAAATGAAGGAACAAACTAGAAGCACAGAAGTCCAAATAAATGAACAGGAAATAGGCAAACTACCTGAAAAAGAATTCAGAATAATGATAGTAAAGATGATTAAAACCCTCTAAAACCGAATGGAGAAAATGCAAGAATCAATTAACAAAGACCCAGAAGAATTAAAGAATTCTTAAACAACACAATTACTGAAATTACACAATTACTGAAATTAAAAATACTCTAGAAGGAATAAATAGCAGAATATCTGAAACAGAAGAATGAATCAGTGAGTTGGAAGATAAATGGTAGAAATAACTTCTGAAGAGCAGAATAAAGTAAAAAGAATGAAGAGAATTGAGGATAGTCTCAGAGACCTCTCAGACAATATCAAACACACCAACATTCGAATTATAGGGGACCCAGAAGAAGAAGAGAAAAAGAAAGGGTATGATAAAATTTTTGAAGAGATTATAGTTCAAAATTTCCCCAACATGGAAAAGGAAATAGTCAATCAAGTCCAAGAGGCACAAAGAGTCCCATACAGGATAAACCCAAGGAGAAACACGCCAAGACACATACTAATCAAACTAACAAAGACTAAACACAAAGAATATTAAAAGCAGCAAGGGAGAGGCAACAAGCAAAATACAAGGGAAATCCCGTACACTTAACAGCTGATCTTTCAGCAGAATCTCTGCAGGCCAGAAGAGAATGGCAGGATATATTTAAAGGACTGAAACGAAAAATTTACAACCAAGATTACAGTACCCAGGTAAGGATCTCATTCAAAATTGACGAAGAAATGAAAAGTTTTTCAGACAAGCAAAAGCTAAAAAAGAATTAAGTACCACCAAACCACCTTTACAACAAATGTTAAAGGGACTTTATAGTCAAAAAACACAAAAGAAGAAAAAAGATCTACAAAATCAACCCCAAACAATTAAGAAAATGGCAATAGGAAACTACCTATCAATAATTACTTTAAATGTAAGTGGATTAAACGCTCCAACCAAAAGACAGAGATTGGCTGAATGGATACAAAAACGAAACCCATATACATGCTGTCTACAAGAAACCCACTTCAGACCTAAGACACATACAGACTGAAAGTGAGAGGATAGAAAAATATATTCCATGCAAATAGGAAGCAAAAGAAAGCTGGACTAGTACTCCTCATATCAGAAAAAATAGACCTTAAAATAAAGAGGATTACAAGAGATAAGGAAGGACACCACACAATGATCAAGGGATCAATCCAAGAGGAAGACACCCTCTTGGGTGCAATATCTATGCAACCAACACAGGAGCACCTCAACACATAAGACAAACACTAACAGACATGAAAAGAGAAATGGACAGTAACACAATAATAGTCAGAGACTTTAACACCCCACTCACACTAATGGACAGATCATCAAAAGAGAATATTAATAAGGAAACACAAGTCTTAAATGATACATTAGATGAGATGGATCTTATTGATATCTTCAGGACATTCCAACCAAAGGCAAAAAAATACATCATCTTCTCAACTGCACATACAACATATTCCAGGACAGACCACATCTTGGGTCACAAATCAAACCTCAGTAAATTTAAGAAAACTGAAATTGTATCAAACATCTTCTCTGATCACAATGCTATGAGACTAGATATCAATTACAAGAAAAAACTGTAAGATACACAAACACACGGAGATTAAACAACACGTTTTGAAATAACCAACAGGTTACTGAAGAAATCAAAAGGGAAATCAAAAAATTTCTAGAAATAAATGACAATGAAAATGACAACTCAAAACCTATGGGATACAGTGAAAGCAGTTCTAAGAGGGAACTTTATAGCAATACAATCCCACCTCAAGAAACAAGAAAAACATCAAATGACAACCTAACTTTACACCTAAAACAACTGGAAAAAGAAAAACAAAAAAGCAACCAAAGTTAGTAGAAGGAAAGAAATCAAAATATTCAAACAGAAATGAATGAAAAAGAAATGAAAAAAACAACAGTAAAGGTTAATAAAACTAAAAGCTGGTTCTTTGAGAACATAAACAGAACTGACAAGCCTTTAGCCAGACTCACCAAGAAAAAGAGAAGGATCAAATCAACAAAATTAGAAATGGAAAAGAAGTCACAACAGACAATGCAGAAATACGAAGGATTGTAAGAGACTATTATGAACAACCATATGGCAATAAAATGGATAACCTGGAAGAAATAGACAGATTCTTAGAAAAGTTCAATCTCCCAAGACTGAACCAGGAAGAAATAGAAATTACAAGCACTGAAATTGAAGCTGTGATCAAAAATCTCCCAAAAAAACAAAAGCCCAGGACAAGACGGCTTCACAGGAGAATTCTATCAAACATTTAGAGAAGATCTAATGCCTATCCTTCTAAAACTCTTTCAAAAAATTGCAGAGGAAGGAACACTTTCAACCTCATTCTACAAGGCCACCATCACCCTGATACCAAAACCAGACAAACACAGCACAAAAAAATAAAACTACAAACCAATATCACTGATGAACATGGACGCAAAAATCCTCAACAAACTTTTAGCAAACAGAATTCAGCAACACATCAAAAAGCTCACTCTTTCCCTGCTGCCATGGAGCCACATGGAGGGGGAGGTTCGGGTGCATTAAAGATTCAGCTCCACCTATAACCCACCACCATGGCCGAGGAAGGCATTGCTGCTGGAGGTGTAGTGAACATTAATACTGCTCTGCAAGAGGTGCTGAACATCACCCTCATCCACTATGGCTTACCACGTGGAATTCACAAAGCTGCCAAAGCCTTAAACAGGTGTCAAGCCCATCTACGTGTGCTTGCATCCAACTGTGATGAGCCTATGTATTTCAAGCTGGTGGAGGTCCTTTGTGTTGAGCACCAAATCAACCTGATTAATGTTGATGACAACAAGAAACTAGAGGAATGGGTAGGCCTCTATAAAACTGACAGAGAGGGAAAACCCTGTGAAGTGGTTGGTTGAAGTTGTGTGGTGGTTAAGGACTATGGCAGAGTCCCAGGCCAAGGATGTCATCAAGGAGTACTTCACTGCAAGAAACGGTGAAATAAAACACTGAGTTTTTGGAAAAAAAAAAAAAAAGCTCATACACCATAATCAAGTTGGGTTTATTCTAGGAATGCAAGGATTCTTTAGTACATGCAAATCAATCAATGTGATACACCTTATTAAAAAACTGAAAGATAAAAATCATATGATAATCTCAATAGATGCAGAAAAAGCCTTTGACAAAATTCAGCACCCATTGATGATTTAAAACTCTTCAAAAAATGGGCATAGAAGGAACCTACCTCAATGTAACAAAAGCCATATATGATAAGCCTACAGCAAACATTATTTTTCAATGTTGAAAAACTGAAAGGCTTCCCTCAAGATCAGGAACAAGACAAGGGTGTCCACTTTCACCACTATTATTCAACATAGTTCTTGAAATCCTAGCTACTGCAATCAAAGAAGAAAAAGAAATAAAAGAAATCCAGATCAGAAAAGACGTAAAGCTCGCACTGTATGCAGATGATACTGTACCTGCTGCTGCTAAGTCAATTCAGTCGTGTCTGACTCTGTGCGACCCCATAGACAGCAGCCCACCAGGCTCTGCTGTCCCTGGGATTCTCCAGGCAAGAACACTGGAGTGGGTTGCCATTTCCTTCTCCAATGTATGAAAGTGAAAAGTGAAAGTGAAGTCGCTCATTTGTTTCCAACTCTTCACAACCCCATGGACTGCAGCCTACCAGGCTCCTCTGTCCATGGGATTTTCCAGGCAAGAGTACTGGAGTGGGGTGCCATCGCCTTCTCTGGATACTGTACCTAGGAAACCCTAAAGATACTATCAGAAAATTACTAGAAAAGAAGTAAAGTTCTATTTGCAGATGATGTGATACTGTACCTATGAAACCCTAAAGATACTATCAGAAAATTACTAGAGCTAATGACTAGTGAATTTAACAAAGTTACAAGATACAAAATCAATACACAGAAATCACTTGCATTTCTATATACAACAATGAAAAATCAGAAAGAGAAACTAAGGAAGCAATCCCATTCATCATTGCAACAAAAAGAATTAAATATCTAGGAATAAACATACCTGAGACAAAAGAACTGTACACAGAAAATTATAAGACACTAATGAAAGAAATCAAAGACAACATAAACAGATGGAGAGATTTTCCATGTTCTTGGGTAGGAAGAATCAATACTGTGAAAATGACTATACTACCAAACGCAATCTACAGATTCAACGCAATGCCTATCAAATTAGCAATGCCATTTTTCACAGAACTAGAACATAAAATTTCACAATTCATATGGAAACACAAAAGACCCCAAATAACAAAAGCAGTCTTGAAAAAGAAGAATGGAGATGGAGAAATCAATCTTCCTGACTTTAGATTATACTACAAAGCCACAGACATTAAGACAGTATGGTATGGGCACAAAAACAGAAATATAGACCAGTGGAACAAGATAGAAAACCCAGAAACAAACTCATGTACTTCTGGGTACATTTTTGACAAAGGAGGTAAGAATATACAATGGGGCAAAGACAGCCTCTTCAATAAATGGTACTGGGAAAACTGGACAGCTACATGTAAAAGAATGAAATTAGAACACTTCCTAACACCATACAAAGATAAACTCAAAATTAGGATTAAAGACCTAAATGTAAGACCAGAAATATAAAACTCAGAGGAAAACACAGGCAGAACACTCGATGACATAAATCAAAGCAAGATCCTCTATAACCTACGTCCTAGGGTAACATGAAAAAAAAAAAAACAAAAGTAAACAAGTGGGACCTGATTAAATTTAATAGCTTTTGCACTGCAAAGGAAACTATAAGCAAGGTGAAAAGACAACCCTCAGAATGGGAGAAAATAATAACAAATGAAACAACTGACAAAAAATTAATTTCCAAAATATAAAAGCAGCACAAATAACTCAATGCCAAAAAAACAAATGACCCAATCATAAAGTGGGAAAAGACTTAAAACAGGCATTTCTCCAAAGAAGACAAACAGATGGCTAACAAACACATGAAAATATGCTCAACATCACTCATTATTGGAGAACTGCAAAACAAAACCACAATGAGATATCACCTCACCCTGGTCAGAATGGCCATCATCAAAGAGTCTACAAACAATAAATACTGGAGAGGGTGTGGAGAAAAGGGAACGCTCTTGCACTGTTGTTGGGAATGTAAACTGATACACCCACTATGGAACACGGTATGGAGATTCCTTAAAAAACTAGGAATAAAACCACCGTATGACCCAGCAATCTCACTCCTAGGCATATACCTGAGGAAAACAAAATTGAAAAAGACACATGCATACCATTGTTCACTGCAGCACTATTTACAACAGCTAGAGCATGGAAGCAACCTAGATGTCCATTGACAGATGAATAGATAAAGAAGTTATGGTACATATACACAATGGAATATTTACTCAACCATAAAAAGGATTGCATTTGAGTCAGTTCTGATGAGATGGATGAACCTAGAACCTATTATAGAGAGTGAAGTGAGTCAGAAAGAGAAAGATAAATATTGTATTCTAATGCATATACACGGAATCTAGAAAAATGGTACTGAAGAATTTATTTATCGGACAGCAATGGAGAAACAGACATAGAGAATACACTTATGGACATGGGGAGAGAGGAGGAGAGGGTGAGATGTATGGAATGAGTAACATGGAAACTTACATTACCATATGTAAAACAGATAGCCAATGGGAATTTGCTATATGGCTCAGGAAACTTAAACAGGGGTTCTATATCAATCTAGAGGGGTGGGATGGGGCGGGAGATGGGAGGGAGGTTCAAAAAGGAGGGGATATATAAGTATACCTATGCTTCTGAACTGTGATGTTGGAGAAGACTCTTGAGAGTCCCTTGGACTGCAAGGAGATCCAACCAGTCCATCCCGAAGGAGATCAGTCCTGGGCATTCATTGGAAGGACTGATACTGAAGCTGAAACTCCAATACTTTGGCCACCTGATGCAAAGAGTTGACTCATTGGAAAAGACCCTGATGCTGGGAGGGATTGGGGGCAGGAGGAGAAGGGGATGACAGGATGAGATGGCTGGATGGCATAACCAACTCGATGAACATGAGTTTGGGTAAACTCTGGGAGTCGGTGATGGACAGGGAGGCCTGGCGTGCTGCGATTCATGGGGTCACACGACTGAGCGACTGAACTGAACTGACTAATGGCTGATTCACGTTGAGCTTTGACAGAAAACAACAAAATTCTGTAAAGCAATTATCCTTCAATAAAAAAATAAATTAAAAAAAAATCTCAAAAAAAAAAGCTTTTGTACAGTAAAGGATACCATCAATAAAATGAAAAAAACAACCTACTGAACAGGAGAAAATATTTACAAATCATGTACCCGATGAGGGGTTAATATCCAAAATACGTAAGGAACTCATATAACTCAGTAGCAAAAAAACCAAAAAACCACCTATGATTAAAAGAAAAAATGGGTAAAGGACTTAAACAGAGTTTTTCAAAGAAGACATACAGAGAGCCAAGCAGCACATGAAAAGATGTTCAACATCTCTCATCATTAGGGGACCACAAGTCAAAAAACAAAATGAGGATCACTGCTCACCTGTCATAACTGTCGTTATCCAAAAAAAAGGTAACAAATAACAAGTGTGGGAAGGATGTCAAGAAAAGGGAGTGCCACCCCACCCCCCGCCCCGTGTATTACTGGTGGGGACGTAAACTGGCACAGCCACCATGGAAAAGTGTGGAGGTTCTTTATAAAATTAAAATAGTACAACCACATGATCCATCACTGGGCATACACACAAAAGAAAGGAACTCAGAGTCTCAAAGATCTGCCTGCACCTCCATGTTCACAAGGATTATTAATAACACCCAAGACATGGAAACCTCCCACGTGTCTATCAATGGATGAATGGATTAAAAAATGTGTCTGTGTGTGTGTGTATCTATATATAGTCCAGGGCGTGGAACAATGCAGGGACAGAGCATACCAGGAGGGTGCCCAGAGGCGTGGGAAACCCCTGGAGGCAGGCGCCTATAGGATCACAAAAGAGTCACACTATTTAGTGACTGAACAACAAGTATACACACACAATATATACACAGTGGACTACTATTCCACAAGAAACCCTGCCATACACAACAACATGGATCAATCTAGAGACTACTGTGCTAAGTGAAATAAGTCAGGAAGAACCCCCCAAAACTGCACAATGCCACTTATATGAGGAATCTAAAAAGCTGTGAACACAGAGAACCAGACGGTAGAGCCATGGATGCCAGGGGCTGGAGGCAGGAAATGGAAAGACGCTGGTTTAAGAATTCAAACGTTCAGTTCTAAGGCATCAGCTCTGGGATCTACTGTACAGCATGAGGACTATAGTTAATAATGCTGTACTCTATACTTGAACTTTGCTGAGAGAGTAGATCTTAAGTGTTCTCAGCATTCCAATGGGAAAAAAAGAATATGATAGCTATTAAACCATCATGTTGCTCTACACCGTAAGTATAATTAACATTTACTTGTCAATTACACCTAAATAAAAAGAGAAAAAAACCTGTAACCTCCCACCACTTTACTCATCATGACCTGTCTTCTCTATGGTGTGCATCACCCTCTCACTTTATATAATGTGAACATAAGTATATTCTATGTATGACGACAGTCTGTCTCTGCCTGAATGGATGTAAGCACCCAGAGAGCAGCTTTCACCAATCGTATGAACTGAGTCCCAAGTACATCTGGCACGTGGTGGATTTTAAATATCTTTTTTATTAAAAAAACAAACAAACCAGTTTTCTAGATGTAGAGCATTAGCTCCTGAGAGAGACACAAGGATGGCCTGGGCTCAGGGAGCAGACAGAAGCCCGAGGGTCCCTGAGTCCAGGGTGTGGGACAATGCAGGGACAGAGCACACCAGGAGGGCACCCAGAGGTGCAAGGGACCCCTGGAGGCAGGCACACGTTCCCTGCATAGCACAGGCACGAGGACTCCCTGAGGCCGGGGAAGGATCACATCAAAGGAAGGAAGGAGCTCATGCCTCCTGCTCTGCCCTTATGAACACCTCATGGACACTCCTGAAGTGCAGGCTGGCACAGTGACAGGACCACATGTAGAGGGAAAAAAAAGAGTAACTTCACAGTTGAGAAAGCTAATAATAAACCTGCTTCAGCCAGCTGGTCACGGTCAACAACAGCAGCAATAAATCATGCTGGCAGTATGTACTCTTAATGTGATGGGATGAAAATGGCTCTTGACTTCTGTGGTATTCCTTCCCTCAAACCCACCATGATGAGAAAAACATCCCACAAATTCCAGTATCATGCAAAATAACTGAGCAGTACTCCTCAAAATTATCAAGGTCATCAAATACCAGTAACGTCCGAGAAGCTGTTACAGGCAAAAGAGCCTAAGAACACAAGTCACTCACTACATGTAACATGGTGTCCTGGGACAGAAAAACGTCAATAGGTGAAACGTACCAGTCCTGGTTCAGGAACTGTGGCAAATGCATCATATGAATATAAGGTGTTAATAGGACAAAACGAATGCTGGGTCTATGGGAACTCTCTGTACTCTATCTGCTCAATTTTCCTGTAAGTCGAAAGCTATTCTCAAACAAATAGCAAGGTGAGAGACTCAAATCTAACCATATTAATAACCATAGTAAAGGTTAACACTCTAAATGCCTGAATTAAAGGCAGAGACTACAGGATCTGACTTATTATCCAAATACTGGTTCTTTGAGATGAATAAAACTGACAAACGTCTACCAAGACTGACTGACTACAGGGAGAGGAGAGAAGACAGGAATTACCAACAACAGGAATGAGTGTTATGGCATGACAACAAATTTTATAGATACTAAAAGGATAGAGTACTGTGAGCGATTCTATGCAATAACTTGGACAATTTAGATGAAATGGACAAAATACAGAAGTAAAGACATNAAAAAAAAAAAAAAAAAAAAAAAAAAAAAAAAAAGATACAATCATTGCCACAGATGAAGAAAAAGCATGACAAATTCCTCTTTAACTGTTCCTCCTTAAAACTCTCAGCAGACTGTAACAGAAGGGGATCTGGTCTGCCCAGCAAATGCCACAAACACAAAACCAAGAGCACCACTGTACTTAATGGCGAAAGACAATGCCCACCCCCGGCCCCCCCATCAGTCAGACATTTGCTCTTACCACATCTGTTCACCTCTGTAATGAAAATTCCTTCAGTGCAATGAGGCAAGATAAAGGAATAAAAGGAACTAGACTGGATAGGAAATAAAAATGGATTTATTCACAGATAACACCAGTCCATGTAGAACATCCAATGGAATCTACAAAATAGTTTCTAAAACTAATATGTGAGCTTAATAAGCATTCAGGGTATGATACCAATTTATAAAAGTTAATATATTTCTATCTATTAGTAACAAATAGTTGCAGACTGAATTTTTAAGAACCACTTACAATAGTATTCTTGCCTGGAGAATCCCATGGACCAAGGAGCCTGGTAGGTTATAGTCCATGGGGTCACAAAGAATCGGACACAACTAAGTGACTAACACACACTTTTATAATAGCACCAAAAAATATGAAATACTTAATGATAAATTGAACAGAAGATGCCACCAGGCTGAAAACTGAAACATACAGTGAAAAATACAGTCAAGAGAGACTAAAGATCTGAACAAGCAGACATATACCACATCATGGACAGCAAGCCAAGATGTCAATCTTCTCCAACTCATCTACAGAGTCAATGAAATTTCAATAAAAATCTTAGCACGCTACAGAAATTGACCAGGTCACCTGAATGTGCATGGAAATGGAAAGGACCTAGATCAGCCAAAATAAGTCTGAAAAAGAACAAAACTGGAAGGCTAAATAATACTACCTGCTTTCAAAGAATTATTTACAGTGATTAAAACAGTGTGGTTTTGTTGTCCAAACAGACTGATGAAGAAGAGACAGTCCAGGGACAAACCCACATACTCAGGGACAAATGATTCTGACAAAGGCACAAAGGCAGTGCAGTGGGGAAGGGCAGGAGAGTCTGTCTGACAAATGTTACTGGAACAACTGCGTATCTATTAATACATGTGCTGGGGGGAGGGGAAGAACTCTGCTTCACACCTCACACCACATACAAAAATTAATTAAAAATGGACCACAGACCTAAAAAATGTAAAACCATTAACGGTTACTTTCCCGGTGGTACAGTGGTCAAGAATCTGCCTGCCAATGCATGGGACATGGGTTTGATCTAGGTCTGGCAAGATCCCACATGCTGCAGAGCAACTAAGCCCTCAGGCAGTAACTACTGAGCCTGAAGTGCTGCGGCTACTGAAGTCCACGCCCCTAGAGAAAAGTCCATGCACAGCAACCAAGAGCGACTCTGACTGAGCCTGAGTGCTGCAACTACTGAAGTCCACCCCACTAGGGGAAAGTCCATGCCACAACCAAGAGCAGCTCCCACTCACCCCAACTAGAGAAAGCCTATGCACAGCGATGAATAGCTGGTGCAGCCAAAAATAAATTTTAAATTAAAAAACAAAAAACAACTTAAACAGCAGAAAACATTTGTGACCCTGATTAAAAGATTTTGTAGGAGCAACATGAAAAGCAAAGTCCATAACTCGACAATATAAAAGGTTTTAAACTTTTACTTTTCAAAAGATACTATTAGGGGAACAAAAAGACAAGCCACACACAGACTGGAAAGATGTATTTCAAGTTACATAAAGACTTCTGTCCAAGGAACTCTCAACTCAATAATAAATCAATCCAATTAAGAAAATAGGCAAAAGACTTGAACAGACCCTTCACTGAAGAAACATACACACTTGAAAAGATGTTTGACACCATTAGTCACTAGGGAAATGTGAAGTAAATCCACAGGAAGATTCTACTGCCCAACTTTTGGAGTGGTTAACATTAAAAAGACTAATGGTATCAAGTGCCAACAATGTGTGGAGCAGCAGAAGCTCTGACCACTGCAAGTGGAGGTACAAGGGGACAGCTATGGAACACAGCTCTACCATTTCTTAAAAAGATAAGCCAATGCCTAGCAGATGACCCATCTACTCCATTCCTGGGTATTTACCTAAAAGGAATGAAAACAGATGTACACACAAAGCCTTGTTTATAAATGTCCATTGTAGCCTTATTTGTAAGAGCCCCAACTGAAAAAATCCAAATATTCATCAACAGGTGAATAAAAAAACAAACTATGATAGGTAATGGAATAGAACACTACTAGGTCCAAAAAGTAAAGGCTCCAAAATGTTACCACTTGAATGAATCTCAAAACAGTAAGTAAAAAAGCCTCACAAAAAGAGCACATATTGTAAAACTCTCTTTACATACAATTCCAGACTAAAGTGCAGTGACAGGAAGCAGATGAATGGCTGGCTAGGGCAGGGTGTGGGCAGGAGGAAGGGCACAGGCGGTCACCGTGGCAGCCGGCACGACTCTGCCATGACTGGAGATGGTTTCTCAGGTGTCTACCCAGCAAGTCCAACTGGAAGAATCAGCGAGTCAGTCCCAGAATGATCTGAACACTGCTTCAAGCTAAGGAAAATAAAGCTTACAGAGGAAGCAAGGATATTCCAAATGTGATGTTTACGGTACACTAGTGGTGCCTCATTAGTGCTCTACACCCCTGAGGCTGGCAGGTGTGAAATGGCCATCCAGGAGCTTGAATGCAGCACTGTGGGGCCAGAGAGGCCCCTGCAAGTCTGAAACTGTGAATGGAAAATGAGACCACTCTACACTGCAACACTTGTCTTCTTCAGCCACATCTGCCTATCTGCTTAGGAACAGACAGTGTAGGTAGAGAATTACATTTAAACAAGTCAGAGGCATCTGCTAAGCAACTATGAAGGAAGTTAGATGCAAGGAAGTAGTTGAAATGATGGTCTATGTAATCCAGGTAGAGTGAGGAGGGAAGTGAGGGGCCAGGCGGGGACAGGCACGTGGTCACAAAGGTCAGCAGCAACTGTGCAGACCAGGTCTTTCTGGGTCCTCTTTTAGGGGAAAATAAATATTTAACGTCAAAGACTTACACAGTACTTAATTAAGAATCTTTCGTACGTAACCCTACAACTGGTGCTAAGAAAGGGAAGGCAGGTTTATCAGTCATGCAACCTTCTCTAGACAGTGACATGGGGGCCTGAGCACAGTCCTGTGCAGCCACTCTGCTAAGTGCTGGCAGCCAATCTAGGGGAACTGATTCTTTGCACTCACCCTTGCCCATCTGACCATCAATAACAAGCATGCAGCCTATTCCTCAGGTCTGCTGGGGTCTTAAAACTGGTCTTTTAGATTAAGGCAGAAACAAAATCGGAGGTGAGTAATTGCTGTTCCATTACCCACGGGCATTTCTATGCTGGCCCACACCCTGCACCCCAAAAGAGAACTCCCTTCTTTTTCTTCTGAAACGCTTTAAATACTCCTTTCACAAAGAACCACCTCCTCCTGGGTTTGACTCAATTTCAACATGAACGTTTCCTGTCTGCACTTCTCCTGGCGCTTGGCCTTCTCGTCAGTGTTTTCTCCTATTCAAATCTGACCTGCCTTTCGGGAACTGTTCAGGTCTTACATTCCTTTGAGGGCTCTGGACCGGCACCCCTCATCTCGGCATCATCAGGAGAGTCAGTTTACAGAAGAATCAAAGGAACCAGTGAAAGGAACATTGTTTAGGGACAGGTTTAACAGGCAGAACTTTTAAAGCACATCAATGTCTGAACAGGGTGACGGTAGCCACTGATAGTAACTTTGCGCACAGAGGAGTGGACAGGAATCTGCCTGGGGCTCTGATGGTGAGCTGGGGCCACCAAGCATGCACCCCAGCTTACTCCAGCCTGTCGTGCTCTGGCCTACTTGCCACTAGTGTGGAGAAGCCACTGCAAGAAGGGGGTGGGGTGCACAGGTTTAGAGGGAATGGAACCAGCTCGAACCCAACCCTCAAGCCTTCTGCTTCAGCACCAATGACAGAGGAGTATGTTTCAAATGAAAGGGGAAAAAAACTAATGAATAGAGATAAATAGCAGATAAAAAAAATCAAAGTATTAGTAATAAGAATGCTAACTGAAGCTGGGAAAGGAATACATGAACACAGTGAGAATTTTAACAAGAAACTAGGAAATAATTTAAAAAAAAGAAGCAGTCAGAGCTGAAGAATACAATAACGGAAATGAAAAACAGTGTAAGGACTGAAAGCAGATCAAGTAGCACAAAAGAACTCACAAGTGATCAAGAAGACAGAATAACGGAAACCACTCAATAAGAATAGCAAAGGACCACTTCAGCTATTTTTAAAAATAAGGATAGTTTAAGGGGCCTCTGGGACAACATCAAGTATACTAAAATCACATTACAGAGGTCCCAGAAAAAGGAGAGACAGAGAAGGTAAAATATGCATCTGATGAAATTATGGCTGGAAACTTCCCAAAGCTGAAGAAGGAAACAGATATCCAGGAACAGGAAGCATGGAGGGTCCTATTCCAAATGAGATGGAACTCAGAGACCCACACCAAGAAATGTCGTAATTAAAACGGCAAAAGTTACAGCTAAAGAGGATTCTAAAGGAAGCAAGAGAAAAACAAGGAGTTACAATCAAGGGAACCCCCATAAGGCTATCAACTGACTTTTTAGCAGAAACTCTGAAGGCCAGAAGGGAGTGGCAGGATACATATCAATGCCTGAAAGGTAACACCTGTAACCTCCATTACTCTACCCAGCAAGATAATCATTTGGAATTAAAGAAAAGATTAAAGAGCTTCTCAGACATGAAGAAACTGAAAGAATTCATCAGTACTAAACCTGTGCTGAAGAAATGTTGAAGGGTCTTCTCGAAATGGAAAAGAAGAACCTATAGGAAAGGGAAACCCCACTAGGCAAGGCAGACACATAGCAAGGACTGAAGATTATTTATGTAAGTCAGTATACAGGTTAAAATACAAATTGTAGAAGCAACTATAACTACAAGTCGTATACAGATTAAAATACAAACTGTACAAGCAACTACAACTATATACAATTAAGGGAGAGATAAGAATATGCAAAATGACATAAAAAAACAAAATGTGGGGGAAGGGAGTAAAAATGTAGATCTTTTAGAATGTGTCTGAACTTAAATGACTATCAGTCATTTCTATTAACAAGTAGATAAAGTTACGGGTCAACATATACGAGGAACGCTGTAACCACTAATCTAAAAACCTACAATAGCTACACAGAAGCTAGAGAGAAAAGAACACAAGAATGCCACCAAAGAAATCATCTGACCACAAAGGGAGAAACAAAAAAGAGGAAGAAATGAACAAAGAACTAAAAGCGCAACATAAAGAAGCCCATACTCTATATGAAAAGAAACCATAAAACAGCTTTACCTGTCTCGCTGCTTTCAGGCGGTGACTCATACTCTGAGTGGTCCGGACCCAGCGTGCTCATGGCTGTCTGGTCTGACTCCTGTGGATCTGACAGCCCAACACTGTCATGACTTTTGTCACCGTCACCGTTGGTGTCCAATCCTGTAATTAAGAATTTCAACCCAAGAGGAAGGGTTAGAAGAACAGCTTTTTCTTAAAACAGAGACTTACACCTGCAGTTACTGACCTTTTCAACTTGACTGTGAGAGACCTCAGGGTTTGTAAATACTGTCACCAACCATGACACAGATCTTAAACACTTTCCCAAAGGTGAACTCAAAGGAAACAAGGCTGCAGCCCAGAGGAGAGGCCCAACCCCGCCGACTCACCGAGGTGGCCGCGGCCAGGCGGAGCCTCCCAGACTGTGCTCACACCGCCGTCTGCAGCTCCACGCGCTTCCAGCTGTAACAGTGGAGTGCCCCATACTTTTGCATTAGGGTTTAGCTCCGAAACCTTGGCTGTTGGTACCTAAGAAAAAATACGATGTGTTTATCTGTATCCAAACTCCAATCACTACACTGCAATTTTACTTACTAATTCAGAGTTAAAACACATCCATGCTAGAGAATTTATGTGAAAAAGGCGGAACCTATTTACACATACTTTTAGGGAGAAATCAGATGCAAAAGTGATCGAAGTTGATGCACTCAGAACTCCACTCACCAGCAGATGTTAATTTCTTACCAAGTGAAAGGCTCTCAAGAAATGGGAATGAAAGTCCTGCCTTCATGGGGTATCTGATCAACTTTTTAAACTGGTGACTCAGTTATCTCTCTGGTCCAGACTACCCAACACAATTCAAAGATTTGCAAATCTGAGAACCGATAGATAAAACTCTAAAATAAAGCTTGAACACTGCTAAAGGTTAAAGGCCATAGAAAATGAAAGAGTCATGGTAGAGAGGCGCCAGATCCGGACACCCTGTGACTGTGCCCATTTCCAGTCATGCGGCCCCCAGGCTGTTCCAAACACGCTGGCCCTCGACTCCCTGGGCTTGTCTGTCAGAACACTCCTAGATGTCTGCTCAGCTAGCTCACGCCTCTGCGTCCCTTGGGGACTGCTGGGGTATTTCCTGGCACACTTCACTAAACCCACCACCACCCTTGAATTTTCTCTCTCCTGCTTACAAATCCTGAAGAGTCCCCCAAATCTAAAAGAAGCTGATGTCCTGGGGCAGCCACCCCAATTCCTAAGCAAGCCTGGCCATGACCTGCATTCTCCAGGCACTGCACGTCACGACCCCACCAAGCAGGGCCAGGGCTGCAAAAGGAAGACAGGCCAGGTCCCAGAACCCAGGCAGCAGCTCCACGCTGGGAGCAGCCTCCTGGCACCACCCAGAAAGGCCGTCTCTAAGGCCAGTGCACCATGATGAGCCGAGTAGGGAACAACGTGTGGGTCAACAACCTTAAAAACCACCATAATAAATTCACTCTGGCCGATGATCAACACCTGCAGGGAGAAGACTGAGAACCGGATGTAGAGGCTGATGTGGATAAAGTTACAGAGTATCCTCTGCCCATACCTGGAGGCATGGACAATAAACATCATGCTCAGAACCAGGCACCTACATGAGGGCTGATCTGGAGCCCTTCTCAATTTTAAGTACCAGACAGGGCAAAGAACAGGGTACCCCTTCTTCAAGAATGTTTCCCTCAAGAAGCACTGGGTCTTCAAGCTCCCTTCTTATGTGACATCTAAACTTCCAGTTCATTGCTGGACTCTGCTCCTGCACGTCCCCGTGTCTTCAACACACACTTCTGATATCCTCAGGGAGTGCCGGGCACAGCACGAGGTGGTCCAGGAACAACGCAGACAGGACTGCACCAAGCACAGTAACAGACAACCTCCACACCTGATGGGCACCACTGCCCTCCTCAGCAGGTACACCTTTTCTCTCTGCTCTCTTTTTCTTCAAATTCATGCCTTTATTCTTTCCTATACTAATACTCTCATAACCCATCTCTTCTGGTTACACCCAGTCTCATTCTCCCATGTGACTCGCACCAAGTTTTCCACTCACAGAAGAGATCCCAGACCTCATGGACACACTATACATTCTCTAAATTCCTTAACTCCAACCTGCACTTTGCATGAGGTCTTCCTCGTTTTTAGCACCACCTGCAATTGGCTATACTGCATCACCAACACATTCTACAGCTCATACACACACACACACACACACACACACACGTTTTTAGCACCACCTGCAGTTGGCTATACTGCATCACCAACACACATTTTACAGCACACACACACACCTTTTTAGCACCACCTGCAGTTGGCTATACTGCATCACCATTTTACAGCACACACACACACACAGAGTGTCCTGGAAGCACACTGCCCCCCCCGCCCCCCCAACAGACACAGTGTCCTAGAAGCACACTGCCCACCCCCACCCCCACACACAGTATCCTGGAAGCACACAGCCCACAAACAGGATCCTGAGAGCCACGCAGGCCTTGGGCTCCTCCCCCTCTGTTCACCCACAAGGCATGTCCTGTCCTCCCCAGAGGCTTCCAGGCGTCCACCCTGGGCACACTCTAAGGCACATACACTCTGGGCACACTGACACCTGCAGTCTTGAGCCCAGCAGGGAGCTGCCTGAGAAACATGTGGGAGGAACCAATATTTCATGATGTAATAACATAAAATTCTACTTTCTACTATTTGACAACTTGTGCAAGGTTTTATGCCACAGCTGACTGGAACACTACCCGGGCACAACTGACTACTTCTACAGTAGGAAACACTCAAATCCAAATCAGGCATCAAGGGTTTCACACAATCTCCAGCAGTCAGTCAGGATTCGAGGGATATTCTGAGGTATGACGCGGATGCAAGAACGGAGATGTGACAGCCAGCTGGGTGCCAGGCACCCCCCACGCACGCACCTGAGTTGAGTCATGACAGCCCCATGACACAAGTAAGGAAACCAAGGCAGAGGAAGGTTAAGTAACTCACCCACAAAAATTGATCCTAATTAGAAAACTCTGTTCTAATATCAAGAAAACAAAACATTTATCAAAAGCTCATTAACTTCTTGTAACTCACATGAGAAACAACTTGTACTAAACACATTTCTCCAAAATGCAGCTATTTTTCTGCAGTCACAGGGACCTCCAACTGACTATCAACAACTCAAGTTTCATCTGTGTCACTTCCTAAGTCTTATTTTTCCCCTGAAAAGTCATGGCCAAGCAACAGTTGGTAGAACTAGCAGTGAGCTGACCTTAATGGCCACATTCTGAAGCCATTCTACACAAATGACCCTTGTTACTCTTTGAAGTGTACAGTATCCCCAAATTTTGACACTCAAAGAAACACTACCCCTCAGTGCTATGCTCCATTAACAAAAATAAATAACCTACCAACTCACAAACTTACATCTTTTGGCCAGGAAATAAAATCATCCCACTGACAAGTTAATGAGTAGGAACTAGAACACCGAGTATCAAAGGAGGGGCAGGCAGATGGAGAATATAAGACAGGTGAGATATGGAAGGGAAAGAAGTGCCCATTTTCTAAAGTTTAAATGAGCCTGGACTAGTCCTGGATTGGCACTAAGTTTAGCAGCTCAGAGCAATTCAAAGAGTTCACAATCATGACATCTATAACTCTGGCTTGTTATCTGTAAAAGAGTGTAATACCGGCTACTTATAGCCTAATGAGATGTCTGCACAGGCACTTTGAGGACTGGAGTTTTGAACAAAAAGCAGTACCAGTAAGTGCAGTGTGTCAAGTGAGCACACTGCCAGGCACATGGCACAGCTGACAGCTAACTCAGAGCAGCGCACACACACCTCACCCTCCCGTGCAAGAGCAAGAGCCGTGTGTGCTCCACCTGAGGGACAGGTGTGGACAGCTGGAGCCAGCTGTTGGCCACGTCCACTGAGGGAAGTGGTTAAGTGGTGCTCGCCTCCAGAACTATTTGTAGGAATAAAACTGATTAACCTGAACATAACTGTTTTGGGAAAAACTCCCAAATCTGAGCATGGAATGGAAAGAAAGTAGGTTAGTGGATAAATTACAGAATTTAATTTCTACTTGCTTGTTTCCATATAATAGGCATAATATTTGAGCCACATCTATCTGTTCACTATTACTATTTCTCTTGCCTAATACAACAAAAACCACTAAAAATAAACAGATTGAATGAATGTGATTTTGCTACTACAAGTATACGTGCTCAAAGGACTGCATCAAGAACAAGACTAACTTCCTGTTTCTTGAAAGTTTGCATTTATTACAGAAATTCTAGGAAGATGCTCAAACGACCTGCTCGGTGCAGGATCACGTGCTGGTTTGGTTCTCCCAAACCAGTGGGGCCTGAGTGGTGAGGTTCCCAGAGCCCTGCAGGTGCTTCTGATGAGAAGAGGGAACCAACATCCTGGAGCCAGTTAAAAGCACCAAGCGTACCTCCCTGGGCGGCTGCTATGCAAAAGCAGTAGAAAGCAGAGATTTCAACTCCTCTGTGTGCTCCAAGTGTAACCTTCTGCAGTGATTTTAAACATCAAATGGGCCAAATGTTTGTTCCACTCCACAAGGAGCCAGTGACGAGGACAGGATGGATGAAGACAGGGCAGGGTAGCCTCCACAGACAGCCATGCCTGATGACCTGTACCATAGGCACTAGTGCTCCAAGTCCACATGTAGATCCTAGCTTCAGTACACGAAGAGGGAACCGAATCCATACTCTGCAGTTTGGAAATGATTAAACTGATGCTATACTAACTTCGTTTTATAACAACATTGAAACAACTAACAACTGTTTAGAATAAATCTTTGTTAATTCCAAGTTAAAAAGCAAAATGAAAGATTAGCACATCACAGCAATAAAAACTGATACAGCATACTTACTAAGTGTGCACCTGTCTCTTGCCATCCCCAAATGACAGTATCTTCTGCCACTGGTAGCTGAAAAGGCTTTTCCATCCAAAACAAAGACATCTCCAGGTCCTGGGGCTTACAGTGCAGGTCCTCACTAAAGATCTGCTCATCTTCTAAGGTATCTTTCGTGACTGTATCAGTCCATGGACAGCCCACTTGATATCTGCAACCATCTGCTGGCCCCTCAGAAAACACCTGACTTGCCAGCTCCGCCATCGGGTAGCAGGAAAGTGCACTCAGAAACTGGGGGTGCTGATGCCCTGGGGGGCTCCGCAAATCCCCCTCAGACAGCTCTTCAGACACAAGCGACAGGGCAGGGTACTCACAATCTGGGACGGCCACCTCCCTGCTGGCATATGGGACGACAGGAATCCCCTGCGGCCCGTCCACTTGGGCAGGGTAAATACCAGTCACGCAGGAGCATCCTGCACGAAAAACCCCTAACTCCACTCTTTCAGAGACCACCAAGCCCTTGTCTCCTTGTAAGGCAGGTCCCTGCGCCATGGGCCTGGCGCCCCTCTGGCTGAAAGGGCACGCGTGTGCCCCTGTCCCACACAGCCCTGCGTGGCTGGCAGTGCTGGAGCCACCACTGCCTTCCTGTAGACGGAGTGCCTCCTCCTCCTCTCCACCCGTCAGCTCTGGTTCTCTCAGCCCTGACACGTGCCCATCAGAGGCCTCAGGAGCATCTCCGGCTGACTGGGAGAGAACCTGCTCCGGCAGAGGGCTGCCATCACTGTGCACAGGGCTCACCTGCAGGCCTTCCAAGTCCTGCAGGCCTGGGGCCAAACTCTGGCTTACAGGTGGTGCAAGGCTGACATCCTCACGGCTGCCGTCATTCACTCGGTAGGTATTATTTCTTCCTGTGTGAGCTGTCTCAAAGTCAGGATTCTTTGCTTCACCAGAACTGACACAAGCAAGCAAACCCTGACTGGGCACTGCCGTGCGTTTCTGTGCATTTGCTTCCCAGTCAAAGGCTGTTCGAGGGTCTACCTGCACCCTCTCTGTGGCAGCCGTCCCGGTGTCCCTGTGACTGGCTCTCCGGGGTTCCTGCTCAGCACTCTCTGGTCTGTGAGGGTCCCTCCCTGAACTCTTCACACACATCTCACCCTCTGTTTCACTCTCTTCTTCGGCGCAGGTGAAAACATCTGCAGAGGAAATGAGGTCACTTGCAGGCCACCTGGAGCCGAGGAGGGACTTGCTGCGTGGAGGTGCTCCCTGCGAGTCTCGGGACGTCCCTGGCCCGGCTGCTGCCCACACTGCACACACCACGTTGCGGCCCTGGGCCCAGGCCTTGCTGGCCCTGGTGTTCACACTCAGGTCCACCTGGGAGGCAGCTCTCCACTCAGAAGCCCTCTTCCCACAAGCGTCATCTTTCAAAACACTAGTGTCACCCTCATCCTGGTTCCGAGACGGCAAAGACAAGCTGGCCCTGTCTGCATGCGGGCCGCGTCCAGTTTCCACACTGCGGTCTCCCAGGCGCTGCTCCTCAAGCACCAAGGGCCCTGGGCCGTTGCCTCTGGGAGGGGCTGGCTCTTGGAAATTCGCATGAGTGGGAAGAAATCTAAAGGTCCCTGAAGTGATACATCTTCCTGAACTTAAACTGATTCTATCTCGACTTACGGAAAGGATTCTGCAGTTTGACGTGCTAACATTTAAACTGGAACAATCACTGCCTTTCAGTGGTTTTGCAGAGTTACTTGCTCCTTCACTTCCAGAGTTTAAACTCTGATCTGCATGAGCTGTTACGGTCCCACAATCACCATCTCTCTCAACATGTGAAGTGCCACTGATTACAGTACTCTGTGAATCAGTCACCAGACCCCCAGGTTGTAAACTGCCACGCAATCTCCCTTCAGGGATGGTGCATGCACTCACTAGGCAGTCAGCGTCTGTGTGGATGTTTAAGGTGGGGAGTGTGCCCACATTATGGAATGTGTTCCTTTCTGTGTCAGCTTCATGGAAGCTGGTGAAGGTCTGTGCCAACAAGGCCCCAACGTCTGTGGCACAGGGTGGGTCACTGTCACTCACCAGGGCAGAAAGAGGTTGAGCTTTCTCACCAAGAGCCCACTCTCTCTCTCTTGTGAGTGGCCTGCCCTGCAGGGGCAACTTTGCCCCAGGGGCCTCCGACCCCCAAGGCCCATGGCCAGCACTGTCTGGCAGCTGGGCCCCTCTGTGGGCCCCTTCGGAGGTGACAGCTGGACAGCTCTGGGGAGCTGTAGCTCTTTCACATGCATGACCACACAGCTCATCTCCACCTTCTGGGCCATCAGGATCAACAGCACAAATACTGTAAAACCTGCTCTCTCGGGAATTCCTGTACCGTTTGCAGTCACCACAAACAAGACCTCCACCTGCCCTCTCCTCACCACTCACATCTGAGGAGTCAGCAGCACTACCAATATGAACAGTTACTAGCACCTTGTTCCCCACCTCGGGGCTTTCCCAGGTGGCTGGGCAGTGGCAGGGAGGGTGGTGGCCAAGGCCCTGGTCAGGGGGCGCCGGGGCTGGAGAGCAGGGCCCCTCACCAGCAGGAAGGCCCCCACACGGAGGGCCCCGGGCACCTTCACCACTGTGCCCCACAGCGGTGACGTCAGGGTTCCCGTCAGCCTCACTTACGTCTCCAAACCCAGTAAAGAGCCCGGACATGGGAGAGGAGTCCAGCAACCGCCCAGGCGCTGGGCCCTGTCTGCGTGCCAGCCTTGCCAAAACCCCAGCCCACAGGCTGGCCCTGTGTCCACCACCGGGAAGCTCCTCATCTCCAAAGGCACTGAATAATGAAGATAAAGTTGTACTTATCTTGGTCTCCGGTTCCTTCTCCTCCACTGATTTTTGTAACAGGCCAGTTTTTTCACTGTCATTGTCACTACTTAATTCTTTGCAGAAGCAACAACCCATGTTCAAAAGTTCAAAAACTCACGTAACAATGCCTGCTGCTTTCTGAACCTCCACAAGTGCATCTCCCACTAACTTTCTATGGTTTCGGACGAGAAGCCGACACCCAGATCCCAAAAATAACCCTCGTACAGCAGTCACATGTCCCTGCCACTCAAGTCCCAAATCCAAATCACGGCAGACCTGCCCAGTGGCCATCTCCTCATGCCCAACAGTCCAAACAGCACCCAGAGTCCAAACACACACATAACAAAGGAGATCTTTCTGGTATTTTTCTTATTCTCATAATCCAATAGAAAACTAACTAACATTATTATCCCAGCCAAAAGAAGTCACTACAAACTTTGGCTTTTTATACCATTTCAGCAGTCTCTGAATTGCATTTCACGGAATGGTGGCAACCAAAGGAGTTAACATATATATTCTCCCCAAAGGGACAACAGTAAAAATGTGTTCCTTAAAATTCTTAGGTTCTTATAGTTGTGGGTATTCAGTAATGATCATGCTAGGCACAAAACTGGAATGGTGTCCATTAAGAGATGTATACTGAAGAGTTCCTGGTGAACAGCATATGCTGTCTGGAGTTTGCGTTAAAACACACCTGGCCTGAAAATAAAGGAGTAAATACATACAGACATAACACTTTCAAAAACCATGTGTGCAGAGGGGAGGAAAAAAAAAAAAGAAGCAAACTACAAGGACGGGAACTGTTCAAGTCAAAATGGGCACACTGAGGTTTGTTTTATTACTGTATTTCTGCAGATGTTCAAAAGTTTTGGTTAAAAAAAAAAAACAGAAAGAGCAAGAGAAACAGAAAGAAAATCGACACCTGCAGCCCAGTCCAGGGACCCCCAAAAGCTCCCAAATGAAGCCCTTCTTCTAGCATGAGGAGTGCAGTTACCCTGCATCCCATGGCCCAGGGGCACCAGCACCACAGTGGGTCTGAACTTACTTCAACATCTGTAAGCTTTGTTCTCTGAATAAGAGATTCTTTTTCTTCAGTTCAGTTCAGTCACTCAGTTTTGCAACCCCATGAATCACAGCATGCCAGGCCTCCCTGTCCATCACCAACTCCCGGAGATCACTCAGGAGATCACTTAAACTCCTGTCCATCGAGTCAGTGATGCCATCCAGCCATCTCATCCTCTGTTGTTCCCTTCTCCTCCTGCCTCCAATCCCTCCCAGCATCAGGGTCTTTTCCAATGAGTCAACTCTTTGCATGAGGGGGCCAAAGTACTGGAGTTTCAGCTTTGGCATCAGTCCTTCCAATGAACACCCAGGATTGATCTCTTTTAGAATGGACTGGTTGGATCTCCTTGCAGTCCAAGGGACTCTCAAGAGTCTCCTCCAACACCACAGTTCAAAAGCATCAATTCTTTGGCACTCAGCTTTCTTCACAGTCCAACTCTCACATCCAGACATGATCACTGGAAGAACCATAGCCTTTACTAGACGGACGCAAAGTAATGTCTCTGCTTTTTAATATGCTATCTAGGTTGCTCATAACTTTTCTTCCAAGGAGTAAGCGTCTTTTAATTTCATGGCTGCAATCACTGTCTGCAGTGATTTTGGAGCACAAAAAAATAAAGTCTGACACTGTTTCCCCATCTATTTCCCACGAAATGATGGGACCAGATGCCATGATCTTCGTTTTCTGAAAGTTGAGCTTTAAGCCAACTTTTTCACTCTTCACTTTCACTTTCATCAAGAAGCTTTTCAGTTCCTCTTCACTTTCTGCCATAAGGGTGGTGGTGTCATCTGCATATCTGAGGTTATTGATATTTCTCCCGGCAATCTTGATTCCAGCTTGTGCTTCGTCCAGCCCAGTGTTTCTCAGGATGTACTCTGCACAGAAGTTAAATAAGCAGGGTGACGGTATACAGCCTTGACTACTCCTTTTCCTATTTGGAACCAGTCTGTTGTTCCATGTCCAGTTCTAACTGTTGCTTCCTGACCTGCATATAGGTTTCTCAAGAAGCAGGTCAGGCGGTCTGGTATTCCTATCTCTTTCAGAATCTTCCACAGTTTATTGTGATCCACAGAGTCAAAGGCTTTGCCACAGTCAATAAAGCAGAAATAGATGTTTTTCTGGAACTCTCTTGCTTTTTCAACAATCCAGTGGATGTTGGCAATTTGATCTCTGGTTCCTCTGCCTTTTCTAAAACCAGCTTGAACATCTGGAAGTTCACAGTTCATGTACTTTTGAAGCCTGGCTTGGAGAATTTTGAGCATTACTTTACCAGCATATGAGATGAGTCCAACTGTGCAGTAGTTTGAACATTCTTTGGCATTGCCTTTCTTTGGGATTGGAATGAAAACTGACCTTTTCCAGTCCTGTGGCCACTGCTGAGTTTTCTAAATTTGCTGGCATATTTCATGCAGCACTTTCACAGCATCATCTTTCGGAACCCGAAACAGCTCAACTGGAATTCCATCACCTCCACTAGCTTTGTTCATAGTGACGCTTCTTAAGGCCCACTTGACTCTACATTCCAGGATGTCTGGTTCTAGGTGAGTGATCACACCATCGTGACTATCTGGGTCGTGAAGATCTTTTTTGTACAGTTCTTTTGTGTATTCTTGCCACCTCTCCTTAATATCTTCTGCTTTTTTTAGGTCCATACTATTTCGAGCCCTTTATCGAGCCCATCTTTGCATGAAATGTTTCCTTAGTATCTCTAATTTTCTTGAAGAGATCTCTAGTCTTTCCCATTCTGTTGTTTTCCTCTATTTCTTTCCACTGATCGCTGAGGAAGGCTTTCTTATCTCTCCTTGCTATTCTTTGGAACTCTGCATTCTTGCTTACTATGATTCAAATATGACATTTTGAAAATAAAACAATTCTGTTAATTCTTTTTTGAGAGAGATTTTTCTACGTTAACCTACAAGTTATGGCTGGTGGACTTCTAACATTCTATAAAACACTGATAGTTTTTGATTAAAAAAAAAGTTTAGGAATTCTACTTAAACACGATGATAGCAATTCAATCTGACTGTTCTACACTCTCCTCCCCCTGATTTCCAAATCTCATCATGCTTTGTAAGGCCACCCCTCTCAACTGTGCAGAACAACTCTCTTATGCCCACATACTGCCCACTCTTCAAGCGTCTGGGAAAGCATCCTAGCAGTAAATGCACTACTGACTCTCTCAAACTAGGGGATCTGCAGGCTCTCTCAAAGACGCAAACACAAACATAGGTTTAAGAGTGCATTGTTCCTAGGCAACAACACTTAACTGACCTAGTGAAAGTCTCTCAGTGATGTCCGACTCTGCAACTCCATGGACTGTAGACTGCCAGGCTCCTCTGTCCATTTAAGAACAGTGGCTACCCTTCTCCAGGGGATCTTCCAAATCCAGGAATCAAACTGGGGTCTCCTACACTGCAGGTGGATTCTTTACCAGCTGAGCTACCAGGGAAGACCTAACTTACTGAGCAAAGAACTGGATCTAGTACATCATTTCATTTATGCCCAGGGAAGGCTAGGTGACACCAAGGTGTACACAGAAGTAAACCGAAAAAAGCAGTAGGAAGTTGTTCACTTGGCACTCAGCAGTTCAGGTTGCAGAAAACGCAAAGAAATTCTTGGTAACATACCGTGAGCACTTGGTGAAGGAGCTTTCATTTTCGTGAAATACCACCTGCCGGACTAAAAATGAATGCCACCAATTTGCATTATATAGGTTTAAGCAATCAAGTTTTATTTCTGTAAGAATTACATACAGTAAGAATTTTTCAGTAGTTCTATGTTAAAAAGACAATTTTAAATCACTGACAATCTTAAAAAAGTTCTCACTTAAACGGTTATAAAAAATGTGGGGAAGGGGAGTAAGAAAATGTACATCTTTAAGAATGTGTTTGAGCTTACATGACAATCAGTATAAAGCAAGTAGATACAGTTATGGGTTAAATACTGGAAAACCAGGGTAACCACACATCAAAAAAATACAATGGATTCACGAAAAACAAACAAACAAAAAAAGACTCAAGAATAATAATCAAAGAAAACCATTAACCACAAAAGGAAAAACAAAAAGAAACAAATACAAAATTAACTGCAAAGCAAGGTTTAAGATGGCCATAAATACACACTAATCAATAATTATTTTAAATGTCAATGGACTAAATGTTCCAACCAAAAGGTAGTGTCAGACTGGATAATACAACAAGAACCTACAGTATGCTACCTATAGGAGAGTACTTCAGGGCAAAAGACACATACAAACTGGAAATGAGACAGAAAAAGACATTTTATGCTGATGGAAATAACAAGAAAGTGGAGTTGGCAATAGTCATATCAGACAAAACAGACTTTAAAACAAAAACCACAAAGAATGACAAAGTAGGACACATATAAAAGCATCAACACAAGAGGCAGACATAATATTTGTTAACATATATACACCCAATATAGGAGCACTTAATACAAAAAACAAACACTACAGACATAAATGGAAAAAATGGATGGGAATATAGTAACAGTAGACTTTTAACATTCCACTGACATAATGGATAGATATTTCAGACAGAAAATAAGAAGGCAACAAAGATCTTGAATGACAAAACAGAACAATTAGATTTAATTGATATTTCCAGGATGTTACATCCAAAAAAACCAGAATACACATTCTTTTTAAGAGTGCATAGAACAATTTCTAGGGCACAAAACAAGCCTCAACAAACTGAATAGAACAGAAATTATTTCAAGGATCTTTCCTGACCACAATAGCATAAAAGTAGAACATCAACCACAGAAAGAGAAAAGAGAAAAAACAACTGCATAGAGACTAAACAACATGCTACTAGGAGACCACTGGATCAACAATGAAATCAAAGAGGAAATTTAGAATCACTTCTAAACAAATGACAATGAAGCAACCATACAAAAACTATGAGATGCAGCAAAAGCAGTTCTAAGAGGGAAGTTCATAGTGATATAAGACTTCCACAAAAAAAGAAGAAAAAAATCTCACATAAACAACCTAAAGAATTAGAAAAGGAACAATAAACAGAACCAAAAGCTGGAAGATAGAAATAATAAAGATCAGAGAGGACACAGAGAATTAAGAAAAAGATCAAAAAACCAAGAACTAGTTTTTTGAAAGGATAAACAAAAGTAACAAACCTCTGACCAGGCTGACCAAGAAGAAAAAAGAAATACAACTAAGCAAAATAAGAAATGAAAGAGGAGAAGTAACAACCAATACATGGAAATACAAAATACTGTTAAAGAAAATATTATGAACAGTTGGTTATATGTCAACAAAACAGACAACTTAAAAGAAATGGACAGATTTCTAGAAATACATAGCCCACGGAAATTAAGTGAAGAACTAGATAATCTGAACAGACAGATCACTAGATGTGAAATACAATCTGCAATTTAAAAACAGCAATAAATTCCATGCAAACAAGAGTCCAGGCCTGGATGACTTCTCTGGGGAACTCCACCTAACACACAAGGAAGAGCTGACACCTATGCTTCTCAGACTCTTCCAAACAACTGAAAAAGAAAAGGACATTCTCAGTCATCTTACAAAGCCACCATCACCTCTGAAGGACATAAAACTTTTAAGACAGCCAAAAAATTATAGAAGGAAAAAAAGTATGAGAGTTGATTTTATTCTAAAGGGCAACTCGGTTACTTTTTAACTGAATTTTTTATTTTTGGTAACTCAGTTACCTAATCCACATAAACAACAATAGCTTTAAAATTCTTTTCTATATCATTAGGTGAAGTTATTAAGTGAAAGTCGCTCAGTCGTGTCTGACTCTTTCTTTGTGACCCCATGGACTAATATAATACAGTCCATGGAATTCTCCAGGCCAGAATACTGGAGTAGGTAGTCTTTCCCTTCTCCAGGGGATCTTACCAACCCAGGAATTGAACTGGGATCTCCTGCATTGCAGGCAGATTCTTTACCAGAGCAGCCACAGGGAATACAATAATAAAACCTATTTGTGGATTCCAAATTTACACCTCAGGCCCTAACCTCTCTAATTAGGACCAACTGGCACTAATGACCCACTTCACTGCTCACTTAAAATTTTTAACAGGTGGATTTTCCCTCCAAAGCTATACTCCTCCAGTTTTTTCCATCTCAAAATAAAACCATCATCCACTAAGTTACTCAACTATCTCTGATCGATTTTTCTCTCACCCCAATCCCTACATCCAACCCATAAATTGGTGCCGTTTATGGATTTCCAGAAAATCCAAAATCCATTCATTTCAAGTCTAAGCCACCATCATTTCTCACCTTACTTACCAGTTAAAGAACTTGGTTTCTTGCTTCTATTCTTGGTGGCAAGAAGACACAGAAGAACTATACAAAAAAGATCTTCATGGCCCAGATAACCACAATGGTGTGATCACCCACCTAGAGCCAGCCATCCTGGAATGCAGAGTCAACTGGGCCTTAGAAGCATCACTATGAACAAAGCTAGTGGAGGTGATGGAATTCCAGTTGAGCTATTTCAAATCCTGAAAGATGATGCTGTGAAAGTGCTGAACTCAATATGCCAGCAAATTTAGAAAACTCAGCAGTGGCCACAGGACTGGAAAAGGTCAGTTTTCATTCCAATCCCAAAGAAAGGCAATGCCAAAGAATGCTCAAACAACCACACAATTGCACTCATCTCACACGCTAGTAAAGTAATGCTCAAAATTCTCCAAGCCAGGCTTCAAAAGTACATGAACTGTGAACTTCCAGATGTTCAAGCTGGTTTTAGAAAAGGCAGAGGAACCAGAGATCAAATTGCCAACATCCACTGGATTGTTGAAAAAGCAAGAGAGTTCCAGAAAAACATCTATTTCTGCTTTATTGACTATACCAAAGCCTTTGACTGTGTAGATCACAATAAACTGTGGAAAATTCTGAAAGAGATGGAAATACCAGACCACCTGACCTGCCTCCTGAGAAGTCTGTATGCAGGTCAAGAAGCAAGTTAGAACTGGACATGGAACAACAGACTGGTTCCAAATAGGGAAAGGAGTACGTCAAAGCTGTATACTGTCACCATGCTTATTTAACTTCTATGCAGAGTACATCATGCGAAATGCTGGGCTGAATGATGCACAAGCTGAAATCACGATTGCTGGGAGAAATATCAATAACCTCAGATATGCAGATGATATCACCCTTATGGCAGAAAGTGAAGAACTAAAAAGGCTCTTGATGAAAGTGAAAGAGGAGAGTGAAAAAGCTGGCTTAAAGCTCAACATTCAGAAAACTAACATCATGGCATCTGGTCCCATCACTTCAAGGCAAATAGATGGAGAAATAATGGAAACGGTGAGAGGCTTTATTTTCTTGGGCTCCAAAACCACTGCAATGGTGACCGCAGCCATGAAATTAAAAGACACTTGCTCCCTGGAAGAAAAGCTATGACCAACCTAGACAGCATGTTAAAAAGCAGAGATGTTACTTTGCCAACAAAGATCCGTCTAGTCAAAGCTATGATTTTTCCAGCAGTCATGCATGGATGTGAGAGAGTTGGAGTATAAAGAAAGCTAAGTGCAAAAGAACTGATGCTTTTGAACTGTGGTGTTGGAGGAGACTCTTGAGAGTCCCTTGGACTGCAAGGAGATCAAACCATTCCATCCTAAAGGAAATCAGTCCTGAATATTCATTGGAAGGACTGATGCTGAAGCTGAAACTCCAATACTTTGGCCACCTGATGTGAAAAACTGACTCACTGCAAAAGACCCTGATGCTGGAAAAGACTGAAGGCAGGAGAAGGCGACGACAGAGGACGAGATGGTTGGATGGCATCACTGACTCGATGGACAAGAGTTTGAGCAAGGTCCGGGATTTGGTGACAGACAGGGAAGCCTGGTGTGCTGCAGTCCACGAGATCACAGAGTCGGACACAACTGAGTGACTGAACTGAACTGATTCTTGGCTCACTACAATATATTCTATTAATACAATGAAGTCAAAGTAATCTTTTTATAAGTCATGTTATTCCCCACCTAAAATCCTCTATCTCTATCCCAAATTAATTTCAACCACTCAGAGACAATGCAAAACTGTTCCCAAATGCTGACAAGAGCTAGGTTTTGCTTCTGGTATTACTTTCTACTTGTTTCTCTTTCTAAAGGAAATAACACATGGCAAAGAGGATGTATCTCTTCTTGAGTCGGCTCTCAAGCTGCCCAGGCTGCCCAGGTTCAAATCCTGGACAAATCAGCAATCTTAGGGAAACTGCTAAAGCCTCTCTGCTCTCAGTTTCCTCCAGTTAAGATCACTTTTTATACTAACTGATTGGCTAGACTTGCAAACAGTTACAAATCAATAAGGGTATTATTTGGGGAAGGAGATTAGCAGGGAGCTGTATAACAATTGGCAGCACCATGGCCAAAACGCAAACCTGCTTGTGAATTATTCAGACATTTATTTGGCTGTTCCTAAGGCCATTCTCCTCCTACTCACACTGCATCCAACTCTAGGGGAAAGACTAAACCTTAAAAAAGACTGGTTCCCAAATCAGACCACTAAGCACAGACACTTTGCAGTTGCACAACTGCAGACTATGAAGGGTCAGTACTCAGAGCCACCACACCAACTCAGCTGTCCACACAGGTGTGCCATTATAATGCCAGTTAGAAAAATGTTCAAAGCAATGTCATTTATGATAGCAGGAAAAAAAGAAACACGTTCAATGTAACCAAAAACTGAACAGCTAAAGAAATGATGGCAAATAAACATAAAATACCACAGGGCAAGTACAAGGGTATATACAGATGAAGTCTGCTATGGGGGGAAAGCATGAGGTAAAATATGTATAAACATACTGTTTAAAACTACATAAAAATGTATGTACTCTTTAACAAGACTTCTACTTTTTACAGAATGCAAATCTGTTATAAAGTTTTAAAGAACACACATGTTGTGAGCCCAGATGGTCTCTTAATGATGACCCCTTCTAGTTCTAGTATTTAGTGATCCTATGAAAACCTAAAGTGTGCAAATACTCTGAAAAACTGGTGAGTAGAATACACATACTTTACAATACCAGATGTCAGAGATGTGTTCTGTGACACCAGGGGTATTGAGTAGCAAAGCCGGACCAAGAACCAGACATGTTATACTCGATTAGAAGACGTGAACTCTTTATAATGACAAAGAAATCATGTGCAGCAGCACTAGTTGCAAATCATTTCTCCACAGAAATGAATATTGAATCTGGCTCAAGTGTTACACTTCTTTTCTAGGCAGGTCTTATCTCAATTGTTTCCCACAACATAATTTAAAAAACAAGCGAACCCCAAACCAAAACCCACCCACAGAATCCAAATATCTAGTTTTATGCCCTAACACAGGTTTTAAAGACATGTAAATATTATATCAGATCATGAATCAACCAAGAGGAAGTGGGAGATTTGATCTAAAACAGTTTTTTAAATCTGTCAGTGATTTATGTATAGGGTTAACTCTTATATTTGACTTTCAAATGACTTAAAATATTATAAAATTCACTTAAAATCAGTGTAAAATACAATATCCAAAAACCCTATATACATAATAATGATAAAATACAGTAGTTTGGAGGACACCCTTCATTTTCTAAAATTCTGCCTGATTAAAAATATATCAACAATCCAATCCCCACCTTTAACTTCTACATGAGCTGCTTATAAGTTGGGGTGTAGATGAAACTGCTGTAAATTTTGTAATATTACTTTTAAAAATTTACATTTACTTTAAAAAAGACTTAATTTTAAAATTCTGTAGGACACAAGTCATAAGATCATAGATCACTTAGAAGACTGCCAACCTAAACGTGCCTGACTCCAAAATCATCTGATATATGAAAACGCAAACAGTGAAACCAATGTTCTCAGTAAAACCTTAATATGACTTCTGTGCTTTAAGGAATACAGACTGTTGAAATGTAAAGTTAATCACACACACACTAGATGATCAGTGAACCATTAACAACACTGATGAAGAGATGAAATTAATACACATGGCACTCAGCTGTCTGTAGAGCTACACACACACACCAGAAGAGAATACACAGTACTGACATATACTGTTCCCAAGTGGGTCCTCCCCCACTCTCTTTTTGGGGAACATTCACATTTTCTAATTTCTTTACAGTTAATATTTACTGTAACGCATTGTCTGTGAGCTTCGGCTATGATTAATTTCTGAACTGAATTACCTGACTCAAAGCTGGAATGGAACTTGTCTGAGAAGTTGTCTGAGATATGGGACCATTCATCTGTAAAATTGAAAACACCAGACACACCATCACTAGAATGCAAAGAAACACATTTTTAAACCATGGTAATTTAGCCAAACAAAACCCACTGAGAAAAGCACACTTATATGACAAAGAAATTTAATGAGACAGTCAAAATGATGTAGAAGCCTTGAAATTTAAAATACTTTTAAATTCTGACTGGTGTTATTCCTTGTCATTTCAACTGTAAAAATTAAGAAAACCTACTTTTCCCAATATCATTTAGAAACTTTAAATCTCACTGCCTGACATGATAATAGCTTACAATAAACAAATGCACTCAAAATTTTAAATCTGTATTAATAATTTCTAATTAACTCTTTAAATAAATACCACTACAATGGCTATCATGTTATTAAAATATTTATAAATCACTGCCTTTATCTTAGTGATTTTAAGTCCAAAGTTTTAAGTCTTAAGAACTATAATGCCCGTGTTTTCTCTATCACTTAGAAATCTGAAATTTCCTATACTAAGCAAGCCCTACGTATAGTCAGAATTTACCCCTATATTTAAGTATAAGTGTTCTGAGTAGAGTGCAGAGCCTGTTATCTCAACAGAAGAGGGTGCACGGGCCAGCGCTGGCCTGGACGCCCACTCACCAGATGCGCGCTGTCTTTCCCTTCTTGGACTCGTTGGCCCTGCGGTTCAGCCACGACCTTAGCGTCCTGATCAGAAGTCATGAGCTGTTTACTTTGTGGCTCCACTGGGAGAAGTTCAATGTTAGCCAGAGAATCCTGTAAAACAACAGACAGTAAATTGGTAACTTGAAGGGCAGAGGGTATTTAATTCTAAAATGAAACTATTAAGCAGTTTTAAAATCTTCAAGTTTTCTTGGTCATATGTTTATCCCTCTGCAGTCTAAGTAGTTTAAAGAAATTTGCCCATAATATCCACGTTTCACACCCAAGAAATTACATTAAAAAAGTTTCTTCATATTAATTTGCTAACTATAAGATTTAGAAACCAAATGCTAACATATACAAATCCACTCATGTCCAGAAATTCATTTTTTAATAACAGAAAATTATCAAAGTACTAGAACTCCAATTTGGGACTGATGAATCCCAAATTTATGTATATATAGGACTCTGTAACACTCCTAGAGGAAAACATAGGCAGAACACTCTGACATAAATCACAGCAACATCTTTCTTGATCCATCTCCCACAATAATGTAAATAAAAAAAAAAGAAACAAATAGGGTTGACTTAAAAGCTTTTGCTCAGCAAAGGAAACAATAAAAGAAAGAGACAACCCACAGATTGAGAAAATATTTGCAAAGAATGCAACCAATAAGGAATTAAGTCTCCAAAATTTACATACAGCTTAAGACATCTAACAGCATCAAAATACACAATCCACTCAAAAAATGGGCAAAAGACCTGAAAAGACATTTCTCCGAAGGTAAACAGATAAGCAACAGGCACAAGAAAAGATGCCAACATGGCTAGTTATTAGATAAACGCAAATCAAAACTACAATGAGAGATCACCTCACACCAGTCAGAATGGTTAAATACAAAAAACCCACAAACAACAAATGCTGCAGAGGGTGTAGTGAGAGGAACCTTCCTACACTGCTGGTGGGAATGCTAACTGGTACAGCCACTATAGAGAACAATATGGAAGTTCCTTTAAAAAACTAAGAATAGAGCTACCATATGACCCTGCAATCCCACTCCTGAGCATGTATCTGGAGAAAAACATGATTCAAAAGGTTATATGCACCCCAATGTTCTTTATAGCCCTGTTTACAGTAGCCAAGACATGGAAACAACCTAAATGTCCATCAACAGGGGAATGGATAAAGATGTGGTACATACATACAATGGAATGTGTGTGTGTTCATGCTAAGTAGCTTCAGTTAAGATGGACTCTTTGTGACCCTATGGATTGTAGCCCGCCAGGATCCTCTCTTTATGAGATTCTCCAGGCAAGTATACTGGAGTGGTTGCCAGGCCCTGCTTCAGGGGATCTTCCCAACCCAGGGGTTGAACCAGGGATCTTACATCTCCTGCATTGGCAGGTGGGTTCTTAACCACTAGTGCCTAATTCACTCCGTGTGACACTCTCTAGGTCCCTTCATGTTGCTGCAAATGGCATTATTTCATTCTTTTAATGACTGAGTAATATATGATGGAATATTACTCAGCAATTAACAATGGAAACAGTGACAGACTTTATTTTCTTAGGCTCCAAAATCACTGGTGACTGCTGCCATGAAATTAAAAGACGCTTGGCTCCTTAGAAAAAAGCAATGACAAATCTAGATAGCATATTAAAAAGCAGAGACATTACTTTGCCTGCAAAGGTCCGTAGAGTCAAAGCTATGATTTTTCCAGTAGTCATCCATGGATGAGAGAGATGGACAATAAAAAAGGTTGGGCATCAAAGAACTGATGTTTTTGAACCATGGGACTGGAGAAGACTTTTGAGAATCCCTTGGACAGCAAGGAGATCAAACCAGTCAATCCTAAAGGAAATCAACCCTGAATATTCATTGAAAGGACTGATGATGAAGCTGAAACTCCAACACTTTGGCCACCTAATGCAAAGAGCCAACTTACTGGAAAATACCCTGATGCTGGGAAAGACTGAAGGCAAGAGGAGAACGGGACAACAGAAGATGAGATGGTTGCAAGGCATCACCAACTAAACTGACATGAGTTTGAGCAAACTCCAGGAGATGGTGAAAGACAGGGAAAGACAGGCATGCTGCAGTCCATAGGGTTGCAAAGTGCTGGACATGACTGAGCAACTGAACAACAATTATAAAGAATGAACTAATGCTATTTGCAGCAACATGCAGGGACTGAAAGAGTATCACACTGAGTAAAGACAGACAGGTAGAGAGAGAAGGAGAAATTATATATATCCCCTGTATGTGGAATCTAAAAAGAAATGATACAAAAGAACTTGCTTCAAAACACAAAGAGACAAACAGAAAACTAAGTTATGGTTGCTAGGCATGGAATGGCTAGTTAGGGACTTTGGGATGGCCATGTATGCACTGCTTCATTTAAAATGGATAACCAACAAGCACCTACAGTGTAACATGTGGAACTCTGCTCAATGTTATGTGCCAACTGGGATGAAAAGAAGGTTGGGGGAAATGGATACATGTATAGGTATGGCTGAGTCCCTTTGCTGTTTAGTTGCAACTACACAACATTGTTAATCAGCTATACCCCAATAAAAAATAAAAAGTTTAAACTTTTGGAAAAAATAAAAGAAATTCATTTTTTTAAGAACAGAAAATTACCTAATTAATAGAACTTCAGTTTGGGACTGATGAATCCCAAATTTATGCATATATAGTTTTTAACCAGCCCATTTCATTTTCTTCCAGGAAAGTAGTAGCCTGGAGAACTAAACAAGTTTGTTTTAAAGGAATCCCTTCACAGTCTTGAAGCAAAGAAACCAAAAGCAATATGAACACAGGGCAAAAGCATGCCAAGCAGCCTGCGTAAAGCTTTTGCTTAGCTCAAGAGCTGGACACTGAACTTCATGTAATTTTCCCAAACGGATCATGAAGTAACACTGGCTTAGAAGGGATACCAGTTATCATGATTTTGTATTACGAGTGTCAGAACCACGGTTCTCAGACATCCAGGTGTGACTTAAGCATTCCCTCTCTTCACTGTAAGCTACGACTCCTCAAAAAATAAAGTTCACTGTAAGCTACGACTCCTCAAAAAATAAAGTTGATTTAACCCAGATTTTTCAAGCTTTTCTAAAAACACACAGCATCCAAGTGGCAGATAAATTTAAAAGCTGTTTTTGTCACTAGGTAAACCATGTAGGTTTTTAAGTTTCTATGATGGCACTTTCTATTCTCAATAACCTGCTTAAATTCTCAAAACCCTTTATAATGAAATAATCTGATGATCAAAGGTAAACTAGTCCTACTGTCAAATATATCATCAACCACAGAAGCACAGAATCACTGAAACGCTGTACCACAGACTTGGAAATGTAAACTACTAACAGAGGAGAAGGGCCTGAAACAAATCAGTTTCAGAGATCCATGTTTTCCACAATGCAGAATGAATGACAAATATGTTAAACTGTAATCACCTGCAATGTGTTAAATTGTAAAATCCAAAAAAATATGATGGTACCTGCACTGACAGTCACAGCAGGGAGGTGCAGATGCTTTTTTACACTATTAACTTGAGTATTAAGGTTCTCAAAAGGGGGAAAAAATGTCTGGCTGAAAACAAGATACAAAGAGAAAAAAATTAATAAGAGTCCTTTATTATATATACTACCTATATTTTTTTTAGTCAGTCACAAATTATGCCCCTTGTGATTGAAACAGTACACCACAGATAGGAAGTAGTCCTGCACAACAAACCCAGGGTGTGATCTTACTGCAACCTTGCAGCAAACACAAGCACACGGGAAGGCCTAGGGGTTCTGCGAAGCTGGACCAGGAGCCTGGCTTCTTCAGTACAAACGGGGACAAGACACACATACTGTCCCAAATGTGGCTTTGTTTATATGGCTTTATCTGTTATGTTTAATAATGATAATAAATAAAATGAGACCCTAGCTTTTAGGGATGCATCCTGAAACACTTCCAGGGGAGATAACGTGATGTGGGGCAGAGACATGGGGGCTCGAAGGTGTTCTTCCTGGGAGAGGAGAAGGAGGGGTCATGATATGATCCTGTCTACTTCTGTATTTCTGCAACAGTGTATAAGCCAAGGTTGAAAAGGTAGCCATGGCAGCAGCTTAGTACAACAGTGGTTCTGCTCTGACCTGGGCAACCCATACAATCATACACCCTGTCTCTTAAATTACCAACATGACACATGCATTTTTTTTAAAAACCCAAGTAAACTGCACAGATACAAAGCACTGAAATTAGACTTTATCATCAAATATCTCAATCCAAAATAAGACTTAAAGAATACTGACAACAATTCCAATAAAACACAAAACAACTTTTTCATTACTTGTTTAAGAAACCAAAACAATTTTAAGACTTATAGCTATATAACCTATTGCTTCCTGGCCTAACTCAGGTCTCAAGGTTGTGAAGAGAAACAGGCAAAGGGGGAAGAGATCTACTGTCAAAGCAAAACGTTTCCTGGCGTAAGACCTGGTAACAGGACAACCTAATGGTGTTCAGAGGCAACTTTCACAAAAACTTAATGAGCCAAAAAGGGGTCATCCTCCTGATTTGATTTCATTTTCTATTTACATGAAAAAGAGACATGAAATCAGAGGACCCTCCCTGCCAACCAAGAGGTCTCTAGGCTAGCAGACTTTGTTAATTCCATCTGGCAAAGCTCCACCTCGGAAAGTTTTACTAACCTTATCAACTATTTGGGAGCGTATAGTTCTCTTAGTTCTGTTTCTAAACAATTCTCACACATACCCGAAATGTTTGTTTTATACATAAAAACTTATTTAGGTCTTCTTGGACACTCAAGACAACCCTTAAAAAAATATAAATCAATCTCAAACTTGACTGTATATCAAGTTGGTGGCATAAATATCCAAAGAAGAGTTATTCTAAGTGACATTAAAACAGAGTATTCACACACAAAATCCTGAAAACTCACAAGAAAATCTTAAAATGCACTCAGGAGGCTTGTTCTTTGGGGCAAATGTTGGTATTATTTTGAAGCTATTTTATGTATTATACACACACATACACAAACTGTAATATAATAAGAAAAATAAGAATTATATTAATTACTAAGACTTTCAACATAAAAGGAAACACAAACATAAAATCAAACAAGCTGGGTAAAATTCACAGAATCATTTTATATTTACTGTAAATGTAACTTTTAAAATTACAGTTGGCCCTTGAATAAGGGGGTTTTTGAGGCACAGGTGGGTCCACTTATATGCAGATTTTTTCTTTTCAATAAAATGGACATGACCTGTGGTTGGCTGAATACAAAATGCAGAACCAGGGATACCCAGGTACAGAACCCTGGGCAGGGAGCTTCGTGTCAAGTCACAAGTGGCTCTTTGACTGCTGGGGGTCAGCACCTCCAGCCGCCGTGAGGTTCAAGCTCAGCTGTATAGATTTCCTTCGGCTTTCACTATTTGTTCTAACATCCCCCTCCTATGCCAGGTCCTACTCCGGGATCCCACACTGCACTGAGCTGTCACTTCTCTCCAGTCTCCTCCGACCTGCGACAGCTCCTCAGTCAGCCACATTTGTGCGGAATGTTGCTCAATTTGAGATGAACCTGGGACACCGTATCGCGATGGCAAGGAAGCTCTCTAAGACTCCTGTGGTCCCGTCACAGAAGCCAACAGGAAAGGATGAGAGGGGCTCCTGATGGCCAAAGACAGAGAATTCAAGAGGCAAAAGAATGAACGGAAACAAATGTACAAAAATCCACAGTGGTTACAGGCCACCACTACACAAGTGACCAGTGAAGGCTGTTAAGACACCAACTCCTTTTTCTGAAGATTGCTCCAGGGAAACAAGCCATCAGCCTGCCCTTGCTGAATGAGTATTTAACACAACTAAAGACCAGGGCATGCCGTTCACTATACAGGAGTCACAACTAAAAACAGGGTGGATGACAGAATCTGGAAATCACGTTGCTATAGCTAATGAAATGATCACTGATGTCTGCTAGAAAGGAGGGAAAGAGCTGACAGGGAGCTCAGAGGGACTGAAGTCACTTTTCAATCTGATGACTAATGTGCAACAAGTGGGTATTACACTCTTAACAGGATGAAGAGCATCAGGTCAATGAAATATTCTTGCCAAAACAGAACCTATGTTTAATCAAACTTCCAGACCCCACTCCCAATTTAAAGGAAACCTTAGGAACAGTATGTGTTAAACAACACCAATCAATGTCACGAGCTAAACCCAAAATGTGGGGCATACTACAGACAGATGCCCCATTTCTACAGCAAACCTGAGACATGGAAGAAAAGGGGAGATTTTTATTGCTACAAAATGGAAAAGCTTTAACCAAAACGACCTTATGTATGAGAAATGTATCTGGACCCAGATGCAAGGAAATTAAATCAAAATGATATTTTTGACAGGAAAAATTGAATGTTGTGTGAGTGGATCAAAGGTATTACAGAACAATTAATAATTTTGTTGAGTGCGATGAAGGTGCTGTGGCTTTTATTTTTAAATGTTTCATCTTTAAAAGATATAAACTAAAAGACTACAGATGAAATTACACGTCTGGGATTTGCTTTGGAATACACTAATAACTTTTTTGTGAGTGTAAGGAAAGAGAAGAAGCAAAAATACAAGAATGCAGCAAGCTGATGGAAGCTAAACTGAGGTAATGGGTACCATACATGGAGGACTGCTGCAATATCCTCCTCCTTCTAAGGTTAAATTCCGTAATAAAAGCTAACAAGACTCATCTAACTAGGATACAGTATCCACACACACCCAAAACTCCCCATACTTTTGTCTATTTAAAATATGTACTAGTGAAACAATTCAACAATATGTAAACCATTTTATAATAATACTTATGGCAGCTTTAGTCAAAAAAGGGGAAATAAACACTGAACTATAGAAAAGCAAAAATATAAAGCAATATATTACAAGTATTAAAAATATTCACCAAGATTATATAAAGTAAAAAAAGCAGGATATTAAAAAACTGTGGACAGTATAATTGCAACTATATTTTTAAAATTCATATAACTCTGTGAATATTTAAAAATGAAACAAATGAAACTAGAAGGAAGGACCCCAGATGACTAACAATATGTAGTTGATTAAAACTCAAGGATCATGTTCCACTTTGCTTCATTTCTGTAGGTTCAAGTTTTTTTTAATAACTTACTATTTATATAATCACATTGGCTGGCTGATTTCACGTTTATCAAACACCTACCTAATCCTTTAGGGTCGAGGAGAGTCTACAGAAAGAGCAGGTACTGACCCAGTTGCCCCTCAATACAGGTAGTAAAACTGTCATTCAGTTATCACAACATTTTCTCATCCAATTATATCATCGGTCTTGTTCTCTGAGACAGGGGGTCTCAAAGTGTGGTCTAGACCCCATGAGAAGTCCCAGAAGCCCTTTCTGGGGCCAAGAGGTTGAAAGGATCAATGCTGAATGCCCTTATTCTCTTCTCACAGAAGCACAGTGGATTTCTGGTATAGGAACAAAGTTCAGGGATACCTGAGAAGACTACTAACATACTCCTCCCTTTCCCAGCACACATTATGTGTGAAGCCAGATATCCCTCTTACATGTCCACCAAAGCAGCATGTCACTAAAAGAACAAACACAGAAGCAGACAAGAGTCCAGCTGGGAGTCAATTAAATCACACATTAAAGAGATTCACAAAAATACGTAACAATGCCACTCTCATCATTAAATCGCTTTTTGTTTTGGAAAAGAGTGCTATTTTTTCACAGGCAATGTTATTTATATTACATGTAACGAGTTTGTTATTATTCAAGAAAAATACATATTTAAAATTTCTAAGTCTTAATTTTTAACATAGAAAGAACCAAGTCATGTAAACAAAAGCTCTCAAGGACCTTCAATGTTTAAGTGTAATGAGGTCCTGAGCCCACAAGGTTTGAGAACCACTGACAAAACACACAACTAGTTCTGACTGACAAGTGCCTGGTGTTTATGGCTGGGAAGACATGCCACTATCACGATGGCCAACAGATCAACCCACAATCCATCGATCCACAGAGTCAATACAATCCATCAAAATTCCACCAGCCTTTTTTGCAGAAGCTGATGAACTGATCCTAAAATTCCTACGGAAATGCAAGAGACCCACAAAACAATCGCAGAAAGAACAAAGCTGGAAGACAGACCCTTCCTGATTTCAGAACTCACTCCAAAGTTAGAGGAATCATAAGTGTGGTGCTGGCCAAAAGACAGATCAATGGAACAGAACTGAAAATCCAGATATAAACCCTTACGCTCAGGGTCAATTATTTTTAAAAGGGTACCAAGACCACTCAATGGAGAAAAATACTCTTTTCAACAAATGATGCTTGGACAACTGAATAACCACATGCAGGAGAATGGAGCTGGACCCCTAACTTACTCTCTATGCAAAGATTAACTCAAAATGAAGCAAACACCCACATGTAAGAGCTAAAACTGTAAAACTCAGAAGATAATAGAGAAAGGCTTCAAGAAAATGTACTTGTGTCAATGGCTTCTTAGATTGGACACCAAAAGCACAAACAACAAAAGAAGAAAATAAACTGGTCTTCATCAAAACTTTCGTGCTTCAAAGAGTACCATCCAGAATGGGAGAAAATATTTGCAAATTATACATCTGATAAGGGACACAAAACTATATAGAATAAATAATTCCTAAAACTAAATAAGAGACAAGTTAAAAATGGCCAAGAATCTGAATTGACATTTCTCCAAAGAAGATATAAAAATGGCCAATAACCAGATGAGAAGATGCTTAACATCGTTAAGTCACTAGGGAAATGTAAATCAAAACATAAGATACCGCTCACTGGCATGGCTATAATCAAAACGACAAACAGTAAGTGTTGACAAGGGTGTGCAGAAATGAGTTCTTCATACATTGCTGGTAGGAATTTAATAGCACACAGGCACTTGAGTGAACAGCTTCAAAATGTTTAATCCATTATGACTCAGCAACTGCACCTCTAAGTACATACCCAAGGGAACTGGCTTCCTCCTTCCTGGAAGCAGCCTTGAGTCCCCTTCTCAACCTGTCCTCATTACCCACAGCTTCTCTACTCTTTACAGCAATGATCACTCTGAGCTTCTCAAAGGCATCCATGTGTTTCTTCTTCTTGTGAACAAGACATAACAGGACAATAAATCCCACCAACAATGTAATGGTTGTTCTGTAAAATTCTGGTAAACGTGAGCGCAAAGGGGAAGGGGAACGAACACATCCTTAGAGTTACAGCCTTCTGCCCCCCAGTGTAACTTCTTGCTTTTATCATGAGTTGCTTCTTTCCCAAGAGAAGAGTATCTCCTAAAACAGTCACACACTTTTTCACCAAAGGGAGAAGAAAATGAGAAGTGCAAGCTTTGTTAACTGACATCTTTCTGGATATGACCAGGAAGTGCTGAGGCCAAGCCTACACCCTGCGCAGGACACAAGGCAGCACCATCAGCCTAACACGGAGGGGCAAATAACCAGAATGATGTTCAGTTTCACAGCTGAAAGGTTAACGGTCCTGCGTTCAGCCTCTTGAGAATGAACTCTGACCACCATTTGTCTGCTGCTCAACTTGTTTTCACCAAGAACTACCTTCCAGGTTGAAAGTGAAGCTCCCCGGCTGCCACCAGGGGCCAGATGGTAGGGTCTGGCCAGTAGTCTGCCAGGCGGAGAGATATCCTAATCCTTTCCTGCCTCAGGGCCCTCACTTCCACCCCAAGTCCTTCTCACATCAGTCTGCTCAGCTGCTGCGAAGCCCCTTGCAGGTGAGCATCCGCACCCCTGTCTCAGCCACATACTCACTGTGCTGATGGAAAGCTCGATGTGTCTACACAGAGCAGGAAAAAAACCACTACTGCTGACCTTCCATGTGTAGAACCACCTTCTATAAGTTATGTTTACCTTAGAGGACTGTGTATAGGTAGTTTTGGTTTTTTAACTACAAAGCTTTAGTACTTTCAGTCTGAATATGTGATCATTGAACATGAGATTATTGAAACTCTCCACAAAAATCTTCACTTTCTCTTATTTACATTGGAAAACAAAAAAAATGCTGATGGCCAAATACAGCATTTGGTACTAGTATACACTTCTACCAAAAGTCAGAATCAATACCACAAGTCTTTCAAGAGACCCAGAAGTCCTCTTTAAAAATAAACTCTAGATTGTGCATTTCTTAACTCTTTTGCTAAGGGAAAAAGCCTCAATTCATCTCATCCTTCTAATGAATCTTGCTTTTCTTCAAGGACTGTCTATCACATTCTATTGTGCTTTCTAATTTATAATCGCGTAACTGCAGTTCTTCAGTTGAAAAAACATAATACTCTTTCAATACAAGAGGAAGATTGGTAAGAAGCTCAGAACTCGGCACTCTGAAGAGCTGCATGCACTTCGGAGCTCCTCCAACCCTGTTCTGCTCAAACTGGGACGCGCTGACAATTCCGGAGGGCACCGAAGAACCAGAACTAGAGGCGGCACGACTATTCCAAGTTCTGGAATCATATATAAATTTAGTAATTTTAAAAAAAAAGACTGTACACTTCAGTGAAAGGGAAATATTCCACAACAACTATAATCTTACACAACTAACTCCTTCTCAAAAACTAGACCTCGAAAGTCAAGGCAAAGAACCCAAAAACATACAACCTGCATCTAAGTCAACTTTAAGAGACTTAATAAAAATGAGTTTTTCTCTGCAGTTTCTACAGTTAAATCATACACGTGCACTAATGAGCACAACTGCTTTGCACAAACTATGGGACAAACTGAACTGGCTTCTGTAAGCAAACAACCCAGCCCAGAGGAGGAAGAGGACAGAGCTAAGACAGGGAGCAGCGCACCAGCCCCACACTCTGCTACCCAGAGGCAGTTGCTTTCACAGGAGAGCGTCACCTGGAACCTCCACCTCATTGGGCCTTCTGCCCTCAGCTTCTTCACATTTCAGTTAACACCACATGTTAAATTTCAGTGCATCTAAGCAAATATCTGGGGAACATTTTTTGACTTATGGATTCCTCATAAGTCAAAATCAACTGTTTAAAAAAATCCATCCTCATATAAAACAAATAAAAACTGACACTCCCCCAGTCTCAAGAAAATACACTACCTCATCTATCCCATTGCTCTAACCAGAAACCTGCAAGTAAATTTTTAATCTTTCTCTTATATAAGCTTATCCTTCCTCACCTCCACTGTCACTAAACTGTTCCAATAACTATCATCTCTGAACGGAACCACAACCCTAACCTCCTAGGTCTCCCCCAGTCCCACCAATCCTTGTGCAGAATGATGCTCCCGAAGGAGTTGATCTCTCACCCTCAGAGTGCACCTGCCATGCCATGCACTGTGATACCTAGAACCAACCAGGCAGGCCAGCTGGACCGTTACCCCCATCCTCTGCACAAAGCCTGAGTTGCAAACCCTCTACAACACAGCAAGGCAGCCGCCTCTCCATTACAGGAGGGCAGGCAAGTGTCTCCCTTCTTGACTCCTGCTCTCCTGACACAATACCCAGCAGAGCAGAATCCAGGAAAATATGCTTAATCATTTTCATTTTCACCCACTAAACATGTGGGAGGAAACTCCTTGTAGTTAAAACTTAAAGTGCAAAAATTAAGATGATTCCAAGTGAAAGCTTCTGTTGCTGCATATTCTGGATGATGTGTTAATGTGGGAAAACACAACATTCTTAGACAATGGTAAAACTATTGTGAGTTCACTTTAATTTTTAGATACTCTCTAGGCTTTGTGAATGGGTGTTGTGTGTTCTTATTCAGTCACTAAGTCGTGTCTAACTCCCTGCAACCCCATGGACTGCAGCAGGCCAGGCTTCCCTGTCCTTCACCATCTCCCACAGTTTGCTCAAATTCATGTCCATTGAGTCAGTGATGCCATCCAATCATCTCATTCTGTCACCGCCTTCTCCTCCTGCCCTCAATCTTTCCAAGCTTCAGCGTCTTTTCCAGTGAGTCAGCTCTCTGCATCAGGTGGCCAAAGTACTGGAGCTTCAGCTTCAGTCCTTCCAGTGAATATTCAGGACTGATTTCCTTTAGGATTGACTGGTTTCATCTCCTTGCAGTCCAAGGGACTTTCAAGAGCATTCTCCAGCACCATAATTCAAAAGCACTCACCCTTCTTTATGGTCCAACTCTCGCATCCATACATGACTACTAGAAAAACTATAGCTTTGACTATACAGACCTTTGTGGGCAAAAGTGATGTCTTTGCTTTTTAATTTCCTGTCTAGGTTTTCATAGTTTTCCTTCCAAGAAGCAGTGTCTTTTAATTTTATGGCTGCAGTCACTGTGGTGATTTTGGAGCCCAAGAAAAGAAAATCTGTCACTGCTTTCACTCTTTCCCCATTTTTTTGCTGTGATGAAGTGATGAGAATGGATGCCATCACCCTCAGTTCAGTTTACTTGCTCAGTTGTGTCCCACTCTTTGTGACCCCATGAACCGCAGCACACCAGGCCTCCCTGTCCATCACCAACTCCCAGAGTTTACTCAAACTCATGTCCATTGAGTCGGTGATGCCATTCAACCATCTCATCCTCTGTTGTCCCCTTCTCCTCCTGCCCTCAATCTTTCCCAGCATCAGAGTTTTTTCAAATCAGTCAGCTCTATGCATCAGGTGGCCAAAGTACTAGAGTTTCAGCTTCAACATCAGCCCTTCCAATGAACACCCAGGACTGATCTCCTTTAGGATGGAGTGGTTGGATCTCCTTGCAGTCCAAGGGACTCTGAAGAGTCTTCTCCAACACCACAGTTCAAAAGCATCAATTCTTCTGTGCTCACCTTTCTTTATAGTCCAACTCTCACATCCATACACGACTACTGGGAAAATCATAGCTTTGACTAGATGGACCTTTGTTGACAAAGTAATGTCTCTGCTTTTTAATATGCTGTCTAGGTTGGTCATAACTTTCCTTCCAAGGAATAAGCGTCTTTTAATTTCATGGCTGTAGTCACCATCTGCAGTGATTTTGGAGCCCAAAAAAATAAAGTCATCACCTTAGTTTTTTGTATGTTGAATTTTAAGCCAGCTTTTTTTTACTACTCTCATCTTCATCAAGAGGCTCTTTAGTTCCTCTGCACTTTCTGCCGTTAGAGTGCTATCATCTACCTTGTGACCATCCAGCCTGGCATTTCACATGATGTTCTCTCCATTTAAGTTAAATGAACAGGGTGACAATATTCAGCCTTGTCATACTCCTTTCCGAATTTTGAACTAGTCCGTTGTTCCATGTCCAGTTCTACTTGTTGCTTCTTGACCCGCATACAGGCTTCTCAGGAGACAGGTAAGGTGGTCTGGTATTCCCATCTTTTTAAGAATTTTCCACAGTTTGTTGTGATACACAGTCAAAGGCCTTATTGTAGTCAATGAAGCAAAAGGAGATTTTTTTTCTGGAATTCCCTTGCTTTCTCTATGATCCAACAGATGTTGGCAACTTGATCTCTGGTTCCTCTGCCTTTTCTAAACCCGTTTGTACATCTGGAAGTTCTCTAAAGCCTAGCTTGAAGGATTTTGAGCATAACCGTACTAGCATGTGAAATGAGTACAACTGTATGGTAGTCTGAATATTCTTTGGCATTGTCCTCCTTTGGGACTGGAATGAAAACTGACCTTTTCTAGTCCTGTGGCCATGGCTGAGTTTCCCCAATTTGCTGACATATTGAGTGCAACACTTAACAGCATTATCTTTTAGGATTTTAAATAGCTCAGCTGGAATTCCATCACCTCCACTACCTTTGTTCATAGTAATACTTCTTAAGGCCCACTTGACTCCATGCTCTAGGATGTCTGGTTCTAGGTGAGCGACCACACCAGTCTGGTTATCCAGGTCATTTAGACCTTTCTTTGTATAGTTTTTCCCTGTATTCTTGCCACCTCTTCTTAACCTCTTCTGCTTCTCTTAGGTCCTTACAGTTTCTGTTGTTTATTGTGCCCATCCTTGCATGAAATTGGTATCTCCAATTTTCTTGAAGAAATTTCTTGTCTTTCTCATTCTGTTGTTACATTTCTGTGTGTATATCTGTGTGTTTGTGTATGCATACACGTGGGGTCTGAACATAGAGAAGAGTTAAATGCAAAGTGATAGTGATAGTAAAAAAGTCCATTTAATTCTCAAAATAACAACTCACAGAAGTTGTTCCTAGGTGGTAAACACACAAGATCTACTATTAGTATTAAAAGTAGAAGTAAAAGATCCTTTTGAAAATACGCTGAAAGTCATGAGTCCTTGCACTGGAAGAAGTGGATGGAGACCGGAAACATTAACCACCAACCCAGGAGCCTGCGGATTCCCCGCATGCAAGTCCACCTGCGCCGCCCAGCAGGGCACGGGAGGAGGATGGAGCATCGGGGACTCCACTCCGCTCCGCAAGGCTGATTTTACCTCCCTAGCGTCTTTAGGGCACATCAGCACAGGGCACGTGCTCAAACAAGTGGCAGTGAGTCAGGCACTGGCCCCAGGGACCTATGAAACACAGAGGTCTCCCACTTTGCCAAAGTTCACTTGTACAAAGGGCCTATATTAGTCCTGTTTTTGCTAACCAAGAGATCTGAAGAGAATTTCTGCCTTTGTGAAAATCAAAACCAGCTTTCTGAGTCTGTTTTACAGCAAAGCTATAGAAGCAGCGCTCACTTGAGCAGTGAGCAACCCCTCCAAGCTCCTTCCTCAAGACATGAGACTCAGCATCCAGCCAACACCTGGCTGTGAGCAGTGTCTCCACCTATTCTGTGCTTCTCTGAACAAGATGCATCCTAAGATAATTGCTTCTTTATTTTGGCTTATGGAAGGTTCCACTTCCAGACAGGACAGCAGGAGAACCTGTGCAACACTACTCAGAAAGTAACAGTCACAGAGTCCAAGCACACTCTAACCACCAGCCTCAGAGATGAGGTGTGACAACTGAACACACTCTCATGTTAGCCAAAAGGACAGCAAATCGATTAATATTAAAATATGTCAAATACCCCCTAACAGGCAGCTCTCCTTGAAAAAGTGATACCATGTTTGATAAAAAATTTTTACATTCCACAGTTATGAATTTTAAAAAATATAGTACTTTGGATAATCTTTCAATCTGATATTTCAACAGGATCACAAGTCCTAGCCCATTTAGGATAATACTCTAACAGACGACAAAATAAGTAACATCACAATAAAAGTTCCAAGCAACTAGGAGAACCAGAATCAGCTCCAATAATTCTGAATTGCTGCTCAGCAAGGTAAATAACCTTCTCTCAGTCTTGTCTTGTGGGCTCCCACGATCTCAACAATCATCACTATGAAACCACCATTAAAACTTTCTAGTTAAAGCCAGCATTTCTGATGCTTAGCTATGCTGTGTTTACAGCTCTCAAATCTACCAGGTTACTAGACCTAAGACACCTTTATGCAAGATACCCATGCTTTGAGCACTATTTGCAGTGGATTTGGAAGGAGAAGTCAGGCAAACCCCATTTTCTGCTCTTCTCCCATTGTGTGGTATAAGGCACCTGTCTCCACGCCTCAGTTTCCCAAGCGGCAAGGCAGGTGCTCCAAAGAACAAATTGGGGGAAGAGCCAGGGCTCTGGGTCCAAGTCACAGCCTGGTCCTCTGTGGAAGAGGGCCCAGCTGGCTGCACTCAGGCCTCCAGTCCAGAACACTTCAGGCTGCGAAGGCACATATTTTAGCAAAGATGGCTATGGAGGAGCCGGACTGAAGGCCTGAGTAGTGCTCAGAGCTCAGGGCAGATCCCTGTTTGCACAGAAACAGACAGGCGGTAGATGTGAACAGATGGACACCAGTTCCAAAGCCTGAAGGCCAAGGCCTGCACCAGGCATGGATGTTAAGGTCTGAACGCTTCAGGAAGGAGACCATGGAATTTAAATGAATTTCACTTAGGCTAGTTCTCAAACATGAGTCTCAATATACAATACAAACTAGAAGACCTGTTAGCGCCTTGCTAACAGGAAGGATTTTAAATGGATTAAACCTAATAGGTTAAACTATCTAAAATGACAAAGAAAACCCTTTATTTTCCTGGAATATATACATTAATTCAATGTTTTAAAAAGCACAGTTCAATGGCTGCTTTACAAATATGCTTTAAAAACAAAACAATAAAATGTTGACTGGGGCTTCCTTGGTGGTCCAGTGGCTAAGACTCTGCGCTCCCAATGCAGGGAGTCCAGGTTCAACCCCTGGTCAGGGAACTAGATCCCACAACTAGAGCTCACATGCCACAACTGGAAGATCCCACATGCCACAATTAACACTTGGCACAGCCAAACAAATGCCTATTTTTTAAAAAAAAAAGTTGACAAAATTCTATAGTGTACGTAAAATTAACACTTTTATCAATTCAATTTTTCTTTTAAAATTCCTCTGTTCGAGTATAAACTGAAAAGTATCCCACTGAGTTCTATACTAGTGACAAGGAGAACATAGCTGAGAGAGGAGACCAGAGTCACAGCCCTCACTCTGCCACCAGCCAATCATCTGTACTTCCAATTAATTTTACTTCTGTGGGCTTCCGTCTCTGAATCTTTAGAGCTCTAACATCCTAAGAAAATAACCACAATACTACACTTTTTTTCTTTTGGAAGTCGTTTTCAGAAGCTATTATCAAATCTCAGTTAATAAAATAATGTAGACTGAAACGCACAATCTCAGAAAATGACTTACTTCAAAGTGTTATTTCATCCACACCAAACATTACATGAATAGTTAAAAAGGATTAAAGCTCCCCCTTGTAATTACAGGCAGGTTAACAATGGCATTAATAAAAAACAAACTACTCCATGTAACTGAATTAAGGCTGCTTTATGTGTACTGGTAATTATTATTAAACACTTGGTACAGACAGACATTTGCTCCTTGGAAGGAAAGCTATGACAAACCTAGACAGCATACTAAAAACCAGAAACATCACTTTGCCCACAAAGGTTCATAGAGTCAAAGATATGGTTTTTCCAGTAGTCATGTACAGATATGAGAATTAGACCATAAAGAAGGCTGAGTGCCAAAGAACTGATGTTTTCAAATTGTGGTGCTGAAGAAGAAAGACTCTTCAGGGTCCCTGGGACTGCAAGGAAATCAAACCAAACAATCCTAAAGGAAATCAACCCTGAATATTCATTGGAAGGACTGCTGCTGAAGCTCCAATACTGTGACCACCTGATTTGAAGAGCCAACTCACTGCAAAAAATCCTGATGCTGGGAAAGACTGAAGGCAAGAAAAGGGGGGCGGCAGAGGACAAGACGCATCACTGACTCAATGGACATGAACTTGAACAAACTCTGGAGGGCAGTGGAGGACAGGGAAGCCTGGTGTGCTGCAGTCCTTGGGGTCACAAAGAGCCAGACACGACTTAGTGAGTGAATAACAACACTTATTCTTCACCAATTATCAATAAGCCTAACCACACTCCACCCCAAACTGTAAACTGGCTAGCTGGCTCAGGAGTCTCTCCCAATCCATAGTTTGCGTTCCATGCTTTTGGTCACCCAGGGTCAACTGTGGTCCAGAAACATCGAATGGAAAATCCCAGGAAAACAATGCATAAGTTTTCAATGGTGCACATCTGCAGAGCGCGACCTGATCTTGCACAGTACCCGATCCTGCACTGACCAGCCCGGACGTGACTCATACCTGTGTGCAACGTACTCCGCCTGTTAGTCACTCTGCTGCCAGCTGGTCATCAGATCAACTATCACAGGGTGACAGCGCTGGAGTTCAAGGGACTCTTATTTAATAACTGCCCCAAAGGACAATGGCTGCATGGCATCATCGACTCAATGGACATGAATTTGAACAGCTTGTGAGAAATGATGAAGGACAGGGAAGCCTGGCATGCAATCCATGGGGTCACAAAGAGTTAGATACAACTAAGCAACTGAACAACCACCAAAGCTCGAGAGTCATAATGCTGGCAACTGAGACATGCCAAAGAGAAGCTGTAAAGTGCTTTCTTTAAGTGAAAAGGTAAAAGTTTCTGACTTAGTAAAGGAAAAAAAATTGTATGCTGAGGTTAATATCTACAGTATGAACACTGTGAAACTGTGAAGGAAAAAGAAATTTGTGCTAGTTTTTCTGTTGCACCTCAAAGTGCAAAAGTTATAGCCACAGTGCTTGAAAAATGACTAGCAAGGATGGAAAAGGCATTAAATTTTTATAAAGCATTTTGAGATCACACTCACATAATTTTATTTTGGTATATGGTTTTAACTGTCATATTTTTATTAATTATTGTAAATCTCTTACTGTGCCTCATCTGTAAATTAAACTTTGCCCTAGGTATGTACTTATAGGAAAAAATAATATATATATGGGTTACGGCATTACTCACAGCTTTAGGTATCCACCAGGGGTCTTTGAAAGTGTTCCCCACAGACAAGGGGGCATCACTATAATGTGATTTGTAGCCATACAGTGACTTGGGGAAAACACCTGACCCATAGTGTTTTTATCTTGTGATTTCATGAAACATTTTAGGTTAAAAGATTAAAAACCTCCACAATAAAAACTATACTCTTGACATTCTAAACGTCAAAGGAACAGTATGCTAAGAGTGTCCATGACAGAAAATACCAAACATTATGGTCCTTCAGGGTAAGGAAGTCCAAAAGGGAGGAGATATCTGTATACATAGGGCTGACTCATTCGACTATATACAGTAGAAACTAGCACAACATTGTACAGTCGGACATTGGACAACTGAACAACACTGCATAGTCCATTGTCCACGGACTGTACAACACTGTAGAGTCTATGGAATTCTCCAGGCCACAACACTGGAATGGGTACCCTTTCCCTTCTCCAGAGGATCTTCCCAATCAGGGATCAAACCCAGGTCTCCCACATTGTAGGCAGATGCTTTACCAGCTAAGCCACAAAGGAAGCCCTGTAAAGCAACCATACTCCAATAAAAATTAATCTAAAAATATAAAGTTATGTCATTTAAGATCCCAATGCACTCTTTTGCAGGGAAACCTTTCACTCTTAACTGGAAGTTTCTCCAGGTCACAGGCTTTCAAATTCTGTGTGCCTGAATGCTTCTGTAGTTTTATTTGACGATCCTATTTTCTACTTCTGGTCCTTTCATGATTAGGTTAACTCTCCTGCACTGAGGCCTGAAAGATAATGATTCCAGCAGAATGTAGGAAAACTCATCAACGTATACAAAGAAATAGGAAGAGGTATGAAAAACTAAGGGCCACACGCACAGGGAGCAAGTACTAGGAGCTGCTTCACTCACCGCATCTTTCCGTCTTCACTGACTGCCCTTCCCCTCCCTAGATGTTTAAGGTGTAAAGAAGCAAATACTGCTGATTCATAGTTACTCATTTGTGCAACAGTCAGTACTCCAAGTGACCTACGAAGGGAAACTGGAAATAGCATTCTAGGCTGACAGGAAGTATCACTGGAGATACAGATATGAACTCAAATGAAATAAGGACCTTACAATAGTACCAGGGAAAGTTTACCCCAAAGGGTTTCCACACTGAGCTTCTGCACTAAATGACAATCAGCTGCTTAAATCTTTTCACCTTCTAAAAAGCACAAGCAAAAATAAAATGCTTTTGCCTTGTCCAGATGTTTAAAAGGCAACTCTCTTCACAAGGACTTCAAGTCTGCTTTTAAAGGTTGCTGGCATTCACTGACCATGGGAGCTGTGAGAAGCTAGCCTGCAATGGATTACAGTACATGCTACCTGCACTGTTTATAACATACATACACACAAACACACACATACACAAAGGTGACCCTTCACAACACAGGCTTCAACTATTCAGATCCACTTTTACATGGATTTTTTTTTCCAATAAATGTACACTACAGTACTGCATGACCCAAGGTTGGTTGAGTCCACAGGAGTGGAACCACAGATACAGAGAACCAACCGGAAAGTTCTACTCCGATTTTCAACTGCACAGAGGACTGGTGCCCAACCCCTGTGTTGTCCAAGGGTCAACTGTACAACGCAAGACATTATACAGATTGTAAAATCTCAACAACAAAATACAGAGACATATGTAATCAACAAATAAATAAAAATGTTCAGAAAGTATAAAGTACTTGAGAAGAGGTTTTAAAGGACTTGATCATTTAAAAAAATATTTGAAAAGGGAATGTTTAATATATTAAGAAAGAAATAACCACTACTAAAGCAACTTGTAAATCTATATCCAATTGGTCACTATGCTTTTAATCACTGCATTTTCGAGCCTGACAATAAAACAAAGCTTTTTGAAATCTGAAAACAAAATGTTCTCGTTTTTCAGAGATGTTTCTAAAAAAGGAACCTGTTAATTAGTCTGCCTTAATAAAAGCTGAAATAACAAATATACTTTAAACAAGTGAGAAATGCTAGCAGACTTAAGGCATATTTTTAAAGTATCTTTTACACACATATGATTATCTGCAATACAAGTGAAGGGATTCTAAGCAACGTATCCTTCATTTAGACCAGGGCTTGGACTGTTCCACTGTGATAAACACAAGTGAAAGCAAGAGGACTTGCCACCCTGGGGCTAAGTAATACCAGTCTATGTGCAGCCATCCCTCCCTGTGGACACAACTCTCAGCGAAGCAGAAGGACCACTTAAAAGAGGCAATCTTGATCACACAATTCTCCAGTTTAAAGCCCCCTGACTGCGCCCCACTGTTCTTAGGAGAGAGAGCACAGTTCTCACCCACACCAGGAGCTCCAGACACCCAGGACCCCCCTGCTGCCTCACTCACCTCAGCGGGGGTGGGGCGTGGGGAGCCTCTCCAAAGGAGTTCTGAGCTCAGCCTCTGCACCCTTATGCTCTGCCCGGAAGGCCCCTCCCCACCTTCATCGTTCAAGGCTACATGATGACCTCCTGGCACAACATGACTGACTTGTCTCTGCCTCACAGTGAGGATTGCTTATCCCTTTTTGTTCACCAGTACAACCGTGATATTTACTCATCAATTATTTAGTGGACACCATGTTCTAAAGTCTGGGTTCACAGCAATGAACAGAAGAGACATAAACCTTCGAGTGCAGAGTTTATATTCAAGTACAAGAAGACAGAAGGTACATGGAATACAGAAATTACAAGACATATTACAATGAGGTACTAAGTGACACAAACAAAAATAAAGCAAGAAAGGGGGATGAAGGGTATCTGCCACCTTCCATGCAAAATACACTTGACTGTCATGATGGGGCTGCTCAAGGAAATGTGCAGTGCAGAGTCCTCAACAAGATTCATGTACAAAGGCTTCAACAGTCCAAATGCAGGTCTATTTCACTTCAAGTAAAACAATTCACAGTATTACTTCCTTCTAGACCACAAGCCTTAGAGAAAAGCTCCAGTATCATTCATCTTTGTATTGCTAATGTCTGGTTGATCAAAGAAGGAATGAATGAAGCCTTTCCTCTCAGCAGTCCTGCTTTGCATCAGGTCCTGGAGCAGTGATTCTCAATAGAGAACAAAAAATGGAAAAATCCACTCAGGCTTAAAAATACATTTTTCTTATTGTAACTGCTTTGTTTTTGGCTGATATAATTTAATTTAATTTAAAGCAAAATAAAGAAATTTGTTCTCAAAAGGTGCACATTTTTAAAGACTGAGAAAGAATATTCTCAAGAGATCACCTAGTTAAATCATTCTACCTACAATATTGTATGCGTTGCATATAGCTATCAAGTCTGTTAACATTTTGTTAAGTATGATGTTTATGCATTTTCTATTGAATTCTTTTCAAGTAAAGATTTTCCTGTTTGTTCATGAAAGCATGCAAAAAATTCTAAAACTGAAGTAGAAAGTGTTTTATCCCTCCAGTAAAACAAAGTTTACAGCATCTGCAGCGTATGTGGTCCTGGGCTGGGCAGAGGTTAGGGACATAAAAGGATCTCGCCCACAAGGAGCTTATGTTAATTAATCAGTGCAATGCCTTGCTGTGCTACGGAAACACAAAAGTGCTCAGCACAACCTTAAAAATTAAGGCAAGGATTCCTGAAATACCTTTATAAAAATGGGTTAAGGAGCGAAGTTAAAAAAAAAAAAA
>SJYQ01001191.1:83256-188864 GCA_006410935.1 Redunca redunca
CCGCCCCCGCCCCGGTCAGCAGAGGGCCGCGACCCAAGTTCCCCTCGGCCCTGGACCCCGGCTCCTCACCCTCTCACATCAGACTCCGCCCCGAGACTGTATGGCTGTCCGGTGGTTGGGTCATGAAAGACCCCAAAGCGCGCTCTGGAGAAGGGGAAGGCGGCGCCCACTGCCCGTCAGCCGGCTACGTTGTCCGCGCTTTCAGAGAAAATGCCGAAGACTAGGGACGTCTTCCCAAACCCGAGCTGGTGCCACCTACCCGACCCATTCGGAGGGGAGGGGAAACAAAGTGAAGTGTGTTCACCGGTTTTAAGCCTGATTGCCGGCGTGCCTGCTGCGCCTGGCCGTGCTTTCTGCAGACATGCATGCGGCCTGAAGTCTGCTCGGGTCCCCCGTCCAGCCTCACCCGTGCACTAGCGCCTCTTAGCTTTGCGTTCTGAGGGTCCAGACACCCTCAAGGCGCGCCTCGGACTTCGACGTCAGGACTAGGAAGATCACTTATCTACACCGGTGCTGGGCGCTGACTTTCTGCTTTGGGATACGTTGTCACACCCCTTCTCTGAGAAACTTGCCGTTTCACTAGTTACTCGTGGCAATGTCTCTCAGATAATCAAGTAAGACAGAGTTCCTCTAAGATTCAAAGCATGTGTCAATACATATTTCAGGAGGAAAAAGTCACCTTTGGAGTTCACTTTCCAAAAGAACCTGTTGCCTACGTTGCGGAGCCCTTCTGAGGGACCTCTACATGGGACCTCGCAGACGGGCCCAAGAAGTCATCCCTAGGCGCGGTGATGTGGTCCTCCTTTGAAAACCCGGGAACCCTCCAAAGCTGGCAAGTTAGATCTCCATTTTGTCTGCCTGTGCCTGCATCTGGCAGAAACTTTGATGCACAGATAAATTCCCGTACAAAAGAGATTAAAGGATAGGAGAATGCTTTATATTAAAATGACGTCACTTACTTTCCATTAATGTGTGATCCTTCCCAAACAATCAAAACTGGCTTTTTTTTTTCTTGTATGGTTATCTTAACCTGTACTTCAAAAGAAGCACCCATTTTCACCTTAGGGTGTGAGGTTAAATATACCACAATGAATTTTTATGGCATTTCTACTTAGAAAAATAAGACCAAATTTTAAAAAAACCACTTCTCATCTAAAACAGTTACAAGTTCTACCTATTCTATCCAAAAGCTGTTTCCTTTTTCCCCTTTTGGTGGTTTTGCCTGCTGTTACTTCTCTCCCAGTTAGTTTTAGTAGCTTCACAGCTGATCTCTTCATACCCACCATTCACCATGCCAGCTTACATTTCCTTTAAAACCATTCCTCTCTGAGTCGAGACTTCTTGGTTGCCCCAGAGGGTGAAGTCCAAATTATCTTTCATGGGCTAGCAGACCCTTCACAAGCTAGCTTGCAGTCCCCTTATATATTTTTTTCTTGCCCTAGAGTTAGATACCATAACCTTCAAATCACATTGTTTAACAGGCTTTTTTGAAGGCCTTGGGGGTAGTCTCTGGATGTGAATGTGAATGGCACACAGACACTCTGTGACCCTACCATTTACTGAAAGACCAGTCAGCAGGCAGTCACCCGCGTGTGCTAAGTCCTGTTACAGAACAGAACACAGCGAGGAGCTCTAATTCCAGAGTATTTGCTGTTCACGAAGTTTTGAGTGCAATGTCTTCATTCCTGAGCACGTTGGTCTTTTGGTGTCCTTCTGCTTCTACTTCTGGTAAAGTCTGTCTTATTTTTCAAGTTACCCAAGTGTCAACCATTTGTATCTTTTCCTTTCAGAAAGTTGATTTCCCTCCTGGGCCCTGATAGCCCTCACCACGTCCCTGCTCTACCTCAAGGTCTGTGCCAAGTGCTGGGGAGATGGCCCAGGGCAACACTGAGCATAAGACAGATGAACAGATAGCAAGGGATAAAGAGGAGTAAGGATTACCCTATATGTGCACAGATTGCCCAGGTAAAGCACACAGGAGGGTCTGAAGCCAGCTTGGGAAGGAATCAAATAAAGAGATAAGTAGACCAAGGCCAAAGAGACCACAGTGGAGGGGCTGTCAACACACCTTCCAGCAGGGAGGGAGGACATATTTGAACATGACAGAGCATGAAACCAATCTGGTAAGGTGGGTGGAAGGCATGGGAGTCTGGAGGGGTAAGCATGGTAAGAGCCCCAAGGGTCTTCTAAACACTTAGGATGTTTGAATTTGGTAGTGAGTCAAGATTTTTATTAGGAGGCAAAGGGGGGCTTGTAAAAGGTTTTAAGTTCACAGAGAATCTCTGGCCCCAAAAAGTCACCAAAGTAGAAATTCAATAAGGACTAACTTAGTCAAATTAGATGGAACTATCAAACTGAATATGACAGTAAAAAATTAGAATGCGTTGGGAAATAAAAGATTGCATGAGTTCTTACTAAATAGAAATAAATATGTAAGTAAAAAAAAGTAACAGAGATGAGGGAAAAAAGGGGAAAGCTGTTCCTTATAGTAGAAGGCTGAATAATGAATGGAAAAGGAATTATTTTTTAAATTACCATGTTGCAACTATGGTAGCATTTATTCTGGCAAGAATCATCAGTGAATGCTAAAAATCAGTGAGTAAAAGTTGATGAGTGAAAAGTTGTGTATACCATTTCACAGCTTTTTAGTTGCTTATTGGTTATAGATTTCAAAGGGGGAAAAGGTATTTTTCCAGTTAATCACAATGGTGTGATCACTCACCTAGAGCCAGACATCCTGGTATGTGAAGTCAAGTGGGCATTAGGAAGCATCACTAAAAACAAAGCTAATGGAGGTGATGGAATTCCAGTTGAGCTATTTCAAATCCTAAAAGATGATGCTGTGAAAGTGCTATACTCAATATGCCACCAAGTTTGGAAAACTCAGCAGTGGCCACAGGACTGGAAAACGTCAGTTTTCATTCCAATCCCAAAGAAAGGCAATGCCAAAGAATGCTCAAACTACCGACAATTGCACTCATCTTACATGCTAGTAAAGTAATGCTCAAAATTCTCCAAGCCAGGCTTCAGCAATACGTGAACCATGAACTTCCAGATGTTCAAGCTGGTTTTGGAAAAGGCAGAGGAACCAGAGAGCAAATTGCCAACATCCACTGGATCATGGAAAAAGCAAGATAGTTCCAGAAAAACATCTATTTCTGCTTTCTTGACTATGCCAAAGCCTTTGACTGTGTGGATCACAATAAACTGTGGAAAACTCTGAAAGAGATGGGAATACCAGACCACCTGACCTGCCTCTTGAGAAACCTATATGCAGGTCAGGAAGCAACAGTTAGAACTGAACATGGAACAACAGCCTAGTTCCAAATAGGAAAAGGAGTACGTCAAGGCTGTATATTGTCACCCTGCTTATTTAACTTCTATGCAGAGTACATCATGAGAAATGCTGAGCTGGAAGAAGCACAAGCTGGAATCAAGATTGCCGGGAGAAATATCAATACCCTCAGATATGCAAATGACACCACCCTTATGGCAGAAAGTAAAGAAGAACTAAAGAGCCTCTTGATGAAAGTGAAAGAGGAGAGTGAAAAAGTTGGCTTAAAGCTCAACATTCAGAAAACAAAGATCATGGCATCCGGTCCCATCACTTCATGGCAAATAGATGGGAAAACAGTGGAAACAGTGACTGACTATTTTGGGGGGCTCCAAAATCACTGCAGATGGTGATTGCAGCCATGAAATTAAAAGACGCTTACTCTTTGGAAGGAAAGTTATGACCAACCTAGACAGCATATTAAAAAGCAGAGACATTATTTTGCCAACAAAGGTCCATCTAGTCCTGGCTATGGTTTTTCCAGTCGTCATGTATGGATATGAGAGTTGAACTATAAAGAAAGCTGAGCACAGAAGAATTGATGCTTTTGGACTGTGTTGTTGGAGGACTCTTGAGAGTCCCCTGGACTGCAAGAAGATCCAACCAGTCCATCCTAAAGGAGATCAGTCCTGGGTGTTCATTGGAAGGACTGATGTTGAAGCTGAAACTCCAATACTCTGTTCACCTCATGCAAAGGGCTGACTCATCTGAAAAGACCCTGATGCTGGGAGAGATTGAGGGCAGGAGGAGATGGTTGAGGGGAGGACGACAGAGAATGAGATGGTTGGATGGCATCACCGACTCAATGGACATGAGTTTGGATAAACTCCAGGAGTTGGTAAGAGACAGGGATGCCTGGCATGCTGCAGTTCATGGGGTCGCAAAGAGTCAGACATGACTGAGTGACTGAACTGAACTGAATAGTAGAAAAATATGATGGGCCCCATCTTGACTGAGGGGTGAAAGTTGGCATCTCCTGTAATGGTGCCCTGCTGAAGTCACGTGATATCAGTTATGTCATGTTTCAGTCAAGCCACAAACTAACCGTGATGGATAATCACAAACTCAAACTGAGGACATTCTACAAAACTGTCACTCTTCAAAAATATGAAGGCCGAGGATTTCCCTGGCAGTCCCTGGTTAGGACTCGGCACTTTTGCGGCAGACAGCTAGGGTTCAACCCCTGATCCAGGAACTAAGATCCCATAAGCCTCACGGTGCGGCCATAAAAGGCCGTGAAAGGTTGAGGAACTTTTCAAAACTTAAGGAGACTAAGGAGACATGGCAGCTAAATGTAATGCATGATCCAAGACTAGATCCTTGATCAGAATAAAATTTACTATAGAGATCATAATTAGAATCTTTATATGGAATCTTCCAATCTTACAATCAAGGTTCAATTTTCCAAACTGGATTTATTTGTAAATTGTTTTATGGCTCAGTAAGAAGATATCTAGTCTAGATCTGATAGATAGAGTGCCTGATGAACCATGGAATGAGGTTCATGACATTGTACAGGAGACAGGGATCAAGACCATCCCCATGGAAAAGAAAGGCAAAAAACCAAAATGGCTGTCTGGGGAGGCCTTACAAATAGCTGTGAAAAGAAGAGAGGCGAAAAGCAAAGGAGAAAAGGAAAGATATAAGCATCTGAATGCAGAGTTCTAAAGAATAGCAAGAAGAGATAAGAAAGCCTTCTTCAGTGATCAATGCAAAGAAATAGAGGAAAACAACAGAATGGGAAAGACTAGAGATCTCTTCAAGAAAATTAGAGATACCAAGGGAACATTTCATGCAAAGATAGGCTCGATAAAGGACAGAAATGGTCTGGACCTAACAGAAGCAGAAGATATTAAGAAGAGGTGGCAAGAATACACGGAAGACCTGTACAAAAAAGATCTTCACGACCCAGATAATCATGATGATGTGATCACTAATCTAGAGCCAGACATCTTGGAATGTGAAGTCAAGTGGGCCTTAGAAAGCATCACTACGAACAAAGCTAGTGGAGGTGATGGAATTCCAGTTGAGCTGNAGGCTGTATATTGTCACCCTGCTTATTTAACTTCTATGCAGAGTACATCATGAGAAACGCTGAGCTGGAAGAAGCACAAGCTGGAATCAAGATTGCCGGGAGAAATATCAATAACCTCAGATATGCAGATATGCAGATCAGACACCACCCTTATTGCAGAAAGTGAAGAGGAACTAAAAAGTCTCTTGATGAAAGTGATAGAGGAGAGTGAAAAAGTTGGCTTAAAGCTCAACATTCAGAAAATGACGATCATGACGTCTAGTCCCATCACTTCACGGGAAATAGATGGGGAAACAGTTGAAACAGTATCAGACTTTATTTTTTTGGGCTCCAAAATCACTGCAGATGGTGACTGCAGCCATGAAATTAAAAGATGCTTACTCCTTGGAAGAAAAGTTATGACCAACCTAGATAGTATATTCAAAAGCAGAGACATTAGTTTGCCGACTAAGGTCCGTCTAGTCAAGGCTATGGTTTTTCCTGTGGTCATGTATGGATGTGAGAGTTGGACTATGAAGAAGGCTGAGAGCCGAAGAATTGATGCGTTTGAACTGTGGTGTTGGAGAAGACTCTTGAGGGTCCCTTGGACTGCAAGGAGATCCAACCAGTCCATTCTGAAGGAGATTAACCCTGGGATTTCTTTGGAAGGAAATGATGCTAAAGCTGAAGCTCCGGTACTTTGGCCACCTCATGCGAAGAGTTGACTCATTGGAAAAGACTCTGATGCTGGGAGAGATTGGGGCCAGGAGGAGAAGGGGACGACAGAGGATGAGATGGCTGGATGGCATCATGGACTCGATGGATGTGAGTCTGAGTGAACTCCGGGAGATGGTGATGGACAGGGAGGCCTGGTGTGCTGCGGTTCATGGGGCCGCACAGAGTCAAACACGACTGAGCGACTGAACTGAACTGAACTGAAGAAGATATCTTTGATCTTGAAGATATAAACTGACGTATTTAGAGGTAAGGGATCAAGACATCTGCAAGTTTCTCTCAAATAGTTCAGTGGAATACACACATACACACTGACACAGAAAGAATGCAACAGAACCTTAACTGGTGAACTGCTGCTGTTGCTGCTGCTGCTAAGTTGCTTCAGTTGTGTCCGACTCTGTGGGACCCCAGAGATGGGAGCTCACCAGGCTCCCCCATCCCTGGGATTCTCCAGGCAAGAACACTGCAGCCTACCAGGCTCCTCCATCCATGGGATTTTCCAGGCAAGAGTACTGGAGTGGGTTGCCATTGCCTTCTCCGATTGGTGAACTAGATGTGGGATATGTAAGTGTTTGCAACTTGCCTGTAGATATAAGGCTTGTCGAGCAGAGAGTTTTGCTTTACAGATATATTTGTTGTTGTTTAGTGCTCAGTTGTGTCTGACTCTTTGCAATCCCATGGACTGTAGCCCACCAGGCTCTGTCCAGGGAATTCTCCAGGCAAGAATACTGGAGTGGGTAGCCATTCCCTTCTCCAGGGGATCTTTCCCACCCGTATCTGGGTCTCCTACACTACAGGCAGATTCTTTACCATCTGAGCCACCAGGGAAGCCCTTAGAGATATACCCTGAAGTATTTATGAATGATACTGTATTGTGTATATCTAACATTTGATTCCAAACCATCTAAAGGAAGGTGGTCAGCAGGAATACATAAGAAATAATGGAACAAGCTAGTGTGTTGAAAATTGTTGAAAGCTGGTGATGGATACATGGGGGCTCATGAAACTCTTCTCCCTACTTTTGAATATGTTTTTAAATTCCTCATGATAATAAAAATATGGTGATAAAATGGAGAATTTCAATTTATTACAAGTATTCTATGAGCATGTGTGGCCCAAAAAGCAGTCAGAGAGGAGGACTGCATTTCCCAGGATGTTCCACAGCCCTCCCTCAGGAGGAACAACAGGGCCAAACCTCTGGTTCTGGAAACTGAGAGGCTGGGAGGGTAGGGCAGAGTTGTGTCCACAGGTGCCAGCCCTCAGGGGGAGAAGGCCTGAGGGCCTCCAGGGGAGATGAATTTTGGCATCAGGAGCCATGTCTAGAGCAAGTTTCTGAGGAACTTTTCTGTGTAGCATACTTTGTAACACCCCGGAGCCAGTTCCTAGTAGAGACCTAGTAAATGCTTCTGTAGTTGGATTGTGTTTTCCTTTGAAAGTAGCTCTGTTCTCAGCCAATGATGCTTCCTGTGATGGCGGCTTAAATTCCTACTATTTTTGGCAATATCTTCTGGGACAGTTGACCTACATAGTCCTATCTGCACAGAGGCGAATGTGTCACTCCAAACCTCAGAAAAGGTTGTGTTTTCACTATGATTGCTGCCTGCCTGTCACTCTCATTGAAAGTAAGATAAGTGGATGCATCGTAAGAGACGTCCCCATCTGGATGTTTCAGGCAGAGGACTAGACTTAAGAAGCATGTTGTTTTTATTAGATTGAGAAAGTTTTGACTTCCTGGAGATCTCGCAAAGTGCACATTCTCCTCAGCCCCACTTCCATGTCCCTTAGAGGCGTTCCTCTAAGTGGGGGGAAGGTTGCTGTCTAGACACCCCTGTCTCCAGAGTTCTAGACTGTGTGGCTGCCACCGGATGCTGCCCTGTGTTCTTCCCTGCAGCTCTCCTGGCTTTCTTGGCCTGTCTCCCCCAGGCCGGAGTTGGCCCCACACACTCCAGGATGGAGCACGAGTGCAGGGATGCTGTGGTGGCTTCTCAGGAGTCTCCTGAGAAGCATGCCTCTCACCCCCACCCCCGCCCCAGGCTCCTCTGAGGAGGACCCCTCAGTACTTTAAGAGCTGGGCAGCTCCTGTTGCTGCCTAGTGGTGATGAGCTGTCAGGGTCAAGGGAGGGACCCCTTGACCTCTAAACACCACCTGGAGGGGCCTGAGGTTTCCCTCCCGGATCCTGAACTGACTAGTTTCCTAGGCACATCAAGCCACTCTACGTCTGTGTGTTTCCCTTCTGAGACTCCCCTCTTCCTTCCTGCTGGTTGTCTTCCACAGTTTCCAAGACTCAGCTCAGACCCTTTGACCCCTCCAGGAAGCCTTCTCTGAATACCTGCCCCAGCCCCTCCCCGGGGCGTCAGGGCCATCCACGGCTCTGCATCACAGTTCCTGCTGCATTGAGTAGGAGCACCAGTGTGTGTGGTCATTTATCTCCTCCTTAGAAATTTCGCAAACGCAGGAACTTCTTCATCCTCATTGTTGTTCATCATTCATAGATGTCTGCTGAACTGAACTCATGCCAGCTCTGCGAGCTCACCCGCCAGCCTCGGGCAGGTTTTTGTCCTTTCTCAGTGAGCTGCTTCTGACACCATTCACCACAATGAGTCCAGCAGGCTTGGAATCCTTATCATTTGCACTTTTTTCCCCCCCTCGATTCCATGGTAATAGCAATTTTTGTTTCCTTGCTTATTTGTTTTGATATCATAACCTTTGGAGAAGGAAAAGTGAAAGTGAAGTCGTGTCCAACTCTTTGAGATCCCATGGACTGTAGCCTATCAGGCTTCTCCGTCCATGGGATTTTCCAAGCAAGAGTGCTTGAGTGGATTGCCATTTCCTTCTCCAGGGTATCTTCCTGACCCAGGGAAATGGCAACCTATTTCAGAATTCTTGCCTGGAGAATTCCATGGACAGAGGAGCCTGGCAGTTTACGGTCCACAGGGCTGCAAAGAGTCAGAACGACTGAGTGACTTAACAACCATCATAACCTTAAATACCATATACTACAGTTGTGTGACTGAGTATTTTCCACACATCAGCATTTTCCTCTGGATATATTTTAGCCACTTTGATCAGACTTGAGAGACTGTTTCCTTGACTCAATTAGCGCAACACTTAAGTCTCATCAGAACCACAGCCATCACCGTCAGACATAGAACACCAGGCCTGCCGCTGCAGCCTGAGGGATGACTGAAGTTCCATTTGGAGGCATCTTTGAACTCATCACGAGCAAAGCTCACCCTCCCAAGTTGAAGAAACTTATGGACAAGACATTATCACCAAAATTCAATGGTGGCAGACACATCCAAGGAATATTGCGGGGACTTGGCCCTTGATGAAGCTTGTGATAGATAACTGTGTGGAGGTGGCCGCTGGTGGGCAGTGCAAGGAAAGAGCACCGCCACGGTAGAAGCCAGGAAAGAAGCTCAAACAACGGCCACGCCACCAGAGAAATCAACAGCCTGCGTCCCCTCTCCAGTCTTCACTAGGAGAAAAACCAACTCGTGTACATTCTCTTACTGAACTTTTTTGTTAAATAAGCTTTCATAATAGTCATCAAAAAAAAAAAACAAAAAACAACCCCCAAAACACGGCAGGCACCACAGTTGGAGTTGCCACCAAGAAAGTAAGTCTAAACCAGTGTATGTCCATTCTTTTTACCTTCAGTTTCTAAGGGTTACATCTTCTGACCTTGTCCCCTGACTCTGGGTGTTTGAATACACAATCTGAACACATTTGTTAACGTGAACAAATGTGCAACACCTACACACATAAAGACAAATATGCATCTCAAATTTTTCATTGTGTCAGATGTTTCAATTTATCTTTTTCTTTGGAAGTATCTCCTCACATTTAGGATTAGAATATTTCTCTAACAACCAAGTTGCATCGAAATCCTAGTGAAATAGCCATTGTCTTCCATATGGGAAAAGTGAGCTAATGTAGAGCTTTTGAAAAAAAGAAGCCAAGACCTATAATAAGAAATACATTTTATAGTACAGGCCATTATGCACACATGCACGTGTGTGCACACGCACACACACATACACATGAAGCCAAAGTTTCATGAAATATGGTTAATGGTGGCACACCTTTGTGAGTGTACTTAATGCCACAGATTGTACACATAAAAATGATTAAAATGGTAAATTTTATATTATATATATATTACCACAGTTTTTAAAAAGTTTTATGAAGTAATATTTACTCTTACATTATGGCATTTTCTTTGATGTCTTCTATTTTTGTTAATTCTAGTTGTCATCCTTTAAGTTGATTTGTGACTCACCATGATCACTGCCGGCTGGTGAGATGCTGACCCAAGGACCTGGAAGCTGAACTTGTTCACTCCATTTTCATACAGTTTACTGGGCTCGTGGCTTTTCCAAAGCATTTGAAATAGCTGCTGCTCCAGTGTTGCTTCCTGGAGAACCCATGGGTGAAGGAGCCTGGCGGGCTATAGTCGATGGGGTTGCAGAGAGTTGGACATGACTGAGAAACTTTAATTATTACTATTCAGTTCAGTTCAGTCACTCAGTCGTGTCTGACTCTTTGCGACCCCATGAACCGCAGCACGCCAGGCCTCCCTGTCTGTCACCAGCTCCCGGAGCCTACCCAAACTTATGTCCATTGTGTTGGTGATGCCATCCAACCATTCATCCTCTGTCGTCCCCCTCTCCTTCTCCTCTCACCTTCAATCTTTCCCAGCATCAGGATCTTTTCAAATGAGTCAGTTCTTCCCATCAGGTGGCCAAAGTATTGGAGTTTGAGCTTCAGCATCAGTCCTTCCAATGAATATTCAGGACTGATTTCCTTTAGGATGGACTGGTTGGATTTCTTTTCAGTCCAAGGGACTCTCAAGAGTCTTCTCCAAAAAAAAAAAAAAGAGTCTTCTCCAACACCACAGTTCAAAAGCATCAATTCTTCAGTGCTCAGCTTTCTTTATAGTCCAAGTCTCACATCCATACATGACTACTGGAAAAACCACAGCCTTGACTCAATGGACCTTTGTAATTATTAATATTACTATTAATAAAAAGGAGTGAGTAAAATCAAGCTAGCAATTCCCTGTATATGTGTGTATGAAACTGAACTGAAAACTGAAACATTCACTCAGTGGTGTCCAGCTTTTTGTGACTCTGTGAACTATAGCCTATCAGGCTCCTCTGAGATTTTCCAGGCAGGAATACTAAGTGCATTGCCATATCCTTTTCCAGAGGGTCTTCCCCACCCAGATCTCCTGCATTGCAGGCAGATTCTTTACAGTCTGAGCCACCAGGGAAGTCCATGTGTGTATAAGTCACTATTTTTGAAGGCCAAGTTTGGGGCCATGTTTAGAAAGTATGACGTAATTGTATAAATTATATCTTAACTTGAAAATCTTCCCTTCCTTAATTTGACGTCTGTAAGTATGTGATTCTGTTGATTACTATCTTTATCTTTAGCACTGCTGCTGCTGCTGCTGCTGCTGCTAAGTCGCTTCAGTCGTGTCCGACTCAGTGCGACCCCATAGACGGCAGCCCACCAGGCTCCCCCGTCCCTGGGATTCTCCAGGCAAGAACCCTGGAGTGGGTTGCCATTTCCTTCTCCAACACATGAAAGTGAAAAGTGAAAGTGAAGTCGCTCAGTCGTGTCCAACTCTTTGAGACCCCATGGACTGCAGCCAGAGGTTATAAATGCTGAAGACATCTTCAGGGATCAGAGAGTAAATAGAAACATGGGGGCTGGCTGGGGTGACATAAGGGAGTTTGCCCAGCCTGGAGGCGCTCAGAGTCCAGTAAAAAACAAACACACAAACTGCTGTGTCCACGGGGGTCTTTATGTAATCCACAGCCTGTGTTTGAGATCTCACTTACACACAGTTGTTTCAAGAGGTTTGACTATGAAAGCCAAGAAGGGGAAAGAAGTAGTAGGTTCAGGGAGTGACCACGGAGTGATAGGAGAGACTTTTAAGAAGCAGAAGACTTGAGTACACAGAATGGGAGCACAGCAAACATCACAGCAGTGTACTGAATTGTTGCAATCCTGCTTTTGGATCTGTAATATTAATACTGATGAGGGTGTTATTTGTAGTTCCTATCAGTAATGTAGAATTTTATCCAGCACTCCATAGTGCTTTTATATAATATTAGTAATTATGACTGCCATGTCTTTACCATTCTGAATGTATGTTTTCTACTCCACAGTCTTATATCCCTACAATGACAGTGAAATGTCAATTACCATCATTTCCACTGTATAGATAAGGAAAGGGAACCCAGAGATGTAAAGTAATCTGCCAGCAAGTGGAAACCCAGACTTCCAGACTCTGTGTATTTTCCACCACCCAGTACTGTGTTCTGCGTCTCTGTCCACAGAATGGAGGTCCAATCATGCAAACCTCACATCTCACTAGGTGGAAATTTTTTCTGCTATACCTTACCTAATGTGGCAAAGTGGAAGACAAATAACTTTCTATATAAAGAAGCAATCAAACTTGCACTTGCTTCAGCAGCACATATACTAAAATTGGAATAATACAGAGAAGCTTTGCCCAAGGATGACACGCAAATTTGTGAAGCATTCCATATATTTAGGACCTACTGTATACCACAGGGAACTCTGCCCAATAATCTGAAATGACCTATATGGGAAAGGAATCTAGAAGACAGTTGATATATGCGTATGTACAACCGATTCACTTTGTTGTACACTTGAAACTAACATTGCACTGTAATCAACTATACTCCAATAAAAAATTTTTTAAACCTACTGAAAACTGTTATAAGAAAAAAAGAAAAAGAATCAACCAGGCTTATTACAATACTCTGATAAAATTTAGTCAGACTGCAACATATATGCTCAGAGGAGAATAGCTTCATTTCTACTGGAAGAAAATGGGATCCCCTAGTCCTAAGCACACCTTCAGATGAGTCACAGCCCAAGCTCACTTGTTGACCCAGCCTCCTGAGATGCCCAGCCTGAAAACTACCCACCTATGCCTCTCTTACGAGCCTGACTCCTTTTTAAAATGGTGAACTGGAATAACAGGACCTAACAGAAACAGAAGAGATTTAAAAGATGTGGCAAGAATACACAGAACTATACAAAACCACAATGGGGTAGTCACTAATCAGAGCCAGACATCCTGGAGTGACAGAATTCCAGCTGAGCTATTTAAAATCTTAAAAATGATGCTGTTAAAGTGCTGCACAAAGTATGTTAGCAAATTTGGAAAACTCAGCAGTGGCCACAGGACTGGAAAAGGTCAGTTTTCATTCTAATCACAAAGGAGAATGCCAAAGAATGCTCAAACTACCCATACAACTAGATTCATTTCAATGGCAACCCACTCCAGTACTCTTGCCTGGAAAATCCCATGGACAGAGGACACTGGCAGGCTGCAGTCCATGGGGTCGCTAAGAGTCGGATACGACTGAGCGATTTCACTTTCACTTTTCACTTTTCATACATTGGAGAAGGAAATGGCAACCCCCTCCAGTGCTCTTGCCTGGAGAATCCCAGGGACAGGGGAGCCTGGTGAGCTGCCGTCTATGGGGTCGCACAGAGTCGGACACGACTGAAGCGACTTAGCAGCAGCAGCAGCAGTACAGTTATGCTCAAAATCCTTCAAGCTAGGCTTTAGCAGTACGTGAACCAAAACGTCCAGGTGTACAAGCTGCGTTTAGAAAAGGCAGACAAACCAGAGATCAAATTGCCAACAATCACTGGATCATAGAGAAAGCAAGGGAATTCCAGAAAAACATCTACTTCTGCTTCATTGACTATGCTAAACCTTTGACTATGTGGATCACAACAAACTGGAAAATTCTTAAAGAGATGGGAATACCAGACCACCTTACCTGTCTCCTGAGAAACCTGTATGCAGGTCAAGAAGCAACAGTTAGAACCAGACATGGAGCAATGGACTGGTTCAGAATTGGGAAAGGAGTATGAGAAGGCTGGATACTGTCACCTTGCTTATTTAACTTCTATGTAGAGTACATCATTCAAAACACCAGGCTGGATAACTCACAAACTAGAATCAAGATTGCTGGGAGAAATATCAACAACCTCAGATAAACAGATGATAACAATGGCAGAAAGTGAAGAGGAACTAAAGAGCCCATCAATGAGGGTGAAAGAGAAGAGTGAAAAAACTGGCTTGAAACTCAATATTCAAAAAGCTAAAATCATGGTATCCAGTCCCTTCACTTCATGGCAAATAGAAGGGGAAAAGTGGAAGCAGTGACAGACTTTATTTTCTTGGGCTCCAAAATCACTGCTGACAATGACTGCAGCCATGAAATTAAAAGATGCTTGCTCCTTGGAAGGAAAGCTATGAGAAACTTAGACAGTGTGTTAAAGAATAGAGACATCACTTTGCCAATGAAGGTGCATATAGTCAAAACTATGGTTTTTCCAGTAGTCATGTACAGATGTGAGAGTTGGACCATAAAGAAGGATGAGTGCCTAGGAACTGATGCGCAGTCAGAATGGCTGTGATCCAGAAGTCTGCAAGCAATAAATGCTGGAGAGGGTGTGGAGAAAAGGGAACCCTTTTACATTGTTGGTGGGAATGCAAACTAGTACAGCCACTATGGAGAACAGTGTGGAGATTCCTTAAAAAATTGCAAATAGAATTGCCTTATGACCCAGCAATCCCACTCCTGGGCATACACACCGAGGAAACCAGAATAGAAAGAGACACATGTACCCCAGTGTTCGTCGCAGCACTGTTTATAATAGCCAGAACATGGAAACAACCTAGATGTCCATCAGCAGATGAATGGATAAGAAAGCTGTGGTACATATACACAATGGAGTATTACTCAGCCATTAAAAAGAATACATTTGAATCAGTTCTAAGGAGATGGATGGAACTGGAGCCGATTATACAGAGTGAAGTAAGCCAGAAAGAAAAACACCAATACAGTATACTAACGCATATATATGGAATTTAGAAAGATGGGGATGATGACCCTGTATGCGAGACAACAAAAGAGACTCAGATCTATAGAGTGAACTGTTGGACTCTGGGGGAGAGAGAGAGGGAGAGGGTGGGATGAGATGGGAGAATGGCATTGAAACATGTATACTATCAAGTAAGAAACGAATCGCCAGTCGATATCTGATGCAGGATGCAGGATGCAGGATGCTTGGGACTGGTGCAAGGAGGGGACCCAGAGAGATGGTGGTGCAGGTATACTATATCTTTGTGTTTCCCCCCAGATTTGATTGAACTGTTAATCTGATTTGAAAGNTATGGGGTGGGAGGTGGGAAGGGATTCATGTTTGGGAACGCTTGTACACTCGTGGTGAATTCATGTCAATGTTTGGCAAAAGCAATACAGTAATGTAAAGTAAACTAAAGTTAAAATAAAAATTAAAAAAAAAAAAGAAATGAGATATCTAAGGAAATGATTAAGGTTCAAAGCAGCTATAAGTGTAGGGACTTGTGAAAAGAGACATGGAGAGCTCTGGGTGCCCTCTCCCCTCAGGGCTGACCGAGGAAGGGCCAAGTGAGGACAGGGCCAGAAGGTGGCCAGGAAGCAGCCTTTTCAGTGACCGAATTGGCTAGGATCTTGATCTTGCACTTCTGGCCTCCAGAACTGTGAGAAAATAAATTTCTACTGTTGAATCCACCCAGTCTACAGTACTTACAGCCAGGAAAATCACAGCACTAAAAGAATTGACCCCTTGGGGAAAAGTCTCTATAAATAGTACTTGCTTCCTGGTACTTTTCTAAATGTATCTGTTCTCAAGTTAACACCACATTATAGAATACTGAAAATCAACTACTAAAAATAAAAGTAGACTTTTAATTTCCATATTCTATATGAAAATTTCTGGAAAGGCCTTTACATTCCTTATCCTCCTCACAGATTGTGTGTTTTATATCAGCTCTTAATTACAGAGGCTGGTGTTTAGATGAATATATAAAGATTTATAAAGATTTTAAGTAGTCAAATTCAAGAATAATTGTTATTCTTATAAATAGGTATCAGTTCAGTTCAGTTCAGTTGCTCAGTCGTGTCCGACTCTCTGCAACCCCGTGAATCGCAGCACACCAGGCCTCCCTGTCCATCACCAACTCCCAGAGTTCACTCAGACTCATGTCCATCGAGTCGGGGATGCCATCCAGCCATCTCTCCTCTGTTGCCCCCTTCTCCTCCTGCCCCCAATCCGTCCCAGCATCAGTCTTTTCCAGTGAGTCAACTCTTCGCATGAGGTGGCCAAAGTACTGGAGCTTCAGCTTTAGCATCATTCCTTCCAAAGAAATCCTAGGGCTGATCTCCTTCATTTATACATTTGTTCAAATTGCTTTTCTGGTAACTTTTAGGGTAGTTCTCATGGTGGTCTCTCCAGTTGTTAAAAGAATCCTAAAAGACCAGAGGAGCAAGCATTTCCTGTCAGGTCTATTCTCTAGCGACTGTGTCCACGTGAAGGATAGCTACATGGGTGTAAAGAGCACTGGTCTGTGGGCCCCGGTTCTGAATAGCATCCAGCAAGTTATTTCAAGTTATTAATGTCCATCTCTCCCATTTGTTGAATCAAAGGATTGAACTATGCTATGACTAAACAGAGCAGCTACATTAGATTTTAGAAAAACACTAAAAGAAATACCCTTCTTAAAAAAATAAATATAGGGATAATGACTTCAGTCCAAGCTAACTGGAAAGGAAAACTGTCATAATTTTGACTCTGAAATACTCTTATCTGCTGAGTTCCTTCTTTAGGGTGAAAAGGAAGCAAGAGCCAGCATTTCATCATCAAAACCAGTATATCTTGCCAATTCTTGCCAACACGCAAACAAAAAAACGTTTTGTCTGCTTCTTTCGGGCATGGAAAAATATGACTCAGTTTTGTCCTCAGTACAAGTGGCAGAAGCACTATTTCCAACCAGAGGGCATGAGCCTTGGGCTATGGTCAGCGGTGGTACACACTGAGACAACCAGGAACCAGGAGGAAGTCCGTGACCCAGTAGAACCAAGAAGGAAGTAGGCTGTGGCCCTGGCAGGGAGGTTAAGAAGTCTCAGATTTTCTTGATTGACTGATGAACAGTGGTTCCTTTAAATGTAGAAAGCTCCTGAATCATGAGGTTGATATACAATGTTTTAAAATTAATGGATCGAAGTATCTTAACTCTTGATATGGTCAGATGGCTGACGGTGTGATGGTGACTGGTGAAAGGCTTCTTGAGGCAGAGTCTGCGACAGTACAGTCACTGTGTTGACAGGCAGATCTCCAATCTGGACGGATGGGGGGAAAACGCCTCCCAAATGCAAAAGGCACACTGCTTTCCTGTTTGGCACCCCACTCCAGTGCTCTTGCCTGGAAAATCCCATGGACGGAGGAGCCTGGAAGGCTGCAGTCCATGGGGTCGCTAAGAGTCGGACACGACTGAGTGACTTCACTTTCACTTTTCACTTTCCTGCATTGGAGAAGGAAATGGCAACCCACTCCAGTGTTCTTGCCTGGAGAATCCCAGGGACGGGGGAGACTTTTGGGCTGCCGTCCATGGGGTCGCGCAGAGTCAGACACGACTGAAGTGACTTAGCAGCAGCAGCAGCTTTCCTGTTTCTTTATTAACCTTTTCATTTGGAGGTAATTCTATTAATAGCTTCCCATGCCGAGAGGTCAGAGACCTTTCTCCCCAGTTCCCCATGGAGGCAGAACGCACAGTTGGAGGGTAGCATCCCCCCAGACACCCATGTTGATGGAGGCACAGGGCACTCCGTCACCAGGGGTCCCACTCACAGAGTCGTTAGAGGCACACCACTTCCTCCTCAGTCCTGGCAGCCACTGATGTCTCCTCCATTTCCACAATTCTTTTCATTTCAAGAATGTCCTATAAGTGGAATTGTACAGTTAGTAACCTTTTGGCATTCGCTTCCTTCATTCAGCATAATTCTCTGAAGAGTTGTTCAGATGGTTGCACGTCTGCATCAACAGTTCACTCCTTTTGGTCACTGAGTGCTATTTCATGGAATGGATGGACCACAGTTTTACCATTCACTCAAGGAAGACATCTGGGTTGTTTCCATAGGGGCATTACAGACAAAGCTGCTGTGGACACTTGTGTACAGGTTTCTGTGTGAATGTAAGTCTTCATTTCTGTTGGATAAATGCCCAGGAATGTAATTACTGCATTGCATGCTTAGTTGCATGTTTAGTTTGATAAGAGACGGCCAAACTGTTTTCCAGAGTGTTTGTACCAGTTTGTATNTGTTCTTGCCTGGAGAATCCCAGGGACGGGGGAGACTTTTGGGCTGCCGTCCATGGGGTCGCGCAGAGTCAGACACGACTGAAGTGACTTAGCAGCAGCAGCAGCTTTCCTGTTTCTTTATTAACCTTCTCATTTGGAGGTAATTCTATTAATAGCTTCCCATGCCGAGAGGTCAGAGACCTTTCTCCCCAGTTCCCCATGGAGGCAGAACGCACAGTTGGAGCGTAGCATCCCCCCAGACACCCATGTTGATGGAGGCACAGGGCACTCCGTCACCAGGGGTCCCACTCACAGAGTCGTTAGAGGCACACCACTTCCTCCTCAGTCCTGGCAGCCACTGATGTCTCCTCCATTTCCACAATTCTTTTCATTTCAAGAATGTCCTATAAGTGGAATTGTACAGTTAGTAACCTTTTGGCATTCGCTTCCTTCATTCAGCATAATTCTCTGAAGAGTTGTTCAGATGGTTGCACGTCTGCATCAACAGTTCACTCCTTTTGGTCACTGAGTGCTATTTCATGGAATGGATGGACCACAGTTTTACCATTCACTCAAGGAAGACATCTGGATTGTTTCCATAGGGGCATTACAGACAAAGCTGCTGTGGACACTTGTGTACAGGTTTCTGTGTGAATGTAAGTCTTCATTTCTGTTGGATAAATGCCCAGGAATGTAATTACTGCATTGCATGCTTAGTTGCATGTTTAGTTTGATAAGAGACGGCCAAACTGTTTTCCAGAGTGTTTGTACCAGTTTGTATCTCCACCAGCGGGACATGGGTGATCAGGTTTCTCCCTTTCCTCACCAGCACTGGGTGCTGCCATCATTTTTAATTTTTACCATTCTGGTACATGCACAGTGATAACTCCTTGTGGTTTTAACTTGTATTTCCATAATGGTTCTTTATGTTGAACATTTTTTCCTATGCTTATTTGTCATCAGTGTATCCCCTTCAGTGAAATATCTTTTCATATTTTTTACCCATTTTCTAATTGGATCATTTGTTTTTTACTGCTGAATTGAATTTTGAGAGTTCTTTATGTAGTTGAGATACTAGTCCTTTGTTGGATATTTACTTTGTGAACATTTTCTCCCAGTCTATAGGTTTGTCTTTTCATCTTCTTAGCATGGTCTTTTGCAAAAGATGGAATGGGAGGGCCTTTTAGGAAGGGCTTTGGGTTGTGCACAAGCATAGCACAATGATTGCCTTTTTTGTCAGCAACACACAGGATGTTTGATAGGCAAGGAGACTGACAGATAATAATAATACCTCACATGTGGCTCTTTGCCCCAAATCTTATCCTTTGGTTCCTTTTAGGCAAAGGGGCCTCCTCTACTCATTTTGACTTGGATGATGGGAAACTTCAACTTTTAACTTTTGCTGAGAGAAGCCAAACTTTTAAGTGAGAAATGTGGTATGTGGTAAATACTTTCACAAACATTTCCTAAAGGTAATCAAGAGAGAAATAAAAATGGAACATCTGTTGAGAAAGGTCTTAAAGTAAGACCATTGCTTATTTTGAAATTCCTCCTTGGAACTCAGACAGTTCCAGTAAGATATGTTAGTTGGCTGATGCCACCATTCTTTCCACATTCAGGAAAGTTCAGGAATATTTTCTGTTACAAAATCACTGGGAAATCTGATGGCAAGTATATGCCTCCGCAATGGGCAGGGTTTTGTCCTTGTGGACTCTGCGAGTGCCCAGAGAAGACCTCTCCTCTTTGCCTGCGAGGTTGCTGTTGACCTTCTGGGGAGGTGATAAGCATTCTTACTTCCTCTCACACCTTTCCTTAAAACAGTAAGACCCTTTCTATTTCTTGAAAGCAGGTCTCTTCCTCTACTATTTCCCAATGCCTGGAACAATCTTCAGTTACACAGTTACAGGGTCTGAGCAGACCGGCTGACACACAAGGCCTGGTCTCCAGCGCCACAGCCTCAGCAGCTGCAGGGTCTGGATGGTGACTGTTCCCGGGCCTCAATCCCAGCAGCCTGGGCTGTAGGCTCCATGGCCTGCGAAGCTGCCATGTCGGGGGCCTTTGAGTTCCACCTGTGGGTCTCACGAGTGTGAGTCTGAAAAGCCCACTTTAACAGATGGGCCCGCAACCTCCTGACTACATTGGCCGCATGGGAGGTGAGGCAAGTGTGTCCCGTGCTCTGGGTGTGCCCGCTTGAGGGGTCTCAGCACACGGACGAGGTCTCAGCCAACTCACAAACCTTGAGCAAAGCCACAGACACTTCCCCTGAAAAATTACTTTCTGTCATTTAGCACAGACACACCCGAAAATCCTTCTGTGGAACCATGGGGAGAGCCCTCACTTCAACCTGGACTGCGGCCTCTTACCCACAGCCCAAACGAACCCTTGACAAAGTCAAGGCTGATACCCACTCAGTGACAGCAGAGCCAAATGTGGGGCTTTGTTCACCATCCTTGTCCAGCTGGCGTTCAAAATTCCAGGATTTTTAATTGAAAATAACCAGAAAAACTCTCAAAATTCGAAATCCTCAAGATCACAAAAACTACTGTTTACTGCACTATAATCTAATCTTTATTTTGATTTAAAAATATTACCATTTTTTAGAGCTGCATTGTGATCCTCTTCATCCTGTTTCTAGTATTAGAACTGCCTACATCTATTTGTTAGCATAACAGGGGCACACCCACTCCAGTAGTCTGCAGGATTTGTGCCCTGGGTGGAGTGTGGACCAGTCCATGGTGGGCTGACAGTAAGTGCAGTGACAGCAGACCTGCCATTTGGAATCTCCAGTGCTCGGCAGAAATCTGATGTGTGGTGGGTTTACTGTCCATTCTGAATAGTTGTGTGCGTGAACATGCCTTGTGAACACGCAGCTTTATCTTGTTGGTCTGAAGATTCTGGTTCTGAATACCTCAGACTCTTATGTTTGCCTAAAAAGTACAGGCTTTCCAGGTGGTAAAAGCGCAACCTACATTATGGTGAAGAACCGCCACAAACTGGAGGCAAGGACCCCCCCCCACCACCTGCTCTGGAAGAGGGCAGAGTGGCCCTGCATGGGCAGTGGGAGCATCTGCTTAGGGTTCCGGGAACACACGCACTGCAGCCTGGTTCAGAGATCTGTCGTCATTACAAACAGTCTCACTAGACTTGCAGGATATCAGCATCTCCTCCAGGCTGGTCCTGTCAGTGCAGATCAAGGACCCCACGGCTCCATTTCTGCTGCGATGATTAACAGTGAGCCCCTGCAACTCACCTCACCCCTCAGGAGCCAGCGAGGGTACAGGGCTTGGAGCTGCTGCTATTGTGGACAAATGTGGAATGTTAGGAGAACCAGGGGTTTCAGGGAAAAATAGGCAAAATACCTTGAAGTGACCCTTCCACCCCCAGCCCAGCCCAGGGCCACTTCTGGTGCACGGCCCACAGCTGTAGTGGTTAGGACACTGTTACCACGTGGCCATGTTTCCAGGAAGGAGACTCAGAGCCTGGAGAGCAAGCAGCTCTGGAGGAGACAGTTGTTGAGAAGGGTCATGGAGCACTTTGGGGCGGGGACCAGCATGCAAGTGTGGAGGGGGCCGGCATGGTGCCTGTGAGAGGAACTGGGTCAGAACACTGTGCCCAAGCCCAGCTCTGCACAAAGGAGCAGAGGCTCTCTCTCCAGCCCCATGACCCTGAGCTGCACGGCCCGGCCCGCCTGCAGGACTGGCCTTGGGCTGGGGCCCCAGGGAACCTTACGGACAGACAGGCAGTCAGGGCACTGCGCTGCCTTGGCTGCCCACTTTGACTGTGAACTTGTTGACTTGCTTACCCATTACAGACCTCAGTTTACCCATCTGTAAGATGGGGATCGTACCATCTCCCTCACAGCTGCTCAGAGTTGGGCAGCTGACTTGACTCAGTAAATAGCAGCTCTGTTTTATTCACCCAAACTGACACTGTGCGTGTGTGCATGCTAAGTTACTTCAGTCGTGTCTGACTCTGCGACCCCATGGACGGTACGCTGCCAGGCTCCTCTGTCCATGGGATTCTCCAGGCAAGAATAGTGGAGTGGGTTGCCATTTCCTTCTCCAGGGGATCTTCCTGACACAGGGATCGAACCCTCATCTCTTATGTCTCCTGCATTGGCAGGTGGGTTCTTTACCACTAGTGCCTCTCAGGAAGCCCCAAACTGACACTGCTTGCTGCTGCTTGCTGCTTAGTCGCTTCAGTCGTGTCTGACTCTGTGTGATCCTATGGACTGCAGCCTGCCAGGCTCCTCTGTCTGTGGGATTCTCTAGGCGAGAGTACTAGAGTGTGTTGCTTTGCCCTTCTCCAGGGGATCTTTCCCACCCAGGGACTGAACCTGGGTCTCCTGCATTGCAGGTGGGTTCTTTACTGCTGAGCCACCAGGGAAGCCCCAAACCAACACTCCTATTACCTAATTCACCATCACCGTATGTTAGATCTCCACACAGAGGCACTTTGATTTGCCTGCAGTGTGTTAGGCAAGTCAGCAGAGAGTCGAAATACTCTTGGTGACACTGTTCTGAACATCATGGGTGGATTAACTCTGGGTCTGTGGCTCACTTGTAACTCGAGGCCCCCGAGCAGTACGTCAGGAAGCACTGCCTTCATGGATGGAAAGCCTCAGGAGTCACTGGCTCCCTCCTGCCTGTTAAGAGCCTGCACTCAGCACCGCTGCAGGCTCTCCTATGTGAGGAGGCCACGCATGGTCGTCTGCTTCAGGCTGTGTTTATTCCTGGGGAATAGTGACTCACCAGCTGCTGAAAATATTGTGACTTTGGGTTTTTTTGTGACAGCCTCTCCACGTTTCCTTCCTGCAGGGCCATTTCATTTAATTACAGCATAATAGTAAACTGCGGCAATTCTGTACATCCTCACTGAGCAGATGCATTTACATTTTTGTTGTCAGTGGGAGCTGCTTGAAGAAAACACGTGGCATTCGCTTGTGGAGTTCTCGCAGCTGTAGGCACGCAGCACTGTCCTTTGCTCCTCGGGGGCTGTAGTCCGTCTTTCCTTCGCCAGGACTGCTCGCCCCTCCGCCAGGTCCAGAGGAGACCTCAGGTGTGTCCAGAGGGGACTGTGTGCTGCAGCAAGCTGATGGACGGGTGGTGATGGAAAGGAAGTGCCTCCTCTTTCTTCATCTTTATGCCTGCTAGTTGTGAACTGCAGAATTTTCTAGAATTCCACCTAAAGACAGAGTTAGCCCAGTGAGAAAGGATAACAGAACTGAAACATAAACACTGACTCGTTCATGATACAGAATCACTTACTGTGATAATACACTGGACCTCTTGTTTCATCTGGGTTTTTTCATCTATATATAGTTTCATCTTTACCCGTAGGCTCTTTGCAGGATAAAAGGAAAAACAAAGACAGCAGGCACAACAGAGGCAGCCACGTCAGCTACAGATGCTACTAAAACTCTCTTCACTTATAAACCTGGGCAGACCCCCAGGGACCCCCGAGGCCCCTGAGATGTGTAAGGACACAAGGACCACAGGAAGAACTGGAATGAGGAGCCCCAGAGGCTGTGGTGCTGAAGCCAGAAATAGACAAGAACTTTAAAAATGTGAAACTAGTAGACCCTTCAGAGACTTTCAGGACAGTATTGTGTACATGAAAGAAGAACAGACCGCCAGGAGGAACACCACTACAAGAAAGAGTTGTAGGGAATTTTAAACATAATTTTTATTTTGTTAATTTTTTATTATAATTTTTGTTGATTTTTTTAAGGTATTATGGGTTATTTTTGCAGTATTCAAAATTAGGTGGTTGACTCTTGGTTTGAAAAACAAACAAACAAAAATCCTCTATTATATACTCTGTACTCAACATGAGGAGGTGGGAATAAAATATAATTTTTAAAAGAAATAAGTTACAAAATTCAAAGGACCAACCTAATAACAGAATGGACTCAGGTATGTGAACTCCAGGTACAGAGTGTGTTTGAGGGAATATAGACTATGCAGTAAAAGCACAGGGTGAGGGAGTTTCTGCTTTCATCAGTTGGAGGACAGTAAATCTTCTCAGCCTCCCTGAAAACACCTGGAGAGGCCACGAGTTAAAAATCTGGGAAACGCAGAAGGACTAATCAAGATCCGGGGAAGATGGGGAAGAGGGGCTGAGCAAGTGGAGCTGGCCTTGACCCAGGAACGAGAGGCCGGGGTGGAGCTGCCTGCAGGCTGACTCGGAGCTGACCCTCAAGGCCAGGAGCAGGTCACCCCATAGAGACCGTCCTGGCTGTGTGGCCCCGGGGCGCCCAGACACTCTCTAGCCCTCACACGGCATCCCTGTCCTCCCGGGGGCCGCGGGACACAGCTCATTGCTCCTGTGTGGTCCCTGGTCGCTCTGTGCACACGAGAAGAGTGGAGAAATGGCCCTTCACCAAGAAGTGTGCCAGTCACTGGCCCAGCAGGCAGGCAGCTTCGTGCAGCCCAGGTGCAGATGGAGGAGGGAGGGCTGTCCGCAGGGACCCGTGAGGAAAGACGTGCCGTTGGCCATGGCAGGTGGGGACTCGTGCCCGGAAAGCATGTGTGGCCGTGAGGGGCACTGGCATGCATCTGGACTTGGAGGTCAGAGAGGCTCTCTGAGGAGCTGGGGGGAAGTGAGGCTGTTCCGGGGAAGATCAGGGCTCCAGGGGGCCTGTGGCCGGGGCTGAGCAGTCCACACAGGTTGCTTCAGAATTAAAGTCAGAGAGAGGCAGTAGGGGGATGGGGGGAGCAGCCGCAGGAGCTGGGACTCAGGTGCCCGTCAGACACATGTCCTGTGGCAGGTTTTTCTTCCAGTACCTCCCGCCCAAGCACCGACCCCATGAGATGATGTGGGGTCTGCATCCCCAACCCTGGGACCTGGGGAGGGTCCCAGTGGTGGTGGAGATGGTGCTGCCACCTTGCTGGGCTTCCCTGGTGGCTCATACAGTAAAGAACCCACCTGCAATGCAGGAGATCTAGGTTCAGTCCCTGGGTGGGAAAGATCCCCTGGAGGAGGGCATGGCAACCCACTCCAGTGTTCTGGCCTGGAGAATCCCCTGGACAGAGGAGCCCAGCGGGCTATAGTTCATGGGGTCACAAAGAGTCGGACATGCCTGAGTGACTAAGCACAGCACAGCCAGTGGCAGGAGGGGCAGGGCCTCCCAGGGGCCCTGCTCTGGGAGCACCCATGTTGCTCTGCAGGGCCTAGGAGGGGGCTCGAGGTCTGACAGTCCAGGCCAAGCTCCTGGCTGGCCCCTGGGAGCCGGACCACATCAGGCATGTGCTGCCTGGAGCAGGGCCTGCCCGAAGTGCAGCAGCCTGGATGAAACACAGGAGGTGCAGTTGGCCTGCAGCTTGTTCCTAACCAGCAGGGACTGCGACTGTGCGGACACGCGGCCACTCAGGACGATAGGTCAGGAGTGGAGCGGGGGGGGCGTGAGTGGTGACACAGCGAGGAAGCAGGGGGCCCCAGGGCCTCCGTAGGGGAGCTGCAGCCCCTCTATTGTCGAGGCCGCCCGGCTGCTGCAATGTCCAGCTTGGTTGATGGAGCCTCTGTCCTGAAGGCCTGTAATGGCACAGCTGCCATGGTGTGCAGAGGCTAACGGTGGTGTTTTTGTCCACATTTCACAGGTCAACCTTGGACAGACAGAAATCACGACTTGCTTCTTACTGTGCAAACCCAGCAGCAAGGAGGGCCTCACAGCCACTCTGGTAGGGGATCCGATCTGTGATGGTGGCAGACATTTTGTTGAGATGATTGTGTGTTTTTGTAAATTAATTATTTAATTGTGGCTGCACTGGGTCTTTGTCGCTGCTCGAGGGCTTTCTCTGATTGCAGTGAGTGAGGGTCACTCTTTCTCCTGGGGCACGGGCTTCTTACTGGGTGGTTTCTTTTGCTGTGGAGCATGGGCTGTAGGGCGTGCAAGCTTTCTCTAGTTGTGGTACGTGGCCTTCTCGTCGTGGTGGCTTCTCTTGCTGTGGGGCACGGGCTCTGAGGTGTGGGACTTCAGCAGCTGCGGCCCATGGGCTCTAGGGCACAGGCTCAGTAGTGGTGATGTGTGGGCTTTAGCGGCCCATGACATGTGGGGTCTTCCTGGACCTGGCATGGAACTTGTGTCCCCTGCATTGGCAGGCGGATTCTTACCCACTGGAGCACCAGGCAGGTCCATGATGACTGTGTTTTGAATTGATTGTTTCACCTGCTGTAAAAAGCAGGAGTAGGGGGGGCGGACAGTGAGAGGTGCGTACGGGAGGGTTCCCACCGGGGCCCTCCTGCCCTTTGTCTTTTCTCTGTGGGGACTCACCATGCAGGTGATTCCCCTTGGCCCTGGATGTGCTGGTCTGGGGAACAGGATGACAGAGGGGAAACACCTTCCCTCTGTGGCCATCAGTTTTTGTGTTCCCCTGGTCTGTTGCAGTTTCTTAATTGAACAGTGGAAACAGTGACAGACTATTTTCTTGGGTTCCAAAATCACTGCAGATGGTAACTGCAGCCATGAAATTAAAAGACGCTTACCCCTTGGAAGAAAAGTTATGACCAACTTAGACAGCATATTAAAAAACAGAGACATTACTTTGCCAACAAAGGTCTGTCTAGTCAAAGCTATGGTTTTTCCAGTAGTCATGTATGGATGTGAGAGTTGGACTATAAAGAAAGCTGAGTGCTAAATAATTGATGCTTTTGAACTGTGGTGTTGGAGAAGACTCTTGAGAGTCCCTTGGACAGCAAGGAGATCCAACCAGTCCATCCTAAAGGAAATCAGTCCTGAATATTCATTGGAAGGACTGATGCTAAAGCTCTAATACTTTGGCCACCTGATGCAAAGAACTGACTCACTGGAAAAGACGCTGATGTTGGGAAAGATTGAAGGCAGGAGGAGAAGGGGACACAGAGGATGAATGGTTGGATGGCATCACAAACTCAATGGACGTGAGTTTGAGTAAACTCTGGGAGTTGGTGATGTACAGGGAGGCCTGGTGTGCTGCAGTCCATGGGGTCACAAAGAGTCGGACATGACTGAGCAACTGAACTGAATTGAACTGAACTGAATTGAACTCCAGAGCTCTTCCAAGGATGTTATCACCTTGGGTAGTTGTTTTAGTTGTTGTTTCTGTGGAAGGACACAGGCTGAGACCACCTTATCCTCATCTTGCTGATGTCACCTGCATCTCTACTCTTCGTCAACCCGCTGGGACTATAGCCAGTGGGGGAGCCCCACTCCACGGGTGCCAGGTGTGCTACGTGGTGGTGGAGGGTCAGGCTGGTAACCTAAATACACTGCCAGATTTTTCTTTCCGGGCCCCAGCCCCTCACAAGTTTAGAAATGTGTTTCTACCACTTCTGTGTTTCCTGAGCCAACTCACCACTCTGTGGGTTTGACGCTGACTAAACAATACCAACGGAGAAGGCGATGGCACCCCACTCCAATACTCTTGCCTGGAAAATCCCATGGACCGAGGAGCCTGGTAGGCTGCAGTCCATGGGGTCGCTAAGAGTCGGACACAACTGAGCAACTTCACTTTCACTTTTCACTTTCATGCATTGGAGAAGGAAATGGCAACCCACTCCAGTGTTCTTGCCTGGAGAATCCCAGGGACGGGGGAGCCTGGTGGGTTGCCATCTCTGGGACTGCACAGAGTTGGACACGACTGAAGTGACTTAGCAGCAGCAGCAGCAGCAGCAAACAATACCAATGGCTGATAAATCTCTAAAGTTCTACTTTCTCATGAAATTACCACTCCTAAAACCATGTGGGTCTCAGGTCACTGTGTTTTCAATAAGGTATTTTATTCCCCAGGCAAAGTATGTCTTTGCCTGTTGCCTGGAATGTGTAGCTTATGTTCTCTTCTTACTCCATGGATTTAAGAGAGCTTTTCCAGCCTTCATGACACATTGGAAAATCCAAAGGGCTTAATACTCTTTCTGCTCTAAGTTGTAGCAGGAAATAAGCAAAGCAACACTGTTCTCTTAGCTGGAATAACTTGAAACTGCACTAGTAACTTTTCATATACACATGTAATCCCTTGAAAACCCTGGCAAGAAGGAAATGTGTGAGAGTGTTTAGAGCTCTGGGTCTTCGTTTCTCCTTCTCATCCTGTCTGATGCAGACTGCTCCCTCCCCACTCTGGTCCCCACAGTGTGCCCCTCCACCTTCATGCACAGGAAGGCAGGGCAGGGTAATGGTACACCACCTGCAGGAGGAGAGCCTCCTGGCTGGGCTTCCAGTCTTCCCATCAAACCGGAGGCTTCTTTATGCAGTTCTCCTGGGGGCTGACTCAGACCAGCTTTCTGCTTTCAAACTGCTGACCCCATGAATCCTGAGCGATTCCATCAAATTATACATGCACCAGCCCCTANAACCATGTGGGTCTCAGGTCACTGTGTTTTCAATAAGGTATTTTATTCCCCAGGCAAAGTATGTCTTTGCCTGTTGCCTGGAATGTGTAGCTTATGTTCTCTTACTCCATGGATTTAAGAGAGCTTTTCCAGCCTTCATGACACATTGGAAAATCCAAAGGGCTTAATACTCTTTCTGCTCTAAGTTGTAGCAGGAAATAAGCAAAGCAAACACTGTTCTCTTAGCTGGAATAACTTGAAACTGCACTAGTAACTTTTCATATACACATGTAATCTCTTGAAAACCCTGGCAAGAAGGAAATGTGTGAGAGTGTTTAGAGCTCTGGGTCTTCGTTTCTCCTTCTCATCCTGTCTGATGCAGACTGCTCCCTCCCCACTCTGGTCCCCACAGTGTGCCCCTCCACCTTCATGCACAGGAAGGCAGGGCAGGGTAATGGTACACCACCTGCAGGAGGAGAGCCTCCTGGCTGGGCTTCCAGTCTTCCCATCAAACCGGAGGCTTCTTTATGCAGTTCTCCTGGGGGCTGACTCAGACCAGCTTTCTGCTTTCAAACTGCTGACCCCATGAATCCTGAGCGATTCCATCAAATTATACATGCACCAGCCCCTACGGCTAAATGTAATAGCAGCGTGGAGCTTGATTTGCACCACAACTATGTAGTCATCTTACCAGAGTACTTACAGGGCTCCAGTCTGCATGCCCAAGACTACCCTGGCATCTAAGAGGCATTCAGGTACATTGTCTACGACAGAAAACCTTTCAGTTATTATTTTGTTCAGCCTAAACTGACAAAGACTAAGCAGGTTCCATAGGACTTCTTCCCTGTCAATGGTGGGCTGTGGGCCACAGGTCACCATGCTGCCTCTAGGAGTTTCTCGTAGAGGCCCAGCCCCTTGTACCGACAGGGTCAGAGCTGGGCATTCCGAGCAAATAGAAACTCTACAAATGGGACCAAGGACAGTGATGGGATGAATCTATTATGTAGATAAACACTGAAAAAAGCTTAGAGTTTTCAAGATCCTGGTATTTACATTTCTGGCCTTGTATGTAGCTTTAGCTGTAATCCATGTTTTGTTCCTTTAGAGTCTGTCATCCTGTGAAGGGAATAAACTCCAAATCAAAATACAGCTAAGCCTGAAGCCCCAAGCCTAACAACCCTCCAGACTGTTTATAAAAATCTTTGACAATGGGAGAATAAAAGCCGGTCCTTTTGGTGGATCTGGAAGAGTCCCCTCTCTCTCAGCCACAAACCAACCCTCTTGGTTTCCCTGCATAAATCTGTACATCAGCCCCTTGACTTTGGCATTTCCTCCCTTTCCTTGAATCACCTTTTATTGGACTCTTCTAATTACAAAAGCAGTGCATATTTATTGCCATTCATATGGGAAACACAGAAGATCTCAAAGCAGAAAACAATAACTTCCCACATTCCCCCATCAAGAAAGAAACACTCTTGGGAATTTCCTGGTGGTTCAGCGGCTAAGACTCCCCGCTCCCAATGCAGGAGGCGCGGGTTAGGTCCCTGGTCGGGAAACTAGAACCTAAATGTCACAGCTAAAAAGAATCCACGGGCTGTAACTAAGAACTGCCGCAGCCAAACAAATTTTTTAAATGATTTTAAAATTAAAAAAAGAAACTCTCTTTAGTTGTTGAGATAAGACCTTCTAATGATGTGTGCGTGTTTACAAAAGTGGCATCTGATGTTTGTGGCTTTTCCACTGTCTGTGATAACCATTGGTACACAGGTGAGTCAAGTTGTGTGGTAGTTTCTAGAAGTTTTTCTTAACAATTCACCTTGGGCCAGGAGGTCGAGGACACCCCATACAGGCAGAGGGACTTGGAGAGCTCCTGCTTCATGAGGAGCTCCTGGAGCAGTGACACACAGCCCTGGCCTGCCAGCCTGCCAGCCTGCCAGCCTGCCTGCTCTCTCTGTAGAGAGAAACTGCATCGTCTACACTGCTCTCCTTCTGCTTTCTCTTACTCCCTTCAAAAGTGAAAGTGAAAGTCACTGAGCTGTGTCCCACTCTTCGAGCCAATGGACTGTAGCTCATCAGGCTTCTCTTTCCATGGAACTCTCCAGGCCAGAATACTGGAGTGGGTAGCCATTTCCTTCTCCAGGAGATCTTCCCAACCCAGGGACTGAACCCAGGTCTCCCACATTGCAGGTGGATTCTTTACTGTCTGAGCCACCAAGGAAGCCTAAATGTTGTTCTGCTATACATGCCTGTCAAACACAAACACACAGGACCACCAGGCTCTACCCCTTGGGTTTGGGTTTCACTGATTGCAGAGGTCTTCACTGAACAACCACTTCTATTCACTGCTGGTCTAGGCCCTAGGGACACTGCAGTGAGAAAACAGGTCCTCACCCTCATGGATTCGCTTTCCAGAGTGGAAGACACCGTGTATGCTAAGTTGATTTAGTCCTGTCCAACACTCTGAGACCCCATGGATTCTGTCCATGGGATTCTTTAGTCAAGAATACTGGAGTGGGGTATCATACTCTCCTCCAGGGGATTTCCCTGACCCAGGGATCAAACCTGCGTCTCTGATACCTCCTGTATTGGCAGGGAGGTTCTTTACCACTAACACAACCTGGGAAGCCCAGAAGACATTACGTCAGTGACTAAATAAGATCGTTTTGGATAGTGATAAGTGTGTATTATCTTCCTATTAGTGCTGTAACAAGTTATTGCAGACAGTGGATTAAACAACAATCTTCTTACAGTTCTGGAGGCCAGAAATCTGAATGGGTTTCAATGAGCTAAAATCAAGGTGTCTGCAGTTCTGTGTTCCTTCCTGGGGGCTCGTGGGGAGAACTTGTCCCTTAATTTCCCAGCTTATAGAGGCTACCCACATTTATTGGCTCCTGGCCATTCCTCTGTCTTTCAAACCGCAATGGCTGTACTGAGAACAAGCCCTCCGACCCAGACTCCCCTGCCTCCCCCTCCATTTTAAGGACCCCTGTGATTACCCTGCGCCCTCTCAGGTAATCTGGAATTCCCTATTGTAAGGTCAGCTGGTTAGCTCTCTTAGTCTATCTGCTACTTAACTTACCCTTTGCAAGGTGCAGTGTTACGTTTGGGAGCTCTAGGAATTCAGAGGGGGACATCTTTGGAGCATTGTAAAATAAGTTATTTTTTTTAAAGGAAAAAAAGAAGCCAGCTGAGATTCGGAGAGGGATTGCATTGCGTCTGTAGATTAACTTGGAGATTATTCCCATCTGAGCAACATAACATCTTCCAATTCATGAACATAGGATATGTTCCCATTTATTCAGATTTTATTTAATTTTCGCCAATAAGGTTTTATAAATTTCAAAGTATGAGTTCTAAACTTCTTATGTTATTCCTAAGTGTTTTATTCTCTTTGATGCTATTATAAATACAATTTTCTTAACTCCACTTTTTTTATGGTTCATTTTTGTATTTTGACGTTATATCTTACAACCTTGAATTCATTATTATTTCTAGTACTTTTTAACAGGTTCTTTAAGATTTTCTATATACAATATCATGTAACCTGTGAACAGAGATAGTTTTACTTCTTCCTTTCCAATCCATATGCTTTTTTTCCCTTTCCTAATTGCCCTTGGGCTAGAACCTACAATTTTTTCTTTATTGTTCTTTAGATTTTATAATCTCTATGTTCTATCTTCAAACTTACTAATTATTGCTAATGCCAGTTCTCATTTATGGCTCCTCTAGTGAATTTTTCATTTTTGTTATTGTACTTTTCAGCTTCAGAATTTCTGTTTGTTTCTTAAAATTTTTTTATCATTTCTGTCTCTATTGGTGTTATATACTTGATGTGACATTGTCATCATCATACCTTTTTTTACTTCTTTAATTATGGTTTTCTTTAGTTCTTTGAACATTACTTATAGTGGCTGTTTTGAAGTTTCAGATAAGATCTAGTCACTCTCACCAACACTTTTTGTTGTTTGCGTTTTCCTTTTTTCCTGGTGTCCGAGTCATCCTTTTCTTTGCATGTGTTGTAATTGCAATGTTTGTTTTTCATTCTTCTTTATTTTTTCATTTAGCAATGCAGCATTAATATTTTCCCATGTCAGTAAAAGATTATCCTGTGATATTATTTTATATGGCTATATATAGATTTTAATTGGCTCTTTAAGAATGAGTACCCCAGGGGGTAGACGTGAGGGAGATTCAAGAGGGTGGGGATATATAGATATGTAGTTATGACTGATTCAAGATGTTGTACAGCAGAAACCAACACAACATTGTAAAGCAATTACCCTCCAGTGAAAAAGGAAAGAATGAGTACCCCAGTTATTCATATACTAACCAGTCCATTCTGAAGGAGATCAGCCCTGGGATTTCTTTGGAAGGAATGATGCTAAAGCTGAAACTCCAGTACTTTGGCCACCTCATGCGAAGAGTTGACTCCTTGGAAAAGACTTTGATGCTGGGAGGGATTGGGGGCAAGAGGAGAAGGGGACGACAGAGGATGAGTTGGCTGGATGGCATCACCAACCTGATGGACGTGAGTCTGAGTGAACTCTGGGAGTTGGTGATGGCCAGGGAGGCCTGGTGTGCTGCGATTCATGGGGTTGCAAAGAGTCGGGCACGAGTGAGCGACTGAACTGAACTGAACAAATAAAAAAACACTCTACTTTTGTTTTTGCTTTAATTATATTCACTTATTTTTTAACACTTATTTTCACAATTTCTTAATCATTCGGAGTGCTTGAGGACCATGACTTCTACTCTACACCGCAGGACCAAGGCTGAAGCTCAGAAGCTGGGTTCCTGTTTCCTTAATCAGTAAACAGGCCGTGAGACAGGCCTTCATTCTCCCATTCCATGTGTGTGGAGGTTGATGCTCAGGGATGAGTTCATTGCCCAGAGTCACACAGCTGGTGAGCTGTTGATCTCCATTTGATTTCTGGTCAATCCAGTTTCAAAGACCAGCTCCTGACTGCTGCTGCCTCTCTAACGAGAGGAGAGTTTTCAAACACGGTGTAGATTCACCAACAAAGCACCCAAAAGTCAAGTGAAAAGTGAAGATAAAGATGGAAGATATAAAAGAAGGACACCCAAGAATTGTTGCTAATGTTCTATTTCATACCCTGAAGGGTTGTTAAATCGATGTTTCCAATTATTTGATTTTCAAAAGTATGTTGTACTTCAAAAAATTTAAAGATAGTAAAAAGGGTGTGTTTGTGTAGGATAGATGCTGTGAAGATCTGATTATAAGTTGAGAAGAGACAAAGGAATCAAAGGATCAAAATCATAATAAGATCAAAGTGTTAAAAAAGGAAAAATCCCAAGTTATAAGGGTTTAGAACTTTGATACTTGAGAGGATTAGGGAAACATTTGTTTCTCATCTGAGTTAATTTCTTCACTTGTGGGGCATAAGTAAAACTCTCCAGGAGCTGAATTACATTCTTTCAGAACATATCTTTCACCTTCTCAACTTCTGCCTGTGTTAGCCTGGCATTTCCATAGCTGTAATACTGCTTGTTTTCTCCCAGTTTGCTTCTTCCTTAGTTTTTTCTCAGTGCTCCATAAGGGGATGTGTTCTTGCTCCTTCTTAGAACAAATGCCCCTCCAGCTCCCGGAGGCTGAGGAGAGAGAGGTGGGCTGCCCTCTCCTCACCTTATTGTGTTTCCCCTCCCTTCCTGACACACAGGGAAGCTTCAGCTGTGTGCACAGGTTTGCAACCCCCTCCAGTATTCCTGCCTGGAGAATCCCACGGACAGAGGAGCCTGGTGGGCTACAGTCCAGGGGGTCACAGAGAGTTGGACACAACTGAAGCAACTTAGCATGCATGCACGTGTTGGGACTGCCTGCCCAGTAATCAGCTGTCTGAAAAGTGGTTGAACACGTTCTGAGATCCAGTACTGAGCAATCCCTATGGCTCAGTGGTAAAGAATCCGCCTGCAATGCAGGAGATGTGGGTTCAATCCCTGGATCAGCAAGATCCCCTGGAGGAGGAAATGGCAGTCCACTCCAGTATTCTTTCCTGGGAAATCCATGGACAGAAGAGGCTGGCGGGCTATAGTCCATGGGGTCACAGAGTGCTGGACACGACTGAGCGGCTGAACAAGAGCAAGTGAACACTGTGGTGGCTGCGGGAAAAGAGGGGAGGACTGGAAACCGAGGCATGCCCGGCCCTCCCTCCGCGTCCTCGTGTCCACGTGGTGGCTCCCCTGCAGGCACTGCCTTGCTGCTGCTTCGCTCCCTCCTCGTCCTTGTGTCCATGTGGTGGCTCCCCTGCAGGCACTGCCTTGCTGCTGCTTCGCTCCCTCTGTGTCCTCGTGTCCACGTGGTGGCTCCCCTGCAGGCACTGCCTTGCTGCTGCTTCGCTCCCTCCTCGTCCTCGTGTCCACGTGGTGGCTTCCCCGCAGGCACTGCCTTGCTGCTGCTTTGCTCCCTCTGTGTCCTCGTGTCCACGTGGTGGCTCCCCTGCAGGCACTGCCTTGCTGCCACTGCACTGCCGTCTCAGGTCTGTCTCAGGACAAGGTGGATCTGCTCAGTTTGTCTCCGGCAGTGCACAGGCTTCGTTCACCTCTTTCGTTTCCCACCTTAGCTGCCGTTCTCTTCTTGGCTCCCTGTGGTCTTGCACGTGGCCTCCTATTTCTGAATGAAAATTCTTTATTTATGCAGACTCAGCACAGCCAGCAACAGTCATGGGATCCTCCTGATTGATCCTGATCAAAGATGCGGCTCTGAGAAAGCGGAATGCTGAGAACCACAGGCAGAGTCAGTGCTTGGACAGGACCGAGCCTTCTGTTCACCACAAATAAAGAGCACTTCATTGTCCATTTTCAGGCCGCCCCACATGGAAGCAAGTTGTGCCTGCCCAGACAGGTTTCTGGGCTGTTTGATGTACGTTTGTCCAGAAACCTTGTCTTGTGTCTCTGTGAGGATAGTGCGGGGAAGGTGAAGATAAGGTGGGTGGGGAAGCCAACCCCACCCAGGCAGTCACATAGAAACTTCCCCTTCTAGGGCAGAAAATCGATATTTTAAATACCTAATTCTCATCTTGTAGGATGATAACAGTTTTCCTATCAAGAAGTGAATGTCAGACTTCCCAGGTGGTCCAGTGGTTAAGGAGCCACCTGCCGATGCAGAGGATGTGGGTTCAATCCCTATTCCAGGAAGATCCCACAGGCCTCGGGGCAACTAAACCTGTGTGACACGACTGCTGAGCCTGTGCTCTAGAGCCCGCGCTCTGCAACAAGAGAAGCCACCCCAGTGAGAAGCCCGAGCACCGCACCTGGAGAGAAGCCCTGCACTCCACACCCAGAGGAAGCCCTCTCACAGCAACAGAGACCCAAAGTGGCCAAAAATAAAGGAATAAATTTTTTTTTTAAGAGGAGAAATGCATGCCCTTGCTCACATGCTAAGCTCACTGTCTCACATACATGCAGCTGTTATATGACAGCTCTTGCCAACAGCTTATCTGCAGTGAGACAGCAGGGCTCTGTGGCACTTTGGACCTGTCTCAGTCATGTGTCTTGAAATAAATAAGCATCCTTTTCTACGGAGGATGGCCCCTTTCCTACCAGCCACCAAGCCGTCATTGGGAAATAATTATACTCTTGACAGACTTAAAATTTTTGCCTTTATTTTTAAACCAGGAGAGAGTTTATGACTGTTAGGAATCCACTCAGAAGCCTAGAGTTGGTGCGAAAACTAAATTCGCAGTATTTTATTCAACAGGTGCAGAAACAAGCCTTCTCAAAGCTCCCCTGACCTGACTAAAGGGGGCTCCTCTTTGGGGCGGCTTCTCCTCCCAGCACAACACTGAGAGTCGGCATCCCATGAGCCACATATCTGGGGATCCCAGTGACTGTGAGGAAGACAGTGAGACCACTTGCACCTGACAAACAGTACCCAAACTTTCATATCTCTTGTGCATTTTCCTAAAAACCCAGTCTTTCCTAAAGGCAACAGCTTATTCTTCCCACAGGAACCTTCTTGCCCTTCTCCCTTCCATTTGAAGGTGTGCACAGAAGCCCCAAGTTCTAACCACCGCCTTCAGTGACTCACGCCTCCCTCCCTCTTCTATCCCAGTAGACCATGTAACATGGTCTGTTACGTAGTCCTTGCTCAGGAAAAATTCTCGAGCAGGGCCTTTAGCAGTGAGCAGACATTTAGATTCAATAGCCACTGAGATTCTGTCTCCAAGACCCTGTACTCCTTACAGCATAAAAACTTCATTATTTTGGAAACTGGTAATTTGTAATAATCTCATTGGCTGAAGCTATACTCTGCCTTCGAGTTCGTAAAAGGCTCTTTAAAGCAAGTAATGCTGCTTGAGAGCAAACTGAGGTCAAACATTATAGATGAACCACTCAAACCGTTTGTGTGCTAATTGAAGGGATCCTTAGACAGTTTTTTCTCTAGTAAAAACCAGTCTTTTCCTTAAATGAGTCTTTTCTACTTAGTAACCTTTTATTAGCATGTTTTTGGTTCCTTATTTGTACTCGACTTTTCACTAATTCCATTGGCTTTACCTCCAATTAGCCTAAATTGATAGCGTTGTGCCCCATGTGAGCATCTTAACTATAGATGCAGATAGAGATGTTAATGCAGTCCCTCTGATCAACGCTTTGTAAAGATGAGTCGATGAGTATGGAGACGAGGATGGAGACTTTGCCTTCCTAGTGAGCCGTTGTAAACCTGGTTCTCCTGAAAGTCCAGCATCTGACAGTTTCATCTGCTTTGCTGATGATCTTTCAGAAAGCAGAAATGCCCTAGAACCGCAAAGAAGAGCTTGGCTGATGAACTGAGAGTGATGGAAACATCTAGAGAAATTGTGGTAGCACTGGGAGTGAGCTCCTGGACATGTGGGCTGTCCCTAAGCCCAGGTGGGTGTTCTGGAGAAGGCTCCAGGAAGAGGCTGCGCTCCCCCGTCTTGACGGTGAGTTCAGGATGGGCCGGCAGGGTGGTGTGTCACGGGAGAATGCTGGAGTGTCGCAACGCCTGGAGCAAGGGGCTCCTGACTCTAGTTCTCTGCCTAGCGCAGACCATGTCCAGGAACCAGGTCTTGGCACCATATAGTAAGAAAGACTTGGGCAGGGGCTTCCCTGGTGGCTCAGTGGTAAAGAATCAACCTGCCAATGCAGAAGATGTGGGTTCTAGCTCTGGTCTGGGAAGATCCCACATGCTGACGAGCAACAAAGCCCAGGCACCACGACTACTGAGTCCACATGCTGCAGCTACTGAGGCCCGAGCAGCCCAGAGCCCTTGCTCCACGACAGTAGAGAAGCCTGCGCACTGCAGAGAGTAGCCCTCACTCTCTGCACTAGAGAAGTGTTACTTCAGGGCTGTTGTTGGGGAGTGCAGCCTGGGCACACCCCCCCCCCTGCCCCGCATCCCTGAGCTTTCCAGTGAGGATGAGCGTGGGATGGTCACGATAGGAACGTCCTGAATATGGGCCTCCACTGGCCCCTTGGGCCTTTTCACTGCTTGGGTTTACTGGGTGGGAGGGGCAACTCTCCTCACTGAGATTAGATCCTACCACCAACAACGCCAGAAGGAGGCACAGATGTGGATGTAAGCTGACTTAAAGAAAAAACTACAGTCGTCTGGCATGTTTGCATTTATGGATTAGAAAATTAGATATTTGTATAGCTCCATGGCAGAGCAACCAATGAGTAGCACATTCTGGAAAGAGGATTTTGGTTAATTCAAGATGAAATTTATAACCGTCGATGCTAGCTGGCAATAGAATGGAAAGATTTGAGAAACCGTGAGCCTCTACTCGTAAATGGAAACTTGAGTTGATGTCTCTCCTTCAGGGTGTTTCAAAGGAAAATGCTGTGATGGGTGGTGTAGATGGCACCGAAGGCTCTCTGCCAGGCCCTGTACATCTGGATTCCATGTACAAATCACTGGAATCCCCACCCCAACGTGGGGGCAGGACTGTCGTTCTGAGTGGCTGGTAAATATTTACACGGCGTCCCCTGAGAGCAGTGCTGGGGCTTCCTCATCATATCTACTGGCACCGACAGCAGCTGAAGAATAATTTTACTCTGGCTCCTAGGACGAGCACCAGCTATAGCAGCTCTGATCCTTCTCAAAGCTGGGCTGTATCTTCTTCCGTAGATACAGCCTAGACCTTCCTAGACTTTCCTAGACCTTCCTTCCAGGTCTAAGGAATTTGTTCTCCTTTCTTTTCTTTATTTTTTTTTTAAATGGAAACTAGAAGTCTACACTGAGCATCAAGAGAGAATAAATTTGAAGTAAAACCTGGAAGCTCAACAGGCAGAATTAGAGGCAAAGGAAATGGAAGACAGAGATTGAGAAGAAAGAACGGAAACATTCCAAGTGTTGCTTCCAGGCCAGGCTGGAGTTTTATTACAGGATGTCTTAGTGCTCCAAGTGTTGGGCTTGGCTTGCCTGTCCTCCGGTGACGGGTGTGCTGTGTGTCAGGTGAAGTTGTCAGCATTTGCAAAACCAATTAAAGTGGCATTAGTGCGCCGGCATGCGTGTGTGCACGCGCGGGCACACAAACAAACACGTGTGTGCTAAGCTGCCCATGTGGTGTTTACGCCCTGTTTCTGGGCAGTTATTCAACCCAAACACTCATTTAGAAAAAGCTTATTTGAGCAAACTTTCAAAACAGAAATTTGTTCTTTAATTTTAATTATTTTTTATTTTATTGGAAATTTCAAGGCTTCAATCAGTTCAAATATTTGTTCAAAGTGTAGAAAAGTAACTTTTCCTTTCTATTTGCAACAGGCTTGTAAAAATTATTTTTGCTACTCTTGTGAACTATTATTAAGTTCTAGGTACGGCTACAGGTGTTAAACACAGGATGAGAGAAGATGTAAATGAGGAAGAAATTACTGTAATATGAAACTCCAGTACTTTGGCCACCTCATGCGAAAAGTTGACTCATTGGAAAAGACTCTGATGCTGGGAGGGATTGGGGGCAGGAGAAGAAGGGGATGACCGAGGATGAGATGGCTGGATGGCATCACGGACTCGATGGACGCGAGTCTGAGTGAACTCCAGGAGCTGGTGATGGACAGGGAGGCCTGGTGTGCTGTGATTCATGGGGTTGCAAAGAATCGGACACGACTGAGCAACTGAACTGAACTGAACTGATTCCTCTTTAAGTATAGAACATGTCCCCAAATTATATAATACAAACAATGGGACATGGAGGTGACCAAAATTATTTTGTAACAACAGTTGGGAAAAAAAGTATTTTTTCCTCAATTTGTAACAATGTCTGATCTTGATTTCACATTATTCAGTGGCCTGAACATACTTGCACATCGGGAGAATATTTTGGGAAGTCTATTTTAGGCCATGGCAAATGGCTTTTGTGGGGACTCACTCTCCTGCTAATAATAATTAAAAACTGAATGAAATATTAAAAATAATAGTTTGAAGATGTCAGAGCTGAAGCAAAAGCAGACAGAATCTAGGAGGTCATGATCCTTGAAATAAGAGAAGCAAATCCATGCATGCAGTTCAGACACGTTCACCTCACTGGCTCCCCCAGGGCTGCTGCTGGCTCCCCCAAACACTCATCCCTAGAGCTCGTGATGACAGTTACCTGTTCCTTTCTGACTTTACCTTTGTCCTGGGTTTTTCCTATTTCATACACCCCCCCACTATAGAGTAGAGTATATTTTTGTTACTTTCCTTGTGTTCCTTTAGGATGGGGCAGGCTATATGTCTAGACATCAGTAAATGAGAAAATGAAATAATGCTGATGGTGTGATGGGTGTTTCTCTGGAGCTACATTCCTGCTCTGGCACCACCTGCTTGCTGGGGGGACCCCAGGCAAGTCTCTTTGTGCCTCAGGTCCCTGATTTTTGGAAGAGTGGACTCACAGGGCTGATGTGAGGATTAAACGAGAAACTAGGGTTCAAGTGCAAGCACCCAGACGGCGGGTGGGAGGTGTCTTGGTCAGTGGAAATGAGGGCTTGGGGCCGAGTGTGTGGATTAAAACCCAGGCTCCCCCCTCACTGGCTAGGGCTGTGTGAGCTGCTCAGCCTCTGTGAATCTTGGTTTCATTTGTTAAATAGGAGTACAATGTGTTTCACAGGATTCTGTATGGGTCAAGTCAGAGAAGATCTGAAGCATATCCAGCCAAGAGGCAGGTGCACCAGGCACTCAGTCCTGGATCTCCCTTTCCTTCCTGCCACTGCAGCATTGTTGGGTCTCACCTCGGACCCCAGGGCCTCGGCCACAGTCTGGCTCTTGCAGATGCCAGGGGACTCCAGGCTGCAGAACTGTGGTTAGGTCGCTGGTGTAACTGAGTCCTGGGCACCGAAATCTGGGGGCCGCCCTCCTGCAGTGAGAGGTGGGGAGGATGCAGAACAGCACAGGCTGGGAGACTCCGGACAGCGGTGTGTTCACAGGGGTATTCCTCCCCTGGGAACCGGCCAGATCCCAGGCCCTGGGGGCGAAGTTGCACCATGGTGGACCTCAGGACTCCAGCCCAATGGGCTGCAGGTTGAGGCTAAAGGCCAGTTCTGGGCAGGAAGAGCATAGCAGGCAGGGTTGGCCCTTCCTGAGCCCCGGCCAGGGCTGTGGGCGGACTCTGGCCCTCAGGGTGGGGTGCAGGAGGGCCTCCTCCATTCCACCCTCCCCACACCTCTCCCCCACCTTCCTTGCTCCATCTGTGGTCAGGTCAGAGCTGTAGGGTCATCTGTGTGTCCGTGGTTCCCACCCTTGTATCTCTGGCCCTGGCCTCGACACCAAACAGCAGAGACGGCTGCATTGAGCAGCCCCCTCGCCATGTCTCAGCCTAGCACCACCCGTGTTCTCAGGCTCTTCCTGGTCTTCTCAGTGGTGGATGGCCCAGGCCCAGACCAGTGTCCCCTCCACTCTCCTTCTTAGACACCCCATTCCAGACCTGGCAAGCTTCCCTTGGGCTCCCCGGAGTCCACAGTGCACTTCCTCCACCATCTTCACTGGGACTGGTTATGATTCTTGAATTTTCCTAAGTGATGGGGAATTGGTCAGTGGTGACCTCATAGCATCCTCAGGAGACAAGTTTAAGTTTTGCTCATGATTCCAGAGACAGAGTCAAGGAGTCAAGTGATTTTCACAAAAGTGGCAGAACTGAGCTCGGCTTGTGTGACTACACTGCTTTGTCTGCTTGGGAGATTTTCAGGGCTGGTCTTTCCAAGTGCTGTTTTAACAAGCTGCAAGTGGACACTGGGTCCAAGGGATGCCTCTGTCAGCAGGTGGCCCATGTATTTAAGCTGGGTGCCAGTGCCCCTGAGTCCTCCTCGCACCTCACCCTGTGGTGTAGCTGTGCACGGGCGCCCAGCTGATCATCCCAGGGCAGCTTGCCCAAGACCCCAGTCCATCCCACATCAAGGTTGTCTTCTGGTCTCAGGAGCTCCCATCCAGTAAGCCTGAGAGTCAGCCACAGGGGCACTGGAACCTTGGGCTGCAGGCCCATTGGGGGCTCAGTGTGGCCCCCGAAAGATCGTTCATTCGCTGTTCACCATCCGAAGTGACTAACGGCTGGACTTGGCGGTTGGGCAGTCAAGCCGGAACTCCGGTTCTAAGCCTGATGAGCTGTGTGACCACAGGGAGCTGACTCATTGGTTCTGTGCCTCATTTCCCCTTATAAGAAACAGAGTCAGTGATGGTGCTTGTACAGAGAGCTGGTATGTGAGTCAAATTATTGACAATTTGTAAAGACATTGTAAAAGTGTCTGGCTCACAGACACTGCTGTCTGAACGTAGCTGAATACACTGATTCATTTGACCGGTGCTGATTAAGCCTGGCTTATGGACAAGCAGTGTGCTAGATGCTGACGATGTAACAGTTCAGTGGCTTAGCCAGGTCAGCGGTCGCATGGACTGCCCGGTGCCACAGGGCCCAGGCTAATCCCCTTGCGACAAAGGCCCTCGAGGTGGCTCTGAGTGTGTGGCCAGGAGGGTGCCTCTGCTAGCAGAGTTCTGTTACGGCATCTGCAATCGGGGATCTCCAGACCGAGCCCAGAGGGTGCAGGCCAGGACATCAGAGCTACCGGTTGTCTTCCTGCTAAGGTCTCAACACTTTCACTGTTTAAGGTGAAAACATTAGTTTCGATATTAATCTGTTTTCAGCAAAGCCACATGAATGATATTTAAAAGCTGCTTTATGTTTATCTTTGCAGTAACAAGTTAGCTTGTTCGATTACCCCATTTACCACCTGGAAGGGTGACTTGGCAGCGAGCTTGCACACATGCCACACTCACTGGATGTGTGGATGGCTGAGGGACAGGGACCAGGCCTTTGGACTTCCAGGAGTGTTGGACTTCACAGGGGGACAGAGTGCTGCCTGAGGGAAGTCACCCAGAAGCCTGGCACTGTGGACGTGGGCTTGTTTGCCTGATAAAGTCGTTTGGTCAGCTGTCGGCTCCATTCTCAGATTTTACCTGAGGAGAGTAAGCGGCTTCTCTGGGGTTTAGGCAGTTGTTTCTGTTGTATCATAAAGTCTCAGCCGTGGAGTGTTCTCTGTGGGCTCCCTGCGCCCCGCTTTGTCTCTGGGGAGAGTCTCTGCAGCCACAAGGAGCAGGCACCCAGTTTCACCAGGCAGCTGTCCTATCTGCCCCTCCAGCCAAGCTGCCTCATTTGGGGTCAGGCACTGCCTGACTGCTCCATGGAACAGGTGTCTGGGTGCACCCCCTCGAGGGCCCCCCACACTGCTGTTAGCTGGAGGTCTGGAGCTGAGGGTGGAGCTGTGAAAGGGGGAACCCCAAGTAGCACAGAGCAAGTGTTGCCCCCGGCTGCACCAGCTTTCTGTGGGCTGACCTCTGCTGTCCTTCTCAGAGGCTCAGGGCAGTGCTGCCGGAGCGGTAAACATCAGGAGGGCATACAGTCTGCCCTCGAGGGGCCGTGGGAAGTAAGCTGGACCTGGGGGACACCCAAGTCATACTGGACAAGCCGCCAGAACACAGTTTCTGGGGACGCAGGGAGGGACTGCCAGGTGCGTGGGTCTTAAGGTCTCATGCCAGATCTGTGTGACCTACGGCTACGTGACTAATCCCCACACAAAGGCTCCTTTTAGGTATGAAGTTTGGTCACAGTTCCTGGCACAGACTCTGCTGCAGGATGTACTTTTCGTCAATCAAAACTATAGCAACAAGGCAGCAAAGTAGGGAGACCAATCCCAACATAAAGAGGCCTGGGGACAAGCCCTTTGGCTGCAAAGTGCCCTGGTGGTCGGAAGTCACCAGAAAGCACGCTGGGCACCCTGGGGAGTGTCCTTCACCAGGCTCGTGGCCTGAGAAGCCCTGATCACTGGACACCCTGGTACGCGGGCACCATGAGCTCGGGAACTGGCCATTGGCCCATCCATTCTCCTGAGAAAGGTCCTGGGAGTCCAGCTGCATGTCCAGGGACGTGTGGTCTGGATGTATACCTGCCCCTGGGAAGCTGTGCCGGGGCCGGCGGAGTGGAGGCTGAATGGATGCTTGGCGCCTTGCCTTGGTACCTTGCCCTTCCTCTGGGTCTCTTTTCCCCCGAGTCATAGTGCTCGTGTGTCCATCCAGATGGGCCTGGTGGCTGAGCAGAGGGCTTCGCCCGTGGCCTGGGCACATAGATACCAGGGGAGAGTTTCACGTGCTAGTTCTTGTCCCTCAAAGGCTGGCATATAGCTCAGGTTCTGCGTGACTATGCCGATTCCTTTGCCACACGTTGAACTGAGACTCCCTGATGAGAAGCTAGGCATTCAACACGCTCCATGGCAATGCTCAGGGCACGACCATGTGCTGCCCCGATGAGGTTTCCATACAGAGTTGATTCGCGGTGGTCTGTGTGCGAGTACCTCTTTCCAGGGCTTTGAGGATGGGTCACTTGACATGGCTCTCAAAGCTGCGAGTGCAGGGCTTGTCAGCAGCTCAAGAGTTTAGCATTTTAGGTGAATATGATTTCAGATTCACGACTGAATCGTAAAAATACCAAGGACCTGTCCACTTCTCATTAACAGGATGTATGAAGTCCTCTGAGGTTTTCCTCTGACAGGGATATTTTTAATGTGCTTTCTCTTTGTCAAGGTTACATTTCTGGTTTTTCTAGTGGTTCCTCTTCTTTTCTGTTGAACAAGGAGACTTCAACTGTTTTTCGTAAAACCAAGAAAATCATGTATCCGATATCTTATATTATCATCATTAAAAAAAATATTCTGCCCCCTCCATATTCTGTCTACATACATGACTGTTATGGGACAGTTGAGAAAATGCTGGCCTTCAGCAGGGCCTGGGGTCCTGTCACTTGGAGTACCTTTAGGGAGAAGCAAGCCTCTGGTCTTGGTTTAGTGAGTGCCACATCACAAGCTTGTTGAGAATATTATTGATTCTAAAAAGCACTTCGTAAATGTTACAGTCCTACACAACTGGTAAGAAATGGTTTTATTATTGCTTAGAGCTAAGAGCTAAAGAAAGGATATTTGTTATTCAGAGCAAAGGATTGGTTGAATTTATCTAAATAGAATAGTTTTTAAGGAGGAGGAATGGACCATATGAGAGTGAGGGGGAAAGGCTGAGGGACACACAGGTACCTGAGGAAAAGAGAGGGGTGTGAGCACGGCTCTGTGCGTCTCAGGAACGGTGGGCACAGCTGTCTCGGGTTAAGCAAATGATCCTGACGAGTCTAATCACCTCTCAGGCTTCCTTCGGAAGTAACAGACTCAGGAGGCACGCTTATAACATCCACGACACAAAAAAAGGGCAGTACAGCTAGTGACAGATGAAGAGAATCCTGACTCTCTAGAGTTACTTTCTGTGTTGGAATTTGAGGAGTGTAGGAGACGTTTATTGGAGGAGGAAATGGCAACCCACTCCAGTGTTCTTGCCTGGAGAATCCCAGGGACGGGGGAGCCTGGTGGGCTGCCGTCTATGGGGTCGCACAGAGTCGGACACAACTGAAGCAACTTAGCAGCAGCAGGAGACGTTTTCACGTAAGAATGAGAGGACTTGCTAAAAAGGATCTGAGAAGTCAAGGGGCGCGGAGATGATGCAGGGGTAGAGCAGCTGCTGGTGGACAGCAGGGACGTGGGCGGCCACCCGGCTTCAAGCCCTACTGCTGCTCGTTATCTGTGACAGGCTAGTGNTCCCCAGTGAAACTCCCATCTCTGAAAGCCTCGGGCTTTCTCTGTAATCTCTAGGCTGTGGGGACAGTTGGGATTCTGAAAGCTGTGGACTGAATTCAGAAGCCCAAGGTTCTGGTGGCCTATATGCGTCCTCTCCTCCTTCTTTCCAAGGCTCCCTTTCCTGTGGCTTCAGATGGGGCCAGTGGCTTGAGGCCCAGCAATGTGTGTTATCTTGCTGCTGCGGCTGATGGTCAGTGTGCTTTTCTTACGAGAGGCAGTCTCATGGGGCGCTGCCTTCTTCATTGAGCCCCCGAAGTTAGGCCCTGCTGCACCGAGCCATCTGCCTGTGTGCTTAGCTGCAGGATGCAGGAGTGGACCCTGCCTGTGGAGCCCCTGAGTGGGACCAGGTGGTTGCGAAGTTGCTGAGGTGATGATGGATGTGGGGTCTGCAATACAGCCTGAGAGCCTCAACTGCCCTGAGATAGTCCCTGAAGGTGGGTTAAGGCTGAGAGAAGAGATTGGTTCATGTGACAGAAACTGCTGGTGTAAAATTCTAGGACTTGATGTTAGTGCTTTGTGGCCACTGGCTGGATGAGGGTCTAGTTTCTGGGGAAAGTGCAGGTACTTCGGAAAGTACATGAGGATGAAAAACGCAGTAAGGATGAGGTGACAGCACCAGGAAACACCTGTAGAAATAGAAGAGGAACAAAGAGATGGGGGTTTTAAAACTTTCTTCTTAAGTTTTCGGCAATAACAGCACATTTACAGGTTGATGGGACTGGCTGGATGGATGGGAAAGTATTTCTGGAGCTCTCTTCTCGAGCCCAAGTGGTGGGCTCTGGTGCCCAGATGGAGCTGGGCCTGGCCAGGCCTGCACAGGGCAGGTGGACTTCACTTCCCTGCTGACTCTATTTTTTCTCTGAGACAAAATAGTCACAGAGAGAGGCCTGGGGAGAAGATTGAGGGGGGAGGGTTGGCGATGAGGAAGAGCAGAAGGTGTGATATGTTTCCCTAGGAAGTTATGTTCAAGTGTTATCCACACACAGGAGGAGAAGCTGCCAGACCACGGTGACCATTCTGTTGTTCTTGTTACAGGATATTCATCCATTTTATGCAGATTTGATGAACATTCTCTATGACAAGGATCATTACAAGTTGGCTCTAGGACAAATAAACATTGCCAAAAATTTAGTGGACAAGTAAGGGATTTTCTTACTGCAGTATCTTTTAAGTTACTGTCAAAGGAGAACAAAATCTTACACGTTTTTCTGTTTTTCAGCGTTGCTAAAGATTATGTGCGGCTCATGAAATATGGTGATTCTTTGTACCGCTGCAAGCAATTGAAACGCGCTGCTCTCGGGCGGATGTGTACTATTATCAAAAGACAGAAGCAGAGTTTGGAATATTTGGAACAAGGTACTTGTTATGCATCAGCAACTAACTACTTGTTAGTGCATTCTGTTAAAGTACTTGATTATTATCGAGAGTTATTTTTATAATGTTTATTTTTGTTTTGTTGTAGAGATCAAAGGAACAAATTATTTTTCCCAGTCTAGCCTGTAAGAAAGTCTAACAGATTAGATGTGATTGAAAAAGCAGCTAGAACTTAATTAATACTTACATGTTAGTAGCACTATTAAAAACATTTATGTCTTTCAAATTTAATAGGCAAGGCATATACATTATAAGTGGCAGGCAGATACCAAAATATATAAAAATAAAGTGACCCGTAGTTTTACCTGTTACTGATATTTTAGTGTAAAACATGTTAGCATCAAACTGCGACTCCAGTTTTGTTACCTGGTAGTTTTATTCAGTAGGTGATTTCTGAATTAATGTAGAAAAATTTTTACAGAAACAACTTTGTGCTGTTTTGTATGGGTATATATTTTTACAGTTCAATTATTTTTAACTGATTTGATTTTGATCCCCTCCCCCAGCATCTTGCATGTAATTTGCAACAAGATCATAACTCTGAGCTGCTTTGACAGTGCTTCCAGTCATCGGTTAGGTCTTTAGGTGGCCCGCCCAGTGGTGCTGCTGGAGCAGTTGAGGTCCCGAGGGTTGCTGGTTAAAAAAGGAGCCCTGTAGGCCAGGCAGTGCTAGAGCACACGCTCGCTCGAATTGCCCTTTCAAACTCTACTGTCTTGCTCAGTCCTCTGGGTTGTGTGGTCTGGGCCCCACCTCAGTCTGCTGGGTGGGAACCCATGCTGTTTGGACCTGGGAGGAGGGTTCTGGGTTCAGCCTGGATGCCCCTGCAGCTGGTTCCTCCTCCATTCATTCATGTTTTCTCGTCACGTATGTGATCATTGTTGGAGTGTGGTAACATGGCCACAGGCCTGGAGTGTACAGCTAAGTTTAGCAGACCGTCAGCTTTGAGTTGCTTAAGCTTTTTCATGAAGTTAAGCACGTTTACCTTTGCGTTCTCACAGTGCGTCAGCATCTGTCCCGTCTGCCCACCATTGACCCGAACACGAGGACCTTGCTTCTGTGCGGGTACCCCAACGTTGGCAAGTCCAGCTTCATCAACAAGGTTGGTGCTGCCCCGGCGTTGACCGAGGACCTGCTTGTGTAGGCTGAATGGGGCTGCCTGGTCGGTGCTGGCTCCTGTCTTAGCTGTCTAGTCACGTGAGGTGTTGTGGGGTCTCTTCTGACCCCCGACAGTCTAGATGCTGTGTGGCTGAGGCATGTTTGTTCTGGGAGGATGTGAAAGTCAGGACCTGTGGTTTGTTCTAGGTGACGAGAGCAGATGTGGATGTCCAGCCCTACGCCTTCACCACCAAGTCTCTGTTTGTGGGGCACATGGATTACAAGTACCTGCGCTGGCAGGTGAGCGCTGGCCTGGGGCGTGCGGCCTCATTCCTGGCGTCCGGCTCTGGGCTTCCCACTGATGAGGGTCTGCCCATGTCCAGGGAGCCTGGGGAGTAGGTCCCGGGTTGCCAGGAGCACCCCCCTACCGCCTATAGACAGGCTCCAGGGCAACATGGGGGCCTCTCTCCATCCTCGGGTGAACCTGGGACACAGCAGCTCCCGGTGTGGCGTCTGTGCTCTGCTCACGGGAGGACTTCTGATTGATGCATGCTCAGAAACCCAGAATGGGTGGCGCAGCCTGTGTCCACAGTTGAATGTGATATTGTAAATAGTGGTGTTGTTCTGAGCACTTAGGGGTGTGCTGGTTAATCCAGGGCTCATAGAAAGAGCAGTCCTCTCTCTATCCAGCCCTCAGCGTCGCTGGTGAGCTCGTTCCTCAGTGAGGGCCCCTCCCCCAGTCTTCACTTGTCCTTTCCCACGGTTCCTTCACCGTGGTCAGTGGGGAGCTCCATCAGGGCTGTTCTAGGTCTGTGGGCACCCTCCGTCTGTGCTGGGCTGACTTGTCTGCCCACAGGTGGTGGACACCCCTGGGATCCTGGACCACCCTCTGGAGGACCGCAACACCATCGAGATGCAGGCCATCACGGCGCTGGCCCACCTGCGGGCCGCGGTGCTGTACGTGATGGACCTGTCAGAGCAGTGCGGCCATGGGCTCGCGGAGCAGCTGGAACTCTTCCGGAACCTCAGGCCACTCTTTGTCAACAAGGTGGGTATGGGCCGGTGTGGTCTTTCGTGAGTAACGGCGAACGTGATGATTTCATTAGTTTTCTTCCTTGCTGCAGCCTCTTATCGTCGTAGCAAACAAATGTGATGTGAAGAGGATCTCTGAACTTTCTGAGGACAATCAGGTAAATCACCTTGATGTTTTCAAAATTTCCTGCCGATTCTGAACCTCGTCTCCCACAGCCAGAGTTGAGAAGGAATGTTAGTGACGCTAGTTCACAGTGTTTTGTTTTATGGTTGAGATTATGTCCTTAGTGACTGAGTCGCTGTAACCTCACGGATGCCGATCAGTGGCAGAGGGACCATGAGGTTTCCTGTGGCCTCTCTCAGAGGCTGTGGGGCTGGCAGTGCCTGTGGTCAGAGCGGCAGCCCCAGGAGCTGCTTGTTGGGAAGGGCTGTCTCTCAGGTGGGCACCTGGGCAGGTGGCATGGGTGTAGGTGGCCACGCTGGTCATGCTGTGATTGGTGTTTCCAGGGAGGAGGGGCCTAGGAGGGAAGCAGTGCTCTATCCTGAGCAGCCTGAAGTCCTGAGCTGGGCACTTGTTTCTGGACTGGGGGCTTGTGGTCAGGCTGGCAGCGAGGTGTCAGGTAGCCTTGGTGGAGGCGCAGGTGGCGTCCCTCTTAGGGTCTTAGTGGTTCCTTTGTTAATGGGTCGTACCTGTTGCTGAAGTGTTTTCTCGGGAATTATCTTAGGCTGAGGAAACCAGGTATTTATAAAGAACAACATTGAGAGCATTGTGAAGATATATCTTGATTTTTGCCAAAGTTCTCTTCAGAAGGGTAGGCCTCACAGAATGTTCCTGAGTGCCTCAGGTTTGCTTGCTGCACTCTGGTTTTATTCTCTTCATAATGTGCATTGTCTTAATCACAGCAGGATATAGGGACAAATAAATAACAGTTCTGGGGAAATGTTCTTCAGGAGAATTAGAAACCACAGAGGTGTTTGTTGTGATTAGCACCTGTTTGAGGAGGAAGATGGTTTGTGGATGGGAACTGAGAATAAATGCCGCAGCTCATGTTTACTCATCCATTGTGTTCCCAGAAAATATTTCTAGACCTGCAGGCGGAAGGCTTTCCTGTGGTAGAGACCAGCACACTGACGGAGGAGGGGGTTATCAGAGTGAAGACAGAGGTCAGTGCTCCCTGTAAGCAGGCCTGTCTCAAGCGCCAGCAGCCCTGCTGAGAGATGCATCTGGGTTCCTTGCCCCCTCTGCGCCCCCTCCTCCTGCCCTGTGAGTGTTGGGAGTGGGGGTCATACTCCCACCATGGGTCGTCTGCACCGGTCCTGCCCGCTTGGTTCCTGCATTGGGCTGGGCTTGCCCTGACCCAGGAAGGGAGACAGCACCCACTCCCCACTCCAGGAGCACACGGTCTGCCCTGGGCAACTTCCTGAACTTGGGGGTCCTAGCACCCAGCCCACAGAGGCTGCTCCGAGAGAGAGCCTGGCAGGTTCCAGCCTCGGGCCCATCTGGCATGGGGCTCTGGCTCCTGGGCCCTTTCAGACATGATGGGACACTGGATGCCCCGTGACCTAGCACCTTGTGTTTTCATCCTCCTAGGCTTGTGACAGGCTTTTGGCTCATCGTGTTGAAACCAAAATGAAGGGAAATAAAGTGAACGAGGTGCTGAACAGATTGCACTTGGCTGTTCCCAGCAGGAGAGATGACAAGGTGAGACTTCCTATGGAGGCCCTGGAGGCAGGGCTTGTGGGGCTGGTGGGGTTTCCTGGGTGCGCTTAGATCAAGGTCACACCATGTGTGTGTCAGAATTAAAAAGGTGAAAGGAAAGGAGGAGCCAGGTTAAACTGCTGCTCCCTCCACCAGAGGCTGCCTCCTGCAGCTTGTCTCCTTTATCTTTCCAGAAACATTCTGGCATATCAGCTTTTCTCAAATTTTAAATAGGGTGGGATGCATAGGTCTTTATTTTTAATTGCAAGTTTATCTAGAGTGAAATTTAAGACATGGCATCAAAAATGTCATTGTTCTCAAAAGTGCACTGGAAGTTTATGCTCCTGATGGTTTGAGAATGCACACTTCCTGTTCTATCAGTATGACGGACCACAGATGATTCTGTCGTCGTGGTGTGTTTTCTTTTTGTCTGTGTTGCACAGCTTTTGGGATCTCAGTCCCCTGACCAAGGATTGAACCCGGGACCTGGCAATGAAGGCCAGGAATCCTAACCACTAGGCTGCCAGGGAATTTTCACGTGTTTTGTTATTGTAATTTTCACATGTTTTGCTGCTGTTGTTGTTAATTATTTTGATCTTTCTCATGTATTCTGTCCATTCAGCACTAATTTTTGGTGACCAGTCTAGGAACTAACAATAGGTAAAGATCATTGCCAGTGATGTTTGTTACTGTAAAACTATTTGTTCACAAAGTTGTGCCAGTTTTCAATTTTTTTTCAGTACCACACATTTTTTTCTCCAAAATAAAGTGAAAATTGTAAGAAGTGATGTTTCTACATTGTGGTTTTAGGCAGTTGCACTCGCTGATTAGTCAACTTGTTTGTTTCTAGCTACTGAACGTTGTGTGGAACTGGGTATTTCGTGGTGATTCACATACCGACTGGCTTCTTCACTTCTGTAGGTTGATTATCTCTTACTGATCTCTAATTTTTATATTAAGGGAGTCAGACTCTTGTTTCTTGTGTGCTCTGTGTGTGTGTGCTCACTCACTTCAGGCGTGTATACTCTTGAGGAGCCCAGGGACTAGCCTGCCAGGCTCCTCTGTCTGTGGGGTTCTCCAGGTAAGAATACTTGTGTTGCCATGCCCTCCTCCAGGGGATCATCCTGACTCAGAGGTCCAACCCATGTCTCTTATATCTCCTGGATTGCAGGAGGGTTCTTTACTATGAGTGCCACCTGGGAAGCTCTGTACATTCTGTAGACATTTTTTTTCTTTTTGTGTTTTGATTCAGCAGGCATTTCACACAGGTATTTCCAATCATGTTTTCACAGGAGAGGCCCCCATTCATCCCTGAAGGTGTGGTGGCACGTAGGAAGAGGATGGAGCTCGGGGAGCCAAAGAGGAGGCGGGTAGGTGAGGGAGCCCCAGGCCTGTGCTGGAGTGGGGACAGGGACACCTGGGAGCATAATCCCCAGGGCTGGGACCCTCTCCGGTGTGGGCGGACAGGGCTGCCAGCGGTGGAAGCAGGTTTCCCACTGGAAGTTGGTGCTGAGCTTTAGGTGGCAAAAGGTTGGAGAGGGGTAATGCCATGGGACTGGGGGTCACCCAGCAGTTCTGGCCCTGAGGTTCGGAAGTGCTGATGAAAACTGTTGCATTTTTGTTGTAGGAACGGGACCTGGAACTGGAGATGGGAGATGATTATATTCTGGATCTTCAAAGTAAGGGCTCAAGTGTGGTCGTTTAAGATGCTAGGTGTGGGAAAAGTATGAGAGTACCTTAGTGGGTACAAGTTGTGCAGCATTTTGTTAGTTTAATTTCTTGAAGGTGAGAGGTTGGCAGGATGCCGAGATGTTTTCCTTCTGAAGTAGGTTTCTCTTGTTTTTGGTGAGGGATTATTTTTGTACCTTTCCTAGTGTATAATGCTGGGCCAGGCTGATACCATCGATAGTCTCTTGTCCATGCCTTAGGACTCTTGGTTTTGGGGTACTGACGGGCCCTGGCACATTACCTTGCTTACCTGGCGCTGAGCACAGATGCTCTACTGTCTTTGCAGGTGTGGGACTTGGTTAAGTGGTGACTCTTCGGGCATCCGGTAGTTGAAGATTTTTTTTGTTTTTTGACCTTTAGAGTACTGGGATATAATGAATTCATCTGAGAAACATGACAAGATTCCTGAGATCTGGGAAGGCCATAACATAGCTGACTATATCGACCCTGACATCATGCAGGTTTGTGTCCCTGGTGACACTGTGTGACTTTTACTCCTCTTCAACTTGACCCAGGAGATATGAGCACAACTTCCCACTCCACTTTGTCCTTGGCCCTTGTTCCGTCTGTGCCCACCGAGAGCCTGGGCTTTGCCACCTGGGGCCCCGTGTTCAGCCCTGTGTCCCTCCACCTGAGGCTGGTGCATGCTCTTTCCTCCATTAGGCCTCCCTCCCTGTCTTCCTTTGCTGGGCTCAGGGTACCTCCTTCATGATGAAGGACTCTCAGGTGTGGACACTCTAGTCACCTGTCCCAGCAGAGGGTCCACTCGTGGGGTGAGGTGACATCTTAGTGATGTTCTATTTCAAATGTATGGTACATTCTATATAGTATTATAGTTCATGGTCTCGTCCATGGATGGACATAAGACACTTCCATGCCACTTCTTTACCTTCTTTAGAAAGAATCACTCCCAACTCCATCTTTGTTTCCATCTTTTGGGTGTCATGGTTCATGTGTTAGTATTGAGTGTTTTCAACATGTCTGGGCAGATTCCTAGGAGAATTGCTGGATTATAAGGTAATTTTATGTCTTACTTGTTGAGGAACTGCCAGTTCTCTGCTGGTGTCCTTGACTTATAGTTCACGTCGTCATCTCTTCAGTTGTGCCTCTTGCTCTGTCTCTTGTTGTGTAGCAGCGCGCTTCCACAGTCTGGGCTCTGATGGCCCATGATGGGCTTCACCTTGCCTATCCCTTTCCAGTCTCCTTCCCTCCTTCTGCCTTATCACACCAGTAGTGATGGGGGCACCTTTGACTTGGGCTCTTGTTGAGGTTTATTATACATTTTTAAAAACGTTATTAACCATACAGCTAATGAGCTTGTATTTGGAACGGCTTTGGGATGGATACACAAGCTGTCCTGGTCCAAGGCCGGTTTGGGTTGATATTTATGGTTCTGAGAACAGAGTTTTGTGTACTCCTAGGAGAGAGGGGAGCGTTTTACGAGTTTTAACCTTGGAGTTGGGAGTGATTCTTTCTAAAGAAGGTAAAGAAGTGGCATGGGACAGTCTGCTTCTGTTGGTATAGTCTTCTTGCTCATCTCTGTGCCTGTTTGTGGGGAGGTGAGCTTTGCCGAGGCCACGTGAGCCTGAACCTGGGCATTTGTATCACCTCAAAAAGCTTAGGAGAAACCTGGTTTTTATAAGGGTGGTTATACTTATGTATGAATTTTCCATTGTTGACTTTAATTATGACTTTTTTAAAAAAGAAATTGGAAGAGTTAGAAAAAGAAGAAGAACTAAGGGCAGCTGCTGGTGAGTATGACAGTGAATCTGAAAGTGAAGATGAAGAAATGGCGGAGATTCGACAGCTGGCAAAACAGATTAGGGAAAAAAAGAAGCTGAAGATTCTACAGTCCAGAGAGAAGGACACACACGGGCCCAGGATGCCTCGGACGGCCAAGAAGGCAAGTGTTGTGCTCAAGAGTCAGTGGGTCTTTGTGTGTGGGCGTCTGTATGGCCCTGCCCTTTGGTTGGTGTAAGTTGACCTTTGAGGTTGGCTGAGTGTTGAGCTTCTATACTGAGTGTTCCACCCTTTCTTGGTGACTTTCACTGTTGGATTCAACTACTTTGTAGCTGTACAAATGAAGATTGTGAGTTATGGGTAAATTTGTGGAGGTAAATTCATCAGTTAACACGTCCTTATTCTTTAATTCTTTATTGGTCAGGACTTACCTTTTACTTTCTTCAGAAACCTAATGCAGTCTAACTCAGGGCCAAAGTGGTTTATCTGAGCCCTGTGACTGGTTAGGATGGGGAGGTTCATGCTGAGGCACAAGTGGATTGGATGGAGCCAGGGTCCTCTGGTCCTCAGGTCTGTCTCCTTGGGCCCTGGCTTTTGTCTGGAGTCACCATGCCCAGGGAAGGAGGATGGTGTGGGAGGTGGTTGAGTGAGCTGGGCCAGGCTGTCTCCATGGAGCACATGTGTGTGTTTGACATGTGGCTTCTGTGTGGTGGCGGATGACGTGGACACAGCAATGCGGCATTGCTGTGTCCCCCCACCTTAGGGGAGGAGCTGCTGGCCTCTTGGGTCTGCATGTGGGAACCCCTGGGGAGCTGAGTGGAATCTGGGGGCCACGCGTACATTGTCCTGTGTGTAATATGTAATCACCCAGAAAATGTTAATTTTTATGTTATTTAATGAGTTGTCCAAAAACATGCATGTGAGCCCAAGTAAAAGATAGTTTCTAAAATAAGTGTATCTTGGATCATTGTTCTGTACATTTTTCCTTGTTTTTTTTTTTTTTTTAATGTTTCATCAAACTAACTAAAACAATATCGTTTCCCCTTTCAGGTTCAGCAGAAGGTCTTGGAGGATGAGATGCGCAGTCTTGGTGTTGATATGGACGACAAAGACAACGTGAGTGCAGATAGCCGGGGTGGGGGTGGGGCGCTGTCCTGGGAACCAGGGCAGGAACAGGTTATGGAGGAGTCGGTGCTTCTGGGTTTGTGTTAAGAATTATGTTGTTTTGCAAAGTGCTTATTCTTTAGCTGTGACTTTGATTTTGGTGACCAGTGTCTTCACATTGAGCTTTAATTAGCTTCAGTTTAGACAAAATAAATGGGAGGTGGTGCTGAGTGCTTTGGTGTGAGAGGAACACAGGCTGGTAAGTTGTTCAGACCCCAGAGGTTAGAAGGCATTTTGCATACCTGTTTTAGTGTCCCGGTTTTTCTTGATGAATTGAACCAGAGTAGACATCATTGTATGAAAGAGCATTTTGATGTTCTGGATTATTTCTCAAAGCAGTTTCTCAGAAGTGGAATTACCAAAACAAGGAAAACCATTGTGTTAGACTAATCGGATTTTGATGAGCCATGCGTGCTGTTCACATTATGTCTCCTGACTAATGATTATCGGATGCTGGGCTCTTGGCCTGCCTTCCTCTCACATTGCTGTGCAGTCTTATTTCCAGACAGTAACCTGAGGGACACCTTGAGCAGGGGCCTGCAGAACTTGTCCTCGGTACCCGGGTCTTTGCTCAACTTCCTGGCTGAGCTTGCAGAAGTGGGGTGAGAAGGAGGGGCACTCTTGACATAAATCTTGCTGCTTAGGAGGTTGAACAGGCAGCTCTGAGTAGCACACAGCAGCCGTGTGAGTGAAAACGAATATTTGACCAATAATTAATGGGGACTGTGTGTTTTTTATTTTTTTTTAAGATTTGTTTGTTTATTCTGACCACACTGTGCTGCATTTGGAATCTTAGTTCCATGACCAGGGACTGAACCTGCATCCCCTACGGGGGAAGGGAGGACTTTTCCCCACTGGTCCACCAGGGCAGGCCCTGACTATGTATGTTTTAAATGTATTAGCTTGTTTGATGGCGGTTCTATGGGCCCTTCATGTGCCTTCTCCCCCCACTGGATAATTTCATGTTTGTCACTAAGGCTGGGACCCCGAAGTGCCAGGACCCCAAGGCCCCAGGACTCTGAGGCACTGAAGCCTACTCTGTTTCAGGCCCATTACGCAGTCCAGGCCAGAAGGTCTCGGAGCATCACCAGGAAGAGGAAGCGGGAAGACTCTGTCCTGCCTGCCTCTGTGACCCGCAGTCACAGCTGTTCTCGGCCTCCACGTGATGTCTCTGGTCTCCGAGATGTCAAGGTTAGTCCCTGTAACAAGTAGCTAATAAAACAGTAACCTCTACGGTTGACCTCTCAGGGGGTCGGGGCAAACATTTGGAGCTGCAGAGATTGTGGGGTGGGTGGTGGAGTGCGCTTTTCTGAGTGCTGCACCCCAAGGGTTGCGCTTGGCCCCTGCACAGCCGGGTGTCCATGGGCCTTTTCTTCATGCGTGTGTGTTTCTTCTCAGGGTGGACAGAGAAGGGTATTGCAGTAGCCTTGCAGCCTGAGCCTTGGTCCCAGCCACTCAGGGGTATGCTAGGAAACAGTCCTGCTCAGATCCTGGACATGGGGCCCTCACCTATCACAGGAGAGAGCTGTTTGAGGTAGTCTTTTGGAAAAGACACTTTGGACGTGTACAGTCTCTTTTTTGTGGCAACTACTACTTTTTCTCTCTTTAAATACAAAAATGGTTAGTTTCAGCATTTTGAAAATTCATATAGATGAGAAAGTCTGTATGTAAACTGACAAGCAGTGTGCTTTCAGGGAGCCATTTCGTCCAGTAATCTGGACTTAATACCAGCATTGCCACTTGTCAGTCAGGTATGAGTAGCTCCATGGCCGGATCTCTGTGCCCTCATCTGCTGAGAGGGAAGTACAACAGAACAGAGTACCTCATCTTGCAGGTCTGAGAGTGTCTGGTTCTCACAGATACAAGACTGGTCTGGTACAGTTTCCATCGTGCAGGTACTGTGGTATGATCACTGGAAAATGGTGTGAGTGATGCTTACCAGGGCTTCTCTTCACAGCACAGACCTGGACTGTTCACATCAAGTGTTAACAGGTAATGGAAGTTCACTTGGCAATTTGGGTTTTCACAACTGATAGGTTTTTCTTTACCTTTATAGATGGTGAAGAAGGCCAAGACGATGATGAAGAATGCTCAGAAGAAGATGAATCGCTTGGGGAAGAAAGGGGAGGCAGACAGACATGTGTTTGACATGAAACCAAAGCATTTGCTCTCAGGAAAGAGGAAAGCTGGTAAAAAGGACAGGAGATAGTGTCCTTCGCCGCTTTGACCCGACTTTTTCCTGGTTTGGTTTCACAGAGCTGGGAGTCGTGATCTGTAAACTGAACAGAACAGTGAAGTAACTCAAGGACTTGATGCTTTGCTGAAAGCTATCGTTATGCCTTCAACGTACGGGTGTGGGTAATTTTTGTCACTGTATTATATTACAGATATTTTGGGTAGGGAGTGGTTTCTCATTTCTCAAGTTTTGGTTGCTTCAGATTTGCAGGACAGGAAAGAGTTATTGATGTGACTGTGTTGCTTTTGATGGACAAATCTTACTCTTGTGCAAGAGGGAACATTGGTTCAATATACATGAAGAGTCCCTTTTTTTGCAAACACACCTCTATTTGAGGGTGTGGACAGAAGTCTGAACTGGTGAAAGGTTACAGATAACACCATGCCAGCACTAAAAGGACTAAGTCAGCGCCTAGTCCTTTTGTTGAGTGCACCGTTTGATTTGTCTTCAACTATTTTTATGCAAAATAAATTTCCAAAAGAAAGAAATTTTATTTGGTTGCTTTTATTTTTGTTTCAGTTACAAACCACTGTCAGTTTGGGCAGATGAAAAGGGAAAAAAGCTAATGAGAATTCTTTTTTGTTTTCAAAGCAAAAAATACCTTTCTGTGGAGTAGAATGTTGCCTAAGTTGCTGAAGCAATTAAATGTAGGCATCTCCTGCTTCAGTGTCCACTGTGAAGACTGGTTTGAGTGGAAATCATTGTGAGGTTCATGCCCAGTAAAATGAAGGGAATTAGCATGTGAGAATATGACGTGCTTACAACAGCACTTTTCAACCACAAAACTGCCACGGCCACTGCTTTGCGTGCAGTTTCCAAGTCCCCTCTGCTCACTGTTGATGTTTCTAAGTGCACCTTTGTGGGTCCTCCAGTGTTGAGAGGTGTAATTCAGGGCTTTTCTACTCATAGGTGTGTTTGAAAGTTGCATTTTAGGGATCCAAAGTAAAGTAAAAGTTTTGTTTGTGCTGGGAAAGGTTATGTTCAGAGAAACCTGTTGAATGATATCAGGCGGAAAGACCAGGGACACCCAGAGTCCCTCTCCTCTGGGATTATACTTTGAGTTCAGTTCAGTCCAGTCTCTCTAGTCGTGTCCGACTCTTTGCGACCCCATGAACTTCAGCACGCCAGGGCTCCATCACCAGCTCCCGGAGTTCACCCAAACTCATGTCCATTGCGTTGGTGATACCATCCAACCTTCTCATCCTCTGTCGTCCCCTTCTCCTCCTGCCCTCAGTCTTCCCAGCATCAGGGTCTTTTCAGATGAGTCAGTTCTTCACATCAGGTGGCCAAAGTATTGGAGTTTCAGCTTCAACATCAGTCCTTCCAATGAACACCCAGGACTGATTTCCTTTAGGATGGACTGGTTGGATCTCCTTGCCATCCAAGGACTCTCAAGAGTCTTCTCCAACACCACAGTTCAAAAGCATCAATTCTTCTGCACTCAGCTTTCTTTATAGTCCAACTCTCACATCCATACATGACCCCTGGAAAAACCATAGCCTTAACTAGATGGGCCTTTGTTAACAATGTCTCAGCTTTTTTAATATGCTGTCTAGGTTGGTCATAACTTTCCTTCCAAGGAGTAAGCATCTTTTAATTTCATGGCTGCAATCACCATCTGCAGTGATTTTGGAGCCCAGAAAAATAAAGTTAGCCACTGTTTCCCCATCTATTTGCCATGAAGTGATGGGACCGGATGCCATGATCTTTGTTTTCTGAATGTTGAGTTTTAAATCAACTTTCACTTTCACCTTCATCAAGAGACTTTTTAGTTCTTCACTTTCTGCCACAAGGGTGGTGTCATCTGCATATCTGAAGTTATTGATAATTCTCCCAGCAATCTTGAATCCAGCTTGTGCTTCTTCCAGCCCAGCGTTTCTCAGGATGTACTCTGCATATAATTTAAATAAGCAGGGTGACAATATACAGCCTTGATGTACTCCTTTTCCTATTTGGAACCAGTCTGTTGTTCCATGTCCCAACTGTTGCTTCTTGACCTGCATACAGGTTTCTCAAGAGGCAGGTCAGGTTGTCTGGAATTCCCATCTCTTTCAGAATTTTCCTCTGGCAGAAACTGCTGACTCTTTGGGACTCCTGGAGTTTAAAGCCTGGCCTCCTCCTGTGGTGGGGTGGCCTTGGTGATAAATCAGTTTGGGTCAGTTTTAGCCCCTGTGGCTCAGCATCAGCCTGTCTTCCCACTCCCAATCCTGAGTAGGTCACTGTGCCAGTGTTCCTGGAGCTGCCTGTTGGCATCAGATTGAGCCCTTAAAGGGCCTTGTCCTCCAAATACTGGGATTTTTGATTGGCAGTTGCTGCTTCTGATGGCAGAGGTGTAAACAGATGGATACCTGCCAGCGGAATTTGAAAGGCCAGTGCTTCTTTTTCCCCTGCATTTTTTCCTTTTTTAGCCTTTTGAGAGCTAGAGATTTAAGAATTATGACTTCAAAAAGCACTGCATGCTCAGGAATTTAGTAAGTCAACATGTTGACAAGAAAGAAACACATTTGGAAAAAACTGAGACCTGAAGACCTCAGGAGGCAGATACCCACAACTAAAAATTCCCATACAAAAAGTGTGGAAAGTGTGGTCCATTAAAGGAAAAAAACTAGGAAACCATCCTTCAGGAAGACCAGATGGCAGACTTACTAGACAAAGATTGTAAAACAGCTGCTTTAAAGCTGTTCAAGATATAGGAAGATGGAGACAGAAAAAACAATGCATGAACAAAATAGGAATATCAATAAAGTTTAATAGATGGTACCTTTGCTTTGTACCTGTTGTCAGTGCTTTGTCCAGAATGTAAATGTAAGACACCACTGCCCACAGAGCAAGCAGTAGCCATTGTAGTTAACAAGTTTTTTGTAAGTTAAAGGACTGGAAATAATATAAATGCATTTTGAATACATTTACCATGCTTAAGCTACCATAGGACTTTTCACCTTACAGTATTGAAGTTATAACAAATTAGACAACAGTATCAAAATGTAGTAATTTATGTTTATTTTTATTATTAAAGTTAACATTTGCTACAGTTTTGCCTGAAATTAATAGCATTCAAGGATAATAAAGCAGTCTTAAGGTCTCAAATGTGAAAAATCTGTGGCAAGAGTTTAAAAAAGTACCATTAGTCAAGGTACAGTTCAAATAATAATATATACATATTCCACAACCCAAATCTATTTAACGTGAATATTAACCTGTTTTTGGTTAATTTTCCTACAACATGGCCCGACTGCAGACAAGTCCTCCAGAAGACATTTTGCATATGGTGTCACTGGGGCTGCCATCGGGGGAGGGGTGCCAAAGGCATTTTTTGGGTAGAACCTAAGGATGCTGCTATACAAGGCAAAGGATGAACCTTCAAAAAGAATTATCCAGCCTAAACTGCAGTGCCACAGTTAAAAGAGCCCGTTGTTGAGTATGATTCAACTGACCCAAGTTCCATTTTACAAATAGCCTGTGTTCCTAGTAATTCTTAAAACAAGACTTTACTAATTGGCATGGTCTATTTAAATGACTTCACCCAGCCAATGTCCCTACCAAAATCAGTGTTAGACTTTTAAGTATCAAAAATGCTTCCAGAATGATTAAACCACAAAATTAACTTTCAATGACAAAAATCATGCCATTTAATTCCCTTGAACTGCTCTACTATACTTTATCTCTTAACACGGAAAGTTAAACTGCTATGTTTTGAAGTAGATAAGCAAATAGCTTCCATCCCACATTTTTCTGGACCATGATAAAAGTTTAAAGATATGTCAAGCACCTGGCAGATAGTAAAGTGCTATACAAGTCTTCTGAAAATGTTTATCACAATATATAAAAAATGAACTCCACTTGTTTAAATGTGTCATAACCATTTGTTTAGACAGGTTAAGTTTATTTTGCTCTTTGTATAATAATCTCTCAAATTTTTTTACAAATTGCAGCACATATATATGGGGTGTATGACATAAAGTCAAGAATTCTTTTCTATACAAATTCTGGTTGTAAAGTATCAGTATTTCCAAGGAGAGTTCCAGTGGGGAACCAGGTTTTTTTCAAGTTCATTTTAAGTTTACTAACTAGAGAAATTCTTCAGTATTTTAGTAACCATTCATCTCCACTTTTACATTCGGTGTATTTTCTCATGGTCAACAAATAGATTCAAACGATTTAAGTTGTCCCACAACTTAAAGAGAAAAGTATCTGCAATCATTTGAAACCATGGGGTTATCTTAATTTCACCACGGGCCGCCTTTCCTAGAAGTTCTTCTAATTCTTCCTTTGTTACGTAGCAATAGCTTTTAATCTCATTGGGGTCTGGATTCAAGGTCACGTTCTTCTTCACCAACAAAATGTAGTCAATTTCATGTTCTCCCCAGATACTATCAGATTGAGCCTTGTAGTGCATTCGTGTTATATAATTAATTTCCTCTGGAGGAACCTAGGGTAAAAAAAAAAAGAAAAACCTCCAAAACATCAACAAAAAAATAATCTAAATCAACCTACTATATTTCAGTAATAGCTTGAACAACAGAACTAGTTTTAGAATGATAATTTTTGAAACGTCAATTTCCTATTAATACACGGAATACATAAAGTATATATACTGTGAAAGTGAGTCTTTTAGTTGTGTCTGACTCTTTGCGACCCCATGGACTACTATACAATCCACTGAATTCTCCAGATCAGAATACTGGAGTGGTTAGCTGTTCCCTTCTCCAAGGGATCTTCCCAACCCAGAGACTGAACCTAGATCTCCCTCATTGCAGGCAGATTCTTTAAGAGCTGAGCCACCAGGGAAGCCCAAGAATACTGGAGTGTGTAGCCTATCCCTTCTCCAGGGGATCTTCCCGACCCAGGAAATAGTATTAAATAGTTTCACGTCTGAAATTTTCCCCAAAGGACCAAAAATAGAAGATTTATTGAAAAATGTACATTAAAGAAAATTGGAGAGTCACACAGACATTCCCCCTCGCAACTTAATTCATAGCAGGAAAAAAAATTCCCATTTTAACTAGATAAGAGAGATACTTTAATTTATTCAGGTCTTATTGAAATGGGACAATTCCAGGAACAAGAGGATAATTTCAATTCACCCAATCAGATCTGTAGTTCACAAGAAAATACTCATCTTTGGTCAATTATAAAACAGTTAACTTTATATATTAGTTAATAGATCAACCCATTGTAGTAGAGTTAAGTATCTACAAGTATTATGAAGTCAAAATTTAACTTATTTAATGGGCTTTTTTGGGGCCTAAAAAAAAACAAGTGATACAAAGCAGAGAGCTACACTTGAATTTAAAGTTATATTAAAAATTGTTTTAATGTGTTCTAAATACATTTCAGCTGGTATGGTGGGTTACCTCTTCCATGGGAATTCCGAGTTCGGCCTTTAACCGCCTCTGTGCTGCTCTTCTTATTCCAATAGCATCATTTTCTTCCAGCTCACTCGGGTTGCTTAACGGGTGACTACAGCAAGTATTAGTAAAACACCCTGGAACATGTTAATGTTTATAAATATACAGAGATAAACTTTTCCTGAAAAATAGGTTAGGAAGATTAAGAAAACTAAGTTTAAAAAGTAACAAAAAAATAAAATGATTCTGGAGAATTTTGTGAAAGACACAGGTAGATGTACATTTTTATGAATGCTTTCTTAACCCAAACGGTTAAATGGTCTTGTGTATAAGACACAAATGATTACAGACACATCTAAACCTACCTAGTAGCTCTTATCCTTTACTGCTGCTTTATTTATAAAGTTGCATCCACCATACAAGCTTCTCGTGTGAAGAAAATACAACTCAGCAACTGCCTAGAATTTTCTGATCTCGGCTACCAGAAATTGCACGTGACAAATCAAACAAATCAAAGCACGTGCAGCTGCCAACAATACACAAAGGGTGAGCACTTACCTGGGAAGGTAATCTTAGCGTCTGACCTCTGCTGCAGCAGCAGCTTGTTCTCGGTGTTGAACAAGAAGACACTGAAAGCTCGGTGCAACAGCCCTGACGGCGAGAGAGATGCGGCGCCCTGAGTCTCTGTCTGGGGCTCGCAAGGGCTCGGGCGGCCAGAGGGGGCGACGTGGGATCCCCGCCCTCCCTGCGCCCGAGGACCCCGGCCCGCCGCCCGCCGCCCTCGCGGGCACCTCTCTCGATGTTCTCGTTCAGGTGGCAGTTCTTCTTGGTCTCCGCCCCGATCCTCCGGTCGTTCTCGTCGATGAGGATGCACATCTCCGCCAGGAGCTGCACCTGCTTCTCGTCCAGCTCGTCCGTGCTCACCTCCGGCATCGCCGCCCAGCCTCCGCGCCGCCCCGGGAACCTGGGGGCGGGGGTCCCAGAGTCGGAGAACGCCCCCACCGCCTCCCCAGCGCCGGGCCCCGGGCCGCGCTTACAGCCCCCCGCGCTGCCCACGCGCAGGAGACCCCGGGCCTCCGGCTACTTCCCCACACAGTTGGGTTAGACTACGGGATGCGATCCGGAAGCGCTCGGCCCACCCCTCAGCGCGCAGAGCCCGGAGCCCACCCCCGCCCCCGCCTCCCGGCACCTCATAGACCCTCTCCTCCGTACCTCAGACACGAGCCGTCCACTGAAGGCGGCGCCGCCAGGCGAGTTTCCCTCAGACCCCGCCCCAAGGCACGGGCCCCGACCCCCGAGGCCGCGCGGCCAATCGCCCGCGCCGGCACCAAGGCGCGCCACATTCTCGCCGGCCAATGGTGCGCCAGCCCGCGACCCACGTCACGGTCGCGCGGTGGCGCCACTCCTGATCTCCAGGCTTCTCCTCCCACGGCTCTGGGCTGTGGAACCTTCCACAAGCCGCAGCGCGGGTGCTCTCGGTGCCTTCGGTACACAGCTGAGGTGACGCTCCTCGATTGCGGAACGGCCTGACGGAGGGCACTCGCTGACTAGGGGCCGAGTGAACGTCCGCTTACGTCTTGCCCTCGGCCGCTCTAGCCAATCGACGCGCCGAGGCTTTGTGCTCGCGGCGCGTTGACGTCAGGCGTCTCCGCGTTCTCGCGGTCAGGCGCGGAGAGGGGCTTGGGTGAAGCGGTTCAGTGAGCGAAACAGACCTGTTGGTGAGCGTGAGCTTTCCCCGCNCTGTGCGTCCGCGTCCGTCCCGTGCCCCGCTTGGCTGGGAAGACACGGGCGGCAGCTCACTGCGCGGGTGGCTCTGCGCAGCGCTGCGCTTGGCGGCGGCGTGACAGGTGAGTGCTGGCCCGCCATCTTCAGCCCGGGACCGCAGCCGAAGGCTGTGCGGCGGCGGCGGCCTCCGCTGGGCCGGGTTGTCCTGGGGCCCCCCGCGCACCCGGACTGGGCCCTGATTCCGCGCCCCTCTCCGACCCCGAGCCCGGCCGGGTCTGGACGGAGTTGGAACGCGCGCTCCTCGCCCAGAGCGGCTGGGGAGGCGGGTCCTTTGAGGCTTCCGGGAACCTCCCACCCGCGAGCGTGTAGGAGCCCGGGGTCCCCAGGCCCCACTGGGGGTGTGGAACCGCTCGAGGGGCGCCGCGACCTTGGGCTGGAGCGGCGAGCCCTATCCAGTCTCGCGTCCTTCCGGGTGCTCGCACGGAGGCCCCGGCGCGTTTCCTTCCTCCCCAGGACCGGCAGCCGCGCGCACCTGCTGTGACTTGGTCGCGAGCTGACGCCCTCAGCCCCTTCCCCCGGGAGTACCGACGGCGCTCTGAATTCCCAAGTGCTGCTTCTTCTAAGACGACGACTCGACAGTTAAGAAGTTCATCCTTGATGCGAGTTCATTCTTTTAATAATTAAAGTCTTTAAGTAGCGTTGGTGGTTTTCCGGTTAGAGATGTCCCCAGTCCAGCATCAGGTCCAGAACTGGTGAGCGTGCCTTAGACTGGGTGGACGACGGGACACCTTTAGCAGGTTTACCGAGGCTGGACTGCGGGGCTGCCTTTGGTTGATGTCACTCAGCAGCTGAGTTTGTCGTTTGTCTTCCGGAATTCAGTAAGGGTAGTTTTACAGTGAAGGGCTATGAAAAACTCTATCGGCTTTTCAGCTACGTTTTGTATTATTAAATGCCACATGTAGAGTATAGCTTTTAACCATTTTTTTTTTTTGCATGTTATTAACGTTCATGAGATTTACTATTTAGTCAGTATTTTTCTTTGGCCAAAAGTGTTTAAAAACGCCACTGAGTTTGAAATTGTGAGTATTGTTTTGTTTGTAGGGTATAGTAGGCACGTGGCATGCAAGGGCAAACCAGTTGCGCAGAAGGAGAGTTTATATTAAATTTATATACTTGACCAATAGGATAGGGAGGTTGGATTCTTGGAGGGAACTATTTATACTTTTTTGGATGTGTTAAAAAAAAAACCCAGCAGGACCTTTTATTCATTAAACCTGCTGTTTAATGCGGTCATGTGCCCTGTCATGAAGCTTCTCTGGTGGCTCAGATGGTAAAGAACCTGCCTGCCAATGCAGGAGACACAGGTTTGATCCCTGGGTCAGGAAGATTCCCTGGAGAAGGAAACGGGAACCCACTCCAGTAGTCTTGCCTGGGAAATCCCATGGACAGAGGAGCCTGGAGGACTACAGTCTTGGGGTCACAGAGTCGGACACGACTTAGTGACTAAACAAGAGCTAAAACCTCTGGAGAACCAAAACCTCTTTCATATATGTAATTATTTGAAATGTGTGTTTGTGTAGAAATTGATGAGTGGGAAAAGATGACCAGTACATTGACTATTGGGTGAGGTGACCAACAAAAGCAGGCAAAGCCCAGAGTAGCACCAGGTGGTTCATGGGGTTGAGGGAGGGGTTCAAGGCTCAGGGACAGGCTGGGGTGAGAATCTTACAAGTTAGTAGTGAAGAAGACTGCTTATTTCTACTGAAGATACAGACGCTGGACAAGCTGGTTATGGGATTCTTTAGGGAGACTATTGTTGAGGTGGAAGAAGGTTAATACTGCAATTTTCACACTTTGTGTAAGCAATTTGTAGAACCTTCGGAATGCATTAACTTCGCAGTTTACGTTTACCAGAGTATTTCTACTGATGATATTCTTAAGGGAGGAAAGAGAAGCTTTCGACTATTTTACTTGCTTGATTGAAATATTTAGAGATAGTCTTGTTTTTTCTTGAGCTTTATGAAAAAGGGTTTTGATATGTTTGTTCCTTTAAAAAACATAACAAACTGTGAGGTGGTTGGGATAAATTTCTGTGTTGAAAATATTAATAACTGAGATGCTTTATGAAGTTAGTCATTTAACATGTGTGCTCGCTGAAAAGAGAATTATATATACTTTCCTATTTTTTTTAGCCTAGGAGTTGTTTTATATTGAGTAAAACATACAGTAAATTCATACAGTGTGCTAGCTGTAAATGTGCAGCTCTGTGGATTTTTACCTATATATACATCTTTGTATAAGCATAAACCAGATCAAGATAGGGAACATTCACAGCACCCCAGAAGGCTCATTTTTGCCTCTTCTACCTGGGACTTTTATTTTTTAAAGTGAAGAATATAATTTCTGGTTAAGATTCCTTTAAGTCACTTTGATTTCTTGGACAACTTTTGTATATGGCAGTTAAATAGTTTCTAAAATGCTTCTATTAAAAAGTTATTGAAATACTCTTCAGTGGGATCATATGAGTTGCTTAAAGAATTTATATTCAAATATTTTAAATTAAATATCAATGTCTTTTTTGTGTATGTGAAATTCTGCCAGCCACAGATTCTGCCATTGTTTTTCTTTATACTTTTGTCTCAACTGTCTCTAATTTCTATAGCTCAAATTTTTCAGATCTAAATTTCGTGAAAAAGGTTTGTTCCGTCATTTTCCATCAAAAATAATTTTTCGTGCGAGACAGTTTTATTCTGTGTTCCTATACCTACCAGTAATACACTTTTTCCCCCCTCGTTTGCAGAAGGGCAGTTAAAAATGGTAAGGTATTGGACTTAGAGGCATGATGGGGTCAAAGAACCCGTCTTTACTGTCAGTGTAGACTTCTCCCAGTTTTATACACGTTCTGTAGTTCTCTTTTCATCTCTAAACCTGTACACCCCTGCCTCTTTGTATTTTGACATTCTAAGGCATTGCAAAAACATAATACATTCAGTATTAGGTCCTGATTTCTCCATATCTGCTGTCTCTTCTTGGTAATCTGACCTCTATTTCACCTACCTGCTGCCTCAGAAAGGGGCTGTCCTTGTTACCTCTCTCTTCTTCCCCCCGCCCATCCCAATCCATTCATCCTCCTCTAATCTTAACTGTTATAATCTGTTACCTCGACTGTTTCAGTAACTGCATAATTGGCTTCTCCATTCATGGTCGTCTTACCTTTTAGTAATTTTAGTATTTTTTAGTAATTTTAGTAATTTTTTAGTAATTTAGTAATTTTTAGTATTTTTCACATAGCAGCTAGTCTACTGTTGCTTATTTGCTTAAAAAGTTTTAAGTGACTTTCCTTTTATTTTAGGATAAACTGTAAACAAAAGATTAGATTCTAAGCCTATCTCTCCACTTACCTTGCACTGTTCTATTGTTTGCTGTATTACAGATGTAGTATTTGTTTTTTAATATCTGGGCATTTTCACATGCTATTCCTGTCCTTGAAATATCTACTCCCTTTTCTGTTTTCCATGTGGTTAACTCTTAGGAATTTTTCAGTCTTAATTTGGATGCCAGCCTCTCAGAATGATCTTTGTAACTATTTAGCTAATAGCTGGTCTCATAATATTTGCACATGTTTTTTGTAGCCCTCCTCACAATTTATAACTTCTGTAATAAGTTATGAGATTGTGTGTATAATATCTGTCTTCCAACTCAACTCTTAAGCATTCTGAGAAGGTAGGAACCAAGCCTGTTTTGTTCACTACAGCATTCCCAGTGCTCAGCCCATCCAGATGAGAGGAATACTGGTGAGTGACTTAATGAAGTAGTGCTATTATTATCCCTGCTTTAAAGATACAGAGTTAAGCCTTCAGAAGGTGGTTAAGTAACTTGACCAGGGTTACACAGTCTGTCAGTGGTAGATGTAGTGTTCATCCACCCATCAGATATTTGAGGATATGTTTATGTCAGGCCTAACAAATACAGTACAGATACAGTAGTGGCCCCAATTTACTGTGTCCCAGTCCTCACTGTGTTGATTGTGTAGTGGGGGAAACGCTTATTTAGTGAGCAAATCATAAATAGGATGTAAATACAAGCATGGCGAGAGTCATGAAGTGCGGTGTGGCTAGTGGTCTTCAAGGGAGGCTGTCCTGGGAAGTGACGTTCAAGCTGAGGCTTCATGATGGAAGAGAGCCAGCCCTTTGAGGAGTTGGTGGGGACTTAGGTTTGTATGACTGTCAAACTCATGTGAGTGAAATAAGGTGTGATGGATAACACAGATTCTTATTGTCCTGTCGGTAGGTGAAGCCTCTGCCCTCTGCTTGAATGGGGGTTGGCCTTGTGGCTGCCTTTGACAGATAGAGTATCCAAAAAAGCAAGGAGAATGGAAGATATATTTTTTTAAAATGAGAATTTTAGAGATAAAAAGTTATCTTATTAAGTATCTTTTTTAAAAAACATTTGAGAGTTAAATTTTGCATATATTAGTTCAGTTCAGTTCAGTTGCTCAGTCATGTCCGACTCTTTGCAACCCCATGAATTGCAGCACGCCAGGCCTCCCTGTCCATCACCAACTCCCGGAGTTCACTCAAACTCATGTCCATCGAGTCGGTGATGCCCTCCAGCCATCTCATCATCTGTCGTCCCCTTCTCCTCCTGCGCCCAATCGCTCCCAGCATCAGAGTCTTTTCCAATGAGTCAACTCGTCACATGAGGTGGCCAAAGTCCTGGAGTTTCAGCTTTAGCATCACTCTTTCCAAAGAACACCCAGGACTGATCTCCTCTGCAAAAAGTGATAATTTTAATAAATTAGTGGATTTCAAAATTTAAAACCTAAACACAAAGAACTAATTGACCAACTTGAATGTACTTACTTTTTTGTTATCTCTTGTAGAAGGCCTACACATGTTCAATTGGAGAGTCAAAAGATCTCTGGCTTTAGAGTAGGTGTATACTTTTCCTGTTGCTCTCACAAAGTACAGCTAAAAACAGTGGACATTAAATGCAAAACAAATAAACAAAAAAAAAAACAAATATGAGACTGAAAAGTGGAGAGAAGAAAGAAAACTGTAGGTGTATGGGGACCTGAGAACTGGCTCAGGGCTAAGTTCCCTGGGCTTTCCTCTTGCCCCATATATCCTAGCCTCTGGCCTTGAGCAGCTGCAACCCAGCAATGCCAAAGGGCTCAGCAAGCCCCAAGAAAGCTGGCCTTTGACCAGAAGACCAGGAAAGGGACAACCTGCCAGACAGGACATGCTTAGAAAACATTGCGGCCCCACCTCGCGCTGAGCGTCCCAGGTGGGGTAGGGAATCTAGTCTCTGACCCCTGACAAGCCTTGTGGGGACCACACTGTGCCAGGTGGGATCAGAGAGGCCTGGTGAGAAGCTGGGTTCTCATGTCTGTTGTGCGGTAACAAAGAACACCCTCTTCTTTCTCGTTGGGATGGCCTCAGAAGAAACCTAGCGGAAGTTCAGGAATTTTACCACCACCTGTGGTGGTGAAGCTTGGAACGGCACAGTAACAAGGTGCCCTAGGTTCAGCTCAGCGGTGTGAATAGAGGCCAAGAGATCTTCACCTGGCATTGGCAAGGGATACTTCCTCCTGGGTCAGAGGAGGCGGAACGGGGAGCACTTGCTTCCATCCTCACTTTTTGTATCCACGTGGCAGAAACAAGGCCATACCCTTGTTTGCTGGCTGGGCCAGTATCAGAAGAGGCCTGCTAGAAGACTTAGATCAGGTCTCATGTCTGATAACAACATCCAGCATCCTGAGGCTTCTCACACCGAGGAGGAAAATGTCAGCTTGAGTCAGAAAAGGTAGCTAACAGCCACACAAGACCGATGCAGGTATTAGAATTGTTTCACAGAATTTTAAAGCAGTCGTGATAAAATTTTCAGTGAGGAGATACTAACACTTGAAGCAAATGAAAACTAGAAAATCTCAGGAAGAAAATATGCCATGTAAAGAAGAAACAAATGGAAATTTTAGAAGTGGGGAGTACAATAGTGAGCTTGTGGAATCCATGAACTTGATGATAAAACAATGAAAATTACTCAGTGTGAACATTAGAAAATAGACTGGAAAAAAGTAAACTGAACCCCTGGGACCTGTGCCTTTAACAAGAGACCTGTCCTTCTTATCAGGAAGAGAGGAGAGAGACAGTGGGGCTGAAAATATGTTTGAAGAAACACTGGCTAGGTATTTCCCAAGTTTGGCAAGCCATAAACCTATATATTCAAAACGTATGGTGAAACCCAGGCAAGATAAATTCAAAGAAATTTGCTAAGCTGCCTCATAGTCAGACTTCTGAAATTAAAGATGAAAAAGCAGTGGGAGAGAGAAATGTCCCTTTGTCTGTAGTTGATTTCTCATCACAAACTGCAGAGGCCAGAAGGAAGTAGTATGTTTTTCAAGTGCTGAAGGAGAACCATCAGATCAGAATTCTCTGTCAAGTGAAAACATCATTCAGATGATTGTTACCAACAGAGCTACCCTGAAATAATAGAGGAAGTTCAACAGGAAGGAAACACTGGAGGAACACCAGGAAGGAAGAAGAAACAATGGAGAGAGTAAATGAATTGGTAAATTCAATAGATGTTTCTTCTCTGACTTAGGTTTGAAAGTTGAAGCACAGCTGTCTGATGTGGTTCTCAGTGTGTTTGGAGGAAACACTTAAGATGATTAGGTTGTCAGTGGGGAGGACAGAAGAAGTAAGGCTTCAACACTTACCAGGAACTGGTAGAATGGTGGTGGTCAGCAGATAAGCTGTGAAAAGATAATGAAAACTTAGCAGCCACTAAGAAAAGTTATACAAAAGAAACTCAAAAACAAGAGAAATCAGAACGAAATTCCAACAAATGTTCAAATAACCTACAAGAAGGCAGAAAAAAGAAACAAAATGAGAAAACAAACAATGAAGTATGCACCATGCCCAAGTAGGATTTACTCCATGGATGCGAGTTTAGATCAGTACTGAAAATCAACAGTGCAATTGACCTGTTAGGGGCTTAGAAGAAAGCCACGTGCTCATATTAAATGACTCAGGAAAAAACATGACACAGTTGACACTCACTCATGAAACTCTCAGAACGTGAACAATTGGGGGTACTTTTCAACTTGATAAAACGATGTGTTTACCCAAAACCTACAGGTAATATACTTAATGGTGAAAACTCAGTATTTTTACCTCAAGATCCGAATAAAGAAAGGATGTTTGCTGTTACTTCTAATTCAACATAGCATTGGAATTTCTAGCCAAATCAGTAAGATAAGAAAAGGAAATAAAGGCATACAGATCAGAAAGGAAGAAGTTGTCCTTTTTTACATGACACAGTAGTCCACATAGGAGATGCTAAACAATCTACAGAAAAATCTTGAACTAGTAAATGAGTTCAACAAGAGCATAGGATACAAGCTTATTACACACTAATCAGTTGTATTTTTGTATACCAGCAGTTTAAAATTGCACAAAAATATACTTTTCAGGGTTATTAGTATATATAGAACTTTTATGCGAAAACTACAAGCTGAGGAAGGAAATCAAAGATAATCTGAAACAGATCCTCTGTCCATAGATCAGAAATCTCTACATAATAGACATGCCAGTTCTCTCCAGATTAGTCGACAGATTAAACGCAGTTCTTATCAAAGTTCCATTAGGAGTTTTGCAGATACGGATAAGATTATTCTAAATTTCTGTGGAAAGGCAAAGGAAGTGGGATGGCTAAAACATTGTGAAAAAGATGTGGTAGAAATCACAAGATGTCTGATTTCAAGATAACAGAACAGTGGAACAGAATAGAGAACCAAGAAATAATCCTATAGAAATATAGCCAATTGATTTTTGAGCAAGACGCCAAACTTGCTCAATTTGGTGTAGGATAGATTGTCTTTAGCATATAGTGCTAGAATAACAGGATACAGCCAGAAAAAAAAACCAAAAACCTTGATCTAAACTTCACACTTTATTAAAAAAACAGTCCCAGAGTAGCTTGTAAATTTAAATGTAACTGATAAAGCTGAAATTTTAAGAAGAAAACAGAAAAATTTGGGAATTGGTGAAAAGTTCTTAGACATGACTCTAAAAGTATGATTCTTAAAAGTAATGGATGAAATAGGACTTGATCAAAATTTAGAAGTTTTGGCAGAGTGGATTGTGTGTGAATTATGTCTCAAACATTTAAAAAAACTTGTTTGTTTTTTTTTTTCCTGTAAACATACAGAAGTCAGAAGAAGTAGAAACTTCAGTTCAGTTCAGTCACTCAGTCGTGTATGACTTTTTGTGACCCCATGAACCGCAGCATGCCAGGCCTCCCTGTCCATCACCAACTCCTGGAGTTTACCCAAACTCATGTCCATTGAGTCAGTGATGCCATCCAACCATCTCATCCTCTGTTGTCCCCTTCTCCTCCTGCCCTCAGTCTTTCCCAGCATCAGGGTCTTTTTTAAGTGAGTCAGCTCTTCGCATCAGGTGGCCAAAGTATTGGAGTTTTCAGCAAAAACCTGTTATTGTCATAGTAGCTTTATTTGTAATAGTAAGAAACTGGAAAGGGCCAGAATTCTTCGCAGTAGGTGCATGGTAAGACAGCTGTGCTGCATCCACAGGGGAGCGGCGCCAGCAGTCCACAGGAGGTGGCTGTGGTCCATTGGCAGGGGCAGGCTGAGAACCCTGAGCTCAGGATCCCCAGAGGACACGCACTCAGCTGCAGCGGAGTGGGGAGTGGAGGGCTGTGGGCTGGCTCCAGAGAGCCATGTTACAGTGAGGACCTACAGATACTGTTGGTTGTTGAAGAAGGAAGAAATAAAAGTATATGCTTAAAATTATTTGCATTCACAAAGGTATGCTGGGAGAAGGAGGGACCAGTGAGAGCAGAAAATGAGTAAGTGATATCCAAAACATCAGTCTACAGTTGAAGAAGGAGTGTGTCCTGTGTAAATATACTGCTTAGAGTCATGTTAACTAAGTGATGTGATTGTACTGAGAAGAGTTGTTGATGGTAGCAGGAAATGAATAATGTCCAAAATGGGGAAAGGAAAATGTGTTATGTGGATATTGGAATGCCATGGAGGATTTTGTGTGCTATATGACGGTGGCCCTCACCGCAGGTGAGCCCCACGAACTGGCCGGTTCCCAGTGAGCAGTGTTGTGAGTGAGAAGGAAGCTGGAGCTTACAAATGCTGACAGACCTCCTTTGGGTTTTTTACTTGACTCAGATGAGAGTATTTTAAACATGGGTTAAATAAAGCATTAAAATTTTATTTGTCCTTACCTTTTTAATGTGCTTGCTAGAAAATTTACAGTCGCTTTTGGGGCTTGCATCGGATTTCTCTAGGAGGGCATAGCTCTGGAATCTAGCTGGAAAATGCGGTTAGAATTGGTTCCCCAGGGGAGTCGGGGAGTCTGCAGAGAGTGGGCTAAGGGAGAGTTCTCTATTTTAAACCCTTCTCTGCTGTTGATTTTGTAAAAGGGTGTTCGTGAAATTTGATAAAAAAGTTACCTCTTTAAGGCTGTGGTCTCTACCTTAAAACATGTGAATGTATCACATTCTAATTTACGTAGTAAAGTTAACATAATAAGGAAATTTGCAGTGAGCAGTTTCTTTCCTATCCCCTGTTTTTCCTTCATTTCAGTTTGCCGTATCAGAAATACAGTACTTGTTTTTCCTGCTCCTGTTTAGCATCTTGCAGGAGTGACCAGGACCTCATCTTCCAGAAGTAATGCCCACAGAAAGCGGGAGTTGTTCAGCTGCTCGCCAAGCAAAACAGAAGCGCAAATCTCACAGCCTTTCCATACGGAGAACTAACAGCTCAGAGCAGGAGAGGACGGTCCTGCCCAGAGACATGTTAGAGGGACAGGTAAGTGTCTGGTGAAGATGTGAATCGTGTTGGCAGTGTTCAAAAAATATCCCAGTGTATACAGATCTCCAAAGTGGAGGGAAAGTGTGGGTTACCAAAACAAGCAGCCCCCATAGACCAGTGAAAATGACAGTCAAGTGCAACAGCTTGCAGAGGCAGAATTCAGTTTCTAGGCTAGTGTGTTACATACTGTAATAAATGGGTGTGATAGTCTGGGCGACTTTTTATTCTTTGCACAGGCAGATTGACAGTGTGCTTTTAGGTTTCTGTCTCAGAGCCTCAAGGGGAGAGCAGAATCAGGTATAATGATCTTTGTTCTCTGAGGAGTTCTTGGAATCTGATCTTTCAGTAACTTTTTTTGGCTTTATCCTGTGTCTGCTGTGTGAGTATATTTGCTGCTTATTACATTATATGTCTTTCTGATAATTCGATGCCCCTTTTATTAAGTGATCTAATATTTTATTGACAAAGATAAGTTTGCTTCTTTTTCTAGTTCTTCTATAATGAATAAAATGTTAGGTTTTTAAAAGAACGTTGTTAAGTCTGAATAAAAGCATGCTGCTGCTGCTGCTGCTGCTAAGTCACTTCAGTTGTGTCCCACTCTGTGCGACCCCATAGACAGCAGCCCACCAGGCTCCCCCATCCCTGGGATTCTCTAGGCAAGGACACTGGAGTGGGTTGCCATTTCCTTCTCCAATGCTTGGAAGTGAAAAGTGAAAGGGAAGTCACTCAATCGTGCCCAACTCTTAGCGACCCCGTGGACTGCAGCCTACCAGGCTCCTCCGTCCATGGGATTTTCTAGGCAAGAGTACTAGAGTGGGGTGCCATCACCTTCTCCAGATAAAAGCATATGTTATAGTAAAATAAATTGTAGATATATCTGCTATATGTTTATATAGGCGTAAGTATATATGCGTGTGTGTGTGTGCTCAGTCATGTCCTATTCTGCGACCCCGTGGACTGTAGCCCGCCAGGCTCCTCTGTCCATGGGATTTCCCAGACAAGGATATTGTAGTGAGTTCCCATTTCCTTCTCCAGGGAAGGATCGAACCCTGGCTTTTTTCTTTCCGTCCTGGAGGTGGGTGGCTGGAGGTCAGGTGTGGGCAGGCTGGTCCTCCTGAGGCTTCTTTCCTGGATATGGACCCAATTTTCTGTGTCCTCACACATTCCTCCTCGCTGGTGTTTGTGTCCTCGTCTCTTCTGACAAGGAATGCTTGAACCAGAGCTGTGCAGTGAAACTTCTGTGGTGGAAGGTTCTAGATCTGTGCTACCTGTATGGGCTCCCAGAGCCATGTGTGACTGGTGGACCAGAGGAATTTAAACATCGTGATTAACCTAGTTTTAAAGTTAGTCAGATGTGACCGTCAGCTCCCCCACTGGACAGTGCAGGTTGCCTAAGGGACTTTTAAACTGTTAGTCACCTCAGTTTCTAGCAGTGACCCTTTGTTGCCTCCCCGATGGCATCTTTGGGGGTAACTCCGTGTGAGGGGCCCGTGTTCTCAGGGCTTCCATGCCATCCCCATTGTGATGTAGAGCCAGCTGCCTCTCGGGTACCCCTTTGTGAGGGTCATTCAGAACCCTGCAGGTGGGTTGGTGCCTGTGGGCGGACGGGTAAGCTCCCTGGGCTGGTGGGGGCGCTTGGCCTGGTCCTGTGGCAGCAACAGCAGTGATGGCATTGGACGTGGGCACCTGGCATGGTAGGTGTGGTGGACCTCAGGTGGGGGAGTCTGATGCCTGGGGCATCTGAGTGGAGCCACGGGCGATACTCTGCATGGGATTACAGGCTCAGCTGTCGGGCAGCCTTTATGGGAATTGGATTCTTGAGTCAGAAGCAAGGAGGCAGCAGTGTTAGTTGTGGAGTGGGAAACCCATGTCTGCACTGGAAGCACTGACCCAGGCCAGGAAAGGGGCCTGCCTCTTCCATGCCAGCCGTGAAAATGCAGACTCTTCTAGAAGCTTCACTGAGTCGTAGCTTCGTAGTGAAGCTCCTGCAGAGGCCTGGGACTTTCCACGCTGGTGTTTTCATTCAGCTGATTCACCTTTCGCTCTTATAGCTGAATTCACTTTTCTTCCTTGGAGCAATGTGTAAGTGCTGAGTAGAGTTACAGGAAGTGTCCAGTTTACTCTGCTTGGAGCACAGGGGATGTGAGGACTGTGAGGTACCACTTACTAAGATTAACTTGTGATGCCACATGCTGGAGCATAAGGGCTGTTTATAGCTTCATCTCTCACAAACTTGGAGATTTTGAATAGGCTTGTTTCCTTCCTTGTAAAGGGAGTTACGTGTTTGAAGACCTGCTTGGCCTCAAAACCTGTGCCATCCTGGGGAACCATTTATACAGTTTGGTTTTAGTTTCAGCTGTAGTAATTTGAAGCTTGAAGTTCTTTTGATTGTTTATGTGGAAGAAATAAAATATGTAAAGATATAAAATAAGAGCTTGAATGATAATTCCCTTTGGAAAAGTATACTAGTGCTTGGTGTCAGAGCTCCTCATTCACTTATTCGTTCACTTTCAGCACAACCTTCTTTCTCTGCAGGATTCTAAGCTGCCTTCCTCGGTTCGCAGTACTCTTTTGGAACTGTTTGGTCAAATAGAAAGAGAATTTGAAAACCTTTATATTGAAAACTTAGAATGTGAGTATTGCTCTTATTTGAAATACTTTTATAACCTGTCACTTCTCCATATGGATTTTTGAGAGTTTCATCTCTGGGTCACATTCACCTTTGTACTCCTTTTCTTTTCTGCTTTGACGAGCTTGGGGGGCTTATGATGGCACCTGTTTACTATCTTCCAGCTCCGCACACTCAGGTCAGGCTCTGGGGGCAGGGGATGGGGGCGTCTGTCTCCCGCTGGAGTGGGTTGTGACTGCAGGTCCCTGCTGAGTGAGGACAGAGGCCCCATCTTGATGGCATTCCTGCGCCCCGCGTCTGCTTCTCTTCTTCCCCACCCACCACCTTCCTCTTCCTTCACGTCCACTGTGATTCAGTACTTTTCTCTTCACTTATTTTCTGTTTTTGGTCACACCGTGTGACTTGCATGACTAGTTCACCGACCAGGGAGTGAACCCAGGCCCTTGGCAGTGAAAGCCCAGAGTCCTAACCACTGAACCACCAGGGAACTCCTCAGTGCTAAATTTTTTCTTTTTTTCTCTTCAACTTTTAATCTTTGAGATTTGTAGCCCTCACTTAACGCTCTGGTGCCAGACAACAGTAACAATAGTCAGGTTTTGTTATTGTATGTTTCCCCTAATGATTTCAGGGGAGACTGTAAGTATTTTTTGAGTTTCAGACAGGACCAGAACAATGTTTTTAAGTGCACAGAATAAAATACAAAGGATGTGAACTCTGTTGAAATCCAGGAGCCCTGTTTGGGGGTCAGTAGCACAGTGTGTCTCTGGTGTGGCATGAGTGGTGGACTTTGTGTTTTTGGAATGTCTTTTGAGTTTTTTGGAACTCTGTAGCCATCCTCTTGTTTAGTGGGATATCATTCACGTGCTTGTTTAAACAATTCTAACATGCAGCATTTTTACGTACTCAGTTTTGGAATTGGCGAATATACCTGAAAAGCACATTATTTTACTTTTCAGTGCGTAGAGAAATCGAGACTCTTAATGAGCGCTTAGCAGCTGAAGGACAAGCAATCGATGGAGCAGAACTGAGTAAGGGCCAACTCAAGACAAAAGGTGAGGCTGGCTTCCTGCGGGCGACTGCAGGGAGGAAGTCTGACTCCAGTGCAGGGAGGACTCGCTTCCTCTGCATGGTCAGCAGGTTCGAGTAGCATCCCTTGGATCCGGGTGTAGAAGAATGGGGAGGCTCAAGGAAGCCTGTGTTTCTGCTGGTGTGGGCACACCCCGGGCTTGCACTGTCCTCCATGTCCTCGAGCCATCTCCCCGTCCCAGCTCTGACGTGCTTGCTTGTGTGATTTTCTTGACGGTTCGTTCTGTGTCTCTGCAGCCAGTCACAGCACCAGCCAGCTTTCTCAGAAACTGAAGACCACCTACAAGGCCTCCACCAGCAAGGTATGTGTGGCTCTCGGGCCATCGTGAGTGTGTGGGTTTGCACACAGTGCGATGGGAAGAGAGGAGCCTGACATTTAAGACGAGTGCTGTCGATGTTAAGTGGCTCCAGGGCGTAGGCGCCTGGATGCTACCATGCTGCTTACTGTGGCTGATACCTCGTGTGTTAGTAGGTATGGTGTTTTTTGTGGGAAGGTACATTTTTTATCGTTAATGTGGCTTGATAAGGAGATTCTGAATTCAGAGAAGCTAATAAATGGATATAAAGCAATGGAACTTACATTCTGAGTTGTAGTTACATTTTAGTTCATCTCTTCTTTAGTTTGCAAAGTATGATAAAAAAGTGAAGGTCCAAAGGCAGAATAGAGACATTTGTCATATTTTGCTGTTTTATAAATCATCATCTGATCTTTTTAAAGTTGGCGAGGATTTAATTATTTGGGAATTAGTTGATCTCTGCGAGAATACTACTATGAAGTAATATTTTGAGGTGATTTGTGTGCACCTCTGCTTTGGGGTATTTGGAATAAACAAGATAAATTACCTGCCTAACTTAAACGAGCGTATAGTACTTTTGCTTAATCTTAGGAGGAAGTTCAAGTTTGTGTTGTCTGCTATGAAGGCATAAATAGTTTTTTGTTAGCTTTTTATTTTTCCCTTAAGTAACTTAAGCTTGTATCCACAGTGAGATGAACTGCAGTTCAAGGAGAAGCTTCAGTCTTAGGCTATTTCTGCTTATTTGAAAGTCTTTCGTAATTTTTTGTTTTTTAAAAAATATGAATATTGCTGACATTTTCTTGTGTTTCCTTTGATAATTCTAGGATGTAAGTGGCTTACTAAGAATTTTTTTTGTTCTGTTATATCTAGCTTACATTAAATAGTTTTGAATTTTTAAATAACATTAAAGTACTTTTTTAAAATGTCATGTGACATTATGTTCTTACTTATTTAACTTCTTATGTTGTTTTGAATTATATTGTTTATTTCAGTTTATATATACAGTGTATGGTCTTAGAATTCCAAAATTTTCTGATCATTTCTGAAGTAGAGGAAGAAAGGATTATATAGAGTCACCTCTTACCATGAGTAGTAAAACTTAAGATTTGAGCAAAGATAAAGATGTGTATAATAATTGCTTTAAAAAAATGTATTAGAAATATTAAAAGCCCTAGTCATTTTGGAGACTAAAAATTTATCTGAATTTATAAGAAACATACTATTAACAATCTTAGTAGCCTGTGCACACACCTTAAAGAGCGAAGGTGAAATGGAGCCCAGGTCTGTTCTGCTGCAGCGAGTGTTCTTGGAGGAGCGGATGGGTTCAGGCTCCTCATCCCCAGCAGACCTGCCCCTCCTGGGGCCTGCGGACTGGCTCTGAGGCCTGTGGGGGCAGACCACGTGCTAACCAGCAAACACTTTCCCAGGAACTTGTGAAGTTGTTCACGTGGGTTTTTATAAAGATAAGTTTCTTTTGTTGTGAAAAAGCCTCTCTTTGTTGTTGTTGTTCAGTCTCGCTAAGTCGTGTCCAACTCTGCGCCCCCATGGACTGTAGCTCGCCAGGCTTCCCTGTCCTTCACTCTCTCCTGGAGTTTGCTCAAACTCCTGTCCGTTTGAGTCGGTGATGCCATCCAACCATTTCATCCTCTGTTGTCCCCTTTTCTTCCTGCCCTCAATCTTTCTCAGCATCAGGGTCTTTTCCAGGGAGTTGGCGCTTTGCATCAGGTGGCCAAAGCATTAGAACTTCAGCATCAGTCCTTCCAATGAATATTCAGAGTTGATTTCCTTTAGCATTGACTGGTTTGATCTTGCAGACCAGGAAACTCTCAAGAGTCTTCTCCAACACCAGAGTTCAGAAGCATCAGTTCTTTGGTACTTAGCCTTTTTCATGGTTCAACTCTCACATCTGTACGTGACTATGGAAATAACAATAGCTTTCAGTATATGAACCTTCATTGGCAAAGTGATGTCTCTGCTTTTTAATATGCTGTCTAGGTTTGTCATAGCTTTCTTTCCAAGGAGCAAGCATCTTCTAATTTAATGACTGCAGCCACTGTCCAAAGTGATTTTGGATTCCCCTTTTGTTTCTCCTGTTTGCCATGAAGTGATGGAACTGGATGCCATGATCTTAGTTTTTTGAATGTTGAGTTTTAAGCCAGCTTTTGAACTCTCCCAAGTCTTTGAGACACCATAGATTGTAGCCTGCTAGGCTCCTCTGTCCATGGGATTTCCAGGCAAGAATACGGAGTGGGTTGCCATTTCCTCTTTCAGGGGATCCTCCAGACCCAGGGACCAAACCCGCGTCTCTTTCATCTCCTTCATCGGCATCAGCAGATGGATTCTTAACCACTAGTACCACCTGGTGCTGGTGTGCTGCAGTCTGTGGGGTCAGACATGACTGAGCAACTGAACGCTGACAGGGAGCTACAGTAAGCGCCACCTGGGAAGCTCTTTGGTTTTTAGAGTAGTTTAAATTTTATTTTAGTGCAAAGGATAGTTCGGAAGCATCCTTCCGCATTTGCATCACAAGTGTTCCCTGGAGGTAATTCAGTCTGTCTCATGGGCCTCTGTGCAGTTATGCCTGAGTCCATATTTGGAAAACAGTGATTCAGTGGTCAGAATGTGGCATGCACCTGGAAGTGGTGCCTGAGACCATCTGCTTGACGTCATCAACTGCAGTCCCTCTCCTCCAGCTTCACTGGAAATGTGGTTGGCACAAGTCTTGGCCATGGACCAGTGTTTCTGCTGGGCAAGTGGGGGCAGTTCATATCTCATAACAGTGGTGTCTGAGAAGTTGCCCACCACTTGTCATGAGCTTTGCTCCCGCCCCTCCTGAAAGTGTCTGGATGGCTTGTGGGATGTCAGTTCCCCAACCAGTGATGGAACCTGTGCGCTTGGCAGTGAATGCGCAGAGTCCTTACTGTGGGACCACCTGGGAAGTGCTGTCCCTCTTACATTTAAGCCGAGTCAGGAGTGTGTACTGAAGAGTGAGTTTCTCTGCTGGAAGTCTGTTTCAGCCTTTCACTGTGTCAGGAATCATTTGAAGGCTCATCCTGGTGGTGGTGAAATAGTGGATTGTGTTCTAAGTGTTTATACTAAAAATAAACATAGATGCATTTGTAGGGCTTTGCTAAATCAGTGTTTAAAGCAGCTGTAGAATACCTCACACTTTTTTTTTAACTTGGTTTTTACCATTTCAGTATTCTGATTAACTTTAAAGGCAGAAAGCCATCTTTTATCCCAGAACAATTAAAAAACCAAACCCTTTCTGTTTTGTTAGCATCTCCCTCAGGCCCTTCCATTATGCGAGAAAGGGGGGACTATGTGCTGTGTGGGTCATGCAGGACGACGCCTGCTGACCGCTGTGCCTGAGTGTCTGTGCCAGACTGTGTGCTGCCTGAGGCCAGGGCCTGCCGGCCCTGCCCTGCCCCCTTCCCCCTCCAGAGCAGGACTAGCTGAGACTGTGCTCAGTGACCTCACCTGTTATTTTTTCCATTCCTTCCCACCTTAGATTCTTTTTCTCCTGGTTTGGTGTGAATTACTAAAAATAAGAAAATACAGGTTTCCCAATAGTGAGAGTAATTAGTGTTCAGGGTTTGGGGTATACCTTCCTGACTTTTTATGTCATGCCTTTTTTTTTTGAGAATTTGGAAATGTAGTATGATAGTTTTGGTTTGTGTATGAGGACATGTAAAGTACACAGACAGGCAAGCAGGCAGTGGGGGGTGGTTGTGGAGTTCTTCTGAGGCTTCTGTAAGGACTTTGCCCTGCTTTGTGAGATCTAACTGCACCTACACTGTGTTGCTATCATGTTTTAAAATTTCTTTTCAATGATTTATGCATTTTCCAAACACACTGTCTTATTTTTTTTTAACTGAAACATATTTGCTCAATAAATTCCATCACAATTTCAGATTGTCTCCAGCTTCAAGACCACCACATCCCGAGCAGTGTGCCAGCTCGTGAAGGAGTATATTGGCCACCGGGATGGCATCTGGGACGTCAGTGTGGCAAGGACGCAGCCTGTGGTGCTGGGGACGGCGTCTGCTGGTGAGTCTGGAACCACCCCAGCCTAGGGCAGGGCCTCCCCGGAGGCAGTGTGGCCAAAGGCTTGGCCGTGTGCCTGTTGGCATCCGAGTGAGTGGCTGCGTTTGGAACCACTCACTGTCCGGGACACTTGTCCAGCGGCACAGGGTGGCTTGCCTCTCCATGGCATTAGGTAGTTGTGATTGGCTTTCTTGTCAGCCGTAGTCAATGTACATTTGCTTTGATAGTGTATTTCACTTTTCCCCACTCGAGAGGTCCCTCCAAGGATGTGCTGTGTGGTCTGACAGCGCCGTGCTGGCCTGGTGTAGGGCTTCCACTGCCAGGAGTCCTGGGGCAGCATCAGAGAGCCCCATTCTCCTCCTTGGAGAGGAAGTGTCTTCTGAGAGCTAATAGCCTAATAACCCTTTAGAAAAAATTCCCGGAATTAAAAATGTGCTCGCTTGTGGAAAAGGAGTGCCAGCTTGTGAGAGGTTACGTGCTAAATCCAGCCTTTTTGAGTGGAAATAGGAAATGTAAAGTCATTAGAATGATGAAGAAAGTTTTCTGTTGTTTAAAACTGTGTTCATACATGAGCACCCCAGATTATTTTGGAAATTTTAGCTTAAAAAAAGCATACAGATTCCCTTTTATGATATTTCTGAAATCTCACATGGATAATCAGGACTTTGTGTCAGGTTTCCTTAATGAGTGTCCTTTTTGTCTTTGTTTTGGAGAGGTCCACAGAGCATGGATTATCTCAGATAGTTTGGAACTGGAGTTGGGTGCTTATTTGCATTTGAATATAGCTTGATGTTCTGAAAAGTCTTACTATTTCAACAAGGTGATGAGCCTGTGACCCATGGACCCTGGTGTCTCAGGTCCCAGGCCTGGTGCTGGCAGCATGGCCATGCCCCGGGAGTCAGGTCCCCAGGTTCCCCTGCCAGTTCCATGGCCTCGGGCGGGTCACTGGCCCCCTGTCCTCTTGCATCAGTTGGATTACAGAGGAGTGTGAGCAAAATCCCATGAGGTACTAGTGGTGATGAAACTTCTCAGTTTAGAATTTTTTATCCTCCTCTTTAATTAAAAAGACTAATGTCGGCAGCAGCTCACTTGTGTTTTTTTGGATCTTGCAGATCACACGGCTCTGTTGTGGAGTATCGAGACGGGGCGGAGCCTCGCCAAGTACACGGGCCACGTGGGGTCAGGTGAGCTGTAGATCGAGGGGGGTCCCCTTACGGGGGCCAGGCCTTGGCCTCTCGCCGTGTATGGTCTGGGACTGACGTGTGTGCACTGGCTTTGCACCGTCCGATTGACAAGGCTCCATGGTGCAGAGGTGCTGTATGTGGGCCCTGTGGGTGCTGGTGGCTGCTGGGCTCCTTGCCGCGGGCACCATGGGCTGTCCCACTCTACTCTCTTCCTTCTGGCGCCCTGGCTCTGGGCCTGTGTCTTGTTGCCCCTGGCCAGCTCACCCTTCACCCTGCACACAAACTTGGAGGTGGTGTCCACTACCCACCTCCAGGGTCTGCTGTGTCCCCCACGGACTTGGGTGAACACCTCCTCTCCCCCTCCTCCCTGGCACATCTCCCGTCCCATCAGTGGGGGTGTACCACTCTCCTATCGGGGCTATTGGCCAGGTCCTGCTTGGCCCCCCACCCCTGCCTTGTCCACTGTTCCCTCCAGCTGGACCCTTCATCTCCCTCAGGACTGTACCTGGGGGCTGCTGCTCCTGCAGTGGGTGTGACATGCTGAGCACTCAGCCTGAGCGTTAGCTTGTGTGACAAACCCAGGTGGCCTTGTGCTCGTCCTTCTCACTGCCATCTCCACTTCTCAAAGTCAGCCACTTGGAACAGTTTTAAATCTTCTGTTCTTTCCTTTATTTAGAAAAATAGCGTGTCTTATTGTTTCTTACTTTTTTGGGTTTTAGATGAGGGGGGCTCCTGTTAAGAAGGGAGACGGGCTCTGTGCTCCTTGTTCTCATCGCCGCACAGTGCGGCCCATGGCTCCCCGGACATATGCCCCATCATCGCTGCACAGTGCGGCCCATGGCTCCCTGGGCACGTGCCTCACTTGCAGTCCCCAGCTTTGCTGTCCTGAAGGGACTAGTGGTCTCATTTCTGTGCAGATTGTGAACTTGTGGCTTCTCTGGAGGGTGGGCGTGTGGGCAGTGAACAGTGTCCCCCACCATAATCTACCTCTGCCTTTTGTAATTAAGTTTTCTTTTTTCATCTTGGTTTACTTTTAGCTCTCAGTGACTTCTCAGTGTTTAAGAGATCAAGTATTGTTTTCCTGTGTAGCCGATTCTTGAGTGGTTTGGTAGTTCATATTTAGTTATTTTGTGTTGTATCTCTGTTCTCTTTATTCATAGTTTAATAGAATGAGAAGACAATATTGAACTATCATAATTCTTTAGTTTTTAAATTTAACCTCACAACATATACTGTAGTTGTAATAGATATTGATGATATATTCTTATTGTAAACCTGTTTTTCAATATTTTTACTTTGCAGTAAATTCCATAAAATTTCATCCATCAGAACAGTTGGCCCTCACCGGTATGTTGATTTTTTTTTTATTGAATAGTTATTGCTGATCTGAAAACAACTGTCATTTCTTATCAGTAGCGTCAGGATTAGCCATGCCATTCACAGAAGTTGGTCGTTAGTAGACATTTCACAAGTTGCATGAAAAATGAATAAAGAAAACACCACCAGGGGTTATTTTTAACCAGCAGTGGCTTGCGAGTTAGTTCAGTTCTCCAGGAGGTCTTTTTACAGAGCCTATCCCTGCTGTCCACTCTCTGGCTCTCAGGCTCTCTCAGACCCTGTGGGCACAGAAAGGTCAGTGGTCCTGGGTTGGGCACCTGCAGGGCTCAAGTCTTCACTTCTTCCCGAGTGGTCCTCCCAGAAAGAGCTGTGGTCCCTTGGGTTTGTTTCTACCTCACCTAGTGGTCTCACAAACACTTTCATGGTCACAGTGAGGAGTTGGCCCATAAAACTGTGTGACTCTGTGGACCCTTGTGATGTTTTGGGGACACAGATGTAACCCAGTGATCAGCAGGCTTTTCTGTGAAGAACCAGAGTACCTGTTTTCATCTTGAGGCTGGTTTGAACATGCCTGCACCTGTGGACAGGTGACAGCTAGTGAACATCTGAGCTGACCTCTGGGGAGCAGTCAGCTGGGAGTGAAGCCTTGTTATGGGGGCCGTTTGTTGTGTGATCGGGGAGCTGGAGGGAGACCAGGGACAGCTGGGCTGGAGAGAGGGGGATGAGGTCGAGACGTGTCGGGAGGCTGGGGTGGGGACATAAGCAGTTAGAGTGGTGGCCTGGGGAGAGGAGGCACATGGGGCTGGGACTGGATGCTGGCTCGAGAGGCCAGAAGGTCGGGCACTTTGATGCCACGAGGTCCATGCTGCCATCCACTGCTTTGGGGGAGCTTTGCAGCCTTTGCAGCTAGGGAAGGTGGAGTCCAGATGGTGCTCCTTTGTGGGGTGGAGGCAGCCCTTTGGCACGTCTGCAGGCCATCCGTGCTCTTCAGCAGCCCTCTGCCTTCCTGGGTCTGAGTACCCCTCGCAGCCTGGCTATTGACAGTGAGGTCTTGGTGCCAGCCGCTCCCTGGCTGGGGCGAGATGCCTCCTAGTTCAGTGCATGGGATTGTGCACTTGAGTTACTGTGGACTTGGGTGTCTGTCGTCTTAGATTAGCCAGGTGGAGAATGAAATCCACGCCTTGCAAATTTTCTCTGAGCCTTCAGAACTTTCCACCTTGGGATGGAGGGAATTTTTTTATAGGTTAATTATTTCTGGGCACCTTTGCTATTCCTGGGAACATCTCAGAAGAACCTGTTTAAGTCAAGTCAATCCCTTGTGATCCCTCAAGGAGTGGACTTAGCGGGGTCTCACCCATGCTCGTCTGCGTGCCGGGTAACGCATCCCCCCTCGCCCCCGGCCCTGCTTTCTGTCCTCAGCCTCTGGAGATCAGACTGCCCACGTGTGGAGGTATGCAGTCCAGCTGCCTGCTCCTCAGCCTGCGGCCGACTCTAGTGTAAGCAGCACGTTTACTTACCCTGAGAGCACGACCCGGGGTATGTCGGTGGGTTCTGGACATCTGTGAGTTTTAGGAGGAACTTAATAGTTTCTGTTGTGGACTGAATGTGTGTGTCCCCAGATTCATAGCTTAGAACCTTCACCCCAGGGGCCTGTCCATGGAGATGGGCCTCTGAAGATGTCACTAAGGTCAAGTGAGGTTGTAGGGTGGGGCTCTGACCAGCAGGATTGGTGTCTGGAGGAGAAGAGGCACCCGAGGGCTCCCTGTGCCTTCTCCCTGCATGCACCGAGGAGAGGCCAAGCGAGGCCACAGTCTGCCTGCCAGGACACTAGCCGGCTGCGAGCCCTCCCCACAGGCCGCCCAGCAGACCAGGGCGTGCATCTGTCTACATTGCCTGTGTTTATTTTCTTTTCCACAAAAGTTATAACATATACATATGTTAGTCCTTTAATTTTAAGGTTAGGTTAAATTTTTAGAGTTTTATATATTTGATTGTAGACAACTTATCTGTGTCTCATGTGAGATAAACCCTGTAGGTCAGTGGGGTGTGTGATGTCATTGTCACGTGGGTCAAGTTTTAATGTTGGTGCAAGTTAGGTTGCATATTGAGAAGAACGACTGCAGGTTTAAACCACAGACCGCCCAGTTCCTACCTGTCCTGTCGAATGTAGTTGCACCACATCAGCCCAGTGCCTTCTTTGGGTCCTCACGTGGGCTCTCATCCTCCTCCTGGGTGACTTGATCTGATCTCCAGTTTCTGTGGGGTATGCACACAGGGGTCCTCCCTGCACTGCTCCCACAGGTGGGGGTCTTCACAGGCCCAGGGCACTGGGTGAGTTCATGGGGTCGAGCAGAGGTTAGATTTCTGTTTATGTTTTGGCTGTAATTGTTAGAGGGTGATAGTAATCTTCCAGTTTTCTTATTTTTGCCTGTGAAGATTACTTTTCTCTTTTTAAACCTTTTAAACATTGTTCTGTTTGGAGATGGGTTAAGTAATTAATAAATTCCAGTAACAAGTAAGAATGAGCTTTCTTTAGGCAAGCAGTCTTAACAATTCATTTTTAAAAATTTATTTTTATTTTTAAGTTTTTGGCCATGCTGGGTCTTTGTTGCTGTGAGGGTTTCTCTAGTTGCGGCGAGTGGGGGCTGCTCTCTAGTTGTGATGCACGGGCTTCTCATTGCAGTGAGTTCTCTTGCTGCAGAGCATAGACTCTAGGATGCTGGGCTTCAGTAGTCTCAGCTCTGGGGCTCTGGAGCGCAAACTTGATAGTTGTGTCTCTAGGACTCAGTTGCTCCAAGGCACATGGGGTCTTCCTGGACTAGGGATTGAACATGTGTCTCCTACACTGGCAGGTGGATTCTTTACCACTGAGCCTCCAGGGAAGCCAATGAAGAATTCATTTTTACTTGGGTGTGTTATGTATATATTTTTTATTTTAACAGATTTTATTTTAACTGCCATGTTTGTAGATGTGACACACACATCCTTGTGTACCTGTGTCCATGTGGTGTGTGCTCCCACATGGTGTGTGTATGCATGTTTACTTAGTGCCAGACACCTGCTGGGACAGTCATAATGGTCGTTAAGTCCTGGAAGGATAGGCGGTAGTGGTCTGACTGTGCGGCTGGTGTGCAAGGTCAGGATCCCCAGGGACCTGTCTCTGCTTCCCCAGCAGCAGCTCTGTGGCGAGGATGAAGTGGAGTGCTCTGACAAGGACGAACCTGATGCAGACGCTGATCCGTCCAGTGACTGCCCCACCATCCGGGCGCCGCTGACATCTCTGAAGAGCCACCAGGGAGTGGTCATAGCTGCTGACTGGCTGGTTGGCGGGAAGCAGGCAGTGACAGCCTCCTGGGACAGAACGGCCAATCTGTATGATGTGGAGACGTCAGAGCTCGTCCACTCCCTGACAGGTGCGTCATGTAGGAAGGACTTCTCTTCTGGATTGAGTGTTGGCATGGCTGTGATTTTCAGAGATCCTCCTGAGTAATGGAGCCATTAATGGTTAAATTTATCTTTTCTTCGGGGGGTGTAATTGCATCTAGAGATTTGCAGTATGTAGATATTTGAATGTGGTTGGTGTGTTAGCTTTTTTTTTTTTTTGCTTTAATGTCCACACACTTAGTATCTTAAAATAACATGAATTTATAACATGGTGTCCCTTGGCCAGGAGTTTTGGGCACATGCTTGCTAACGCTCTGATTCTCAGGGTGTCTTGGGTGGGATAAGAATGCTTGCGGGGTTGTGCCCTCACCTGAGACCCGCTGTCCTCTTAATGCCATTGCAAGGATCCCTTGTGGCCGTTTTTCTGCCGGTTTTCGGCTGGGGGCAGCTTTCAGTACCTGGAGGTGGCTGCAGCCCCCCTCCCCCAGCCCTGGCAGAGGCTTCTGACAGCATGCTGTTGGCTTACCTCCAGGCCAGCAGGAGCAAGTCTCTCTTGGGACCCTTAAAAAGGCTCACCTGACTACAGCAGGCCACCCAGAAAGTCTGTTTGTTTTTTTTTTGACTAACTGAAGGCCATGTGATTTGGAGGCCTTAGCATATCTGCAAAACCCATTTTGCGTTATAATGTACTGAGATCGCCAGAACATCATCCCACTCATCTGCAGGTTGTGCTCACATGCAGGGCAGGAGTCCAGCAGGGCGTGTACAGCCTTCTACCCGACACCGGCCTTCGTACCTGCTTGTCAGTGTGTTTTGTCATTGAGTGACAGGGATGTGTCCCACCATCTGCTCCACCCATGGGTTATTAAGAGGCTCTTCTCACATGCGAAACCCAGAACTGTACTGTCTCACAAATTTGGCCGTTAGAGACCCTCCTGCCCTTTCATCCATCGGGGTCAGGAATGTCCCTCCCGCACTGCTCATTCAGCTCTTTCGAATGCACGAGGGGAAGGGACACGGGCCCCCCTTGACCCCACACACCGTCCCTGCAGCTGCTTTTCCCGTCCCTGCAGCTGCTTTTCCCGGGAGCCGAGCGGGGGCCTCACCGTGACTTTGTCTTCCATCTCCCACAGGGCATGACCAGGAGCTGACGCACTGCTGCACGCACCCGACCCAGCGGCTGGTGGTGACCTCCTCCCGAGACACGACGTTCCGTCTGTGGGACTTCCGTGACCCTTCCATCCACTCCGTGAACGTGTTCCAGGGCCACACGGAGTGAGTCTCGGTCGCATAAATGTCTTTTTAACTCTGGTCTGGGCTGGGAGGTGACTGGGTTTTCTAGGGTTGTTTTCTTGATCCTCTTAACCCAGTGGTTTTCTGAGCATTGAAACAGACACTCAGGTGTGCTGTTCTCAGGAGTGTGGCTTTTTCCCTTGTGTCACCCTGGAAAGTCCCTGTGGAGTGTTCTCAGTGGATGGTTGCTTACGTAGAGGCAGTGTTTCTTACTGTGTGACTGCACGTTTCATGTTGTTATGATGTGGAACACACTCTGGGAAAGCTTATCTTAGGGTGTATTTTCATTTATAGGGACTCAGCACAAGTTCTCTAGTGAAGTGTGTTGGACTCTTAACATCTTCTGTGATGTGAGTACTTTAACTTGAAATACAGGTAATCGAGTGTTCTGTGTGCTGGTTCCTTAGGCAAAGTATAGCGGTGTAGGCTTCAGCATCACTGACTCAGTTCTGTAGCCCAGCTTCTCTAGGAGCTGGGGGAGATACTGTTTTCTCCTTTTCATTTCTGGTACTGTTACCCCAACTTTCACGTGGCTTCTATGCCTTTTTCAGAAAGTAGGGTTTGAGATATAACACTTTTCTGTAAGATAAATGAACGTCTGTAGGTGACGAGTCCCCCTGAGATCTGGCTGTATTATTTTTGCTGGTTGGAGAGAGAGCTCCGGGTGGAGTGTCTGTTTAGGGTTTTCATTGTACATTTGTGAAAAAGACAAATGAGCCCCCCACCCCCTTTTTGGTATGTTACTTTTATTTTCACACTGTATTACGAAATTTTTTCATTATAATAGGAATCTTAACAGGATTTATGTAGCAAAGCTTGGGGTCTGTATTGTTAGACAAGCTTTTGGTGGCCCAAGGTGTACCAAAAAATTTGACTGAAAAGCAATTTTAGAAATCTTTTGTAACCAGCTGTTTTCCTGATAAGTGGGCATTGTAGTGTGTCCTGTTCTTGGAAATGACAGAGATGGTTAGTTGGAAAAATTTGGAATGTCACAGGAATTTCAGCTATTGGCAGTTCATTTCTCATGTATTGCTGTCATCAGCTATAGCCGAAACCCAGAACTTTTTGTCTGATGGGCTCAGTCCTTGAGTGTTCATGTGCTTTCCACCACCACCTGAGGGTGGCCTGGTGAGGACAATGCCCTGGCCCCCCTGTGACGTGCAGTCAGTGGGGCTGGACTCTGGCCATGTGGGTCGAATCCGGGCCGTTCCTGTGAATGGCTCTCACTGTCATGAAACTTACTGTGGCGCTGGAACCCCTGCTGCCCTTGAGAGAAGCCCCCCAGCACCACCGCCTCCTGTGGAGGGTGGCAGAGTTGTCACCCTGTTTTTAGTTTCGTTTTGTTTTGTTTCCATTGCGGTAAAAAGGGGCCAGCAGTGGAGGCAGTCACTGGTCATTAAGCTTCCCCTGTGGGTGGCCGATGACTCCAGGCTGTGCCCAGCTAATGGTGTCTACGCGTGCCATAAACTCTGGCATTGAAGAAATCAGAAATTAGCTCAGCACGGGATATTTCATTCTTAGAAATATCTAAAAATGCAGAGTTTTTTCTTTCTTTTTGCCTAAATTCCTTTCATATAATTGTTTACTTTATTCCTAGAGTGTGAACTCAGGTGCTTTCTTGTCTAAAGAAAACAAGATACGATGTCTCACAGAAATATTTCTTTCTGTCTGCACTTCTTCTGGACCTGATAAGGTGTTGGCAGGATGCCTTGAGCGCCCTGGGGCAGGGAGCAGGGTGCCTACAGGAGGTCACACCCACCCCTCTACACGTGCCATGCTCCGTGTAGCCCGTGTCACTTCTGATGGGTGTTGCACGCGGCTCTGAGGCCTGTGTGCACGCGGCCTTGTCAGGGCGCTCGGCTGGATAGTGCCAGTACCTTCTGTTGTGTATTTTCTTGTAGGACACAGGGCCTGGCACGTGGTGGTCAAGGGAGTGGTTCTGGGCTTTAGCCTCGTTGTGAAGTGAGCAGGAATGTCTGCACTGAGCCTGGGGCCAGCTGGAGAGGGGCATCAAGTGAGGTCTGGCCCTGCTTGCTGGAGTGTCCCCTGCCCTCCTCCAAGGGAAGCCGGACTTGAAATCCCAGAAAGAATTGGTGTGGTGCAAACCGGACTTCCTTTGAATGCTTTTTATCTCAGGGTCTGCTCCTTGGGGAGCTGGCCTTCCAGGACTCCTCAGAAGTTTGTGTCATTGGGAGATGAGTTTCCATTTCTCACTCAGGTATCTGAGATCGTGAACTGTGGAAGCTGAGCATTCTCTAACTTGGGGGTGCCCATGCTCTTGTGGGCGGTGCTCTGAGGGCCCAGCCTGTCCTCGGAGACCTAAGCTCTTGAGCACAGCTTGGAGGCCAGTGGGTGGAAGGTGGGGGGCTGCCCAGCCCTGTGAGCAGCATCAGTTAGGTCCTTGTGGGTCTGTGCACAGTGGCCATCAGGCAGGAGGGTGGCGTGGGCCACGTCACGTCACACCTGGGTCTGCACTCCACGTGCCCCTTCTGTTGCCTGCAAAGGTGGAAGAGTCGTGAGGGTCTGCCTGGGCCCCGCTGCTGGAACGTGTCCTCCCTGCTTGCTCACTCTGCCCTTCGGAGGCCCCTTCCCCTTCAGAGTGAGCAGGCGCCTGTGGCCGGTGCCAGAGGAGTTGCTGCCTCCTGTCTCCCGGCTTCATTTTCCACATTGTGCACTTTGTTCCTCGGCTGGGAAGTTTCAGCAGATTGTTATGCAGAGCAGCAGCTTCCCTGTGTGATGGGGGGACAGCTGTGGGTCCTAATGAGGAGCCCAGCTTTCCGTCTCTGTTGATGGAGGCCCGCAGAGGGAGCGGAACGAACGTTCTAGGCGTGCCGCGGCGGTGGAGCCGCTCTGTCAGCTGGAGGCACACGCTCGGCTGCTCTCGGCGACAAGATAAATGAGGCGGCAGGCTCTGGTGGGGCCAGGCCTTCCACTGCCCCAAGGGACCGTGTGGGAGAGGCCTTGGGAGGACAGTGCTTGGAAGGACTGCAGCCAGCGTCTTGCTTTGATGCCCCACGATAACCTGTCAGGGTCCTGATGCATTGAAAGCCAGTGTCTTTCAGCATTTCATTAACAGGGTTTGACAAGCTTTGTGGGACTTTTCCCACTAATTTAGCAGGGTGTTAACTGAGGCTTAACTGGGCCAGACCTCTTGAGGCCTCACATCCACAGGGAGGGCACCAGCAGTGGAGATGTCTGCCCTAAGGCCTTGTCAGTGGCCGGGCACTCAGATGGCCCTGTGACCTGAGGGGCAGCAGCACCTGGTTCCCACTCAAGCCCCCACTGTGTCCTTGTTGTCAGATGAGGAGTTTGGATGAGTCATCGGGTTCTCTTGGGGTTACCCTTGTCTCCGTCTTTCTTCCTGTGGTGCACTTGGCCTTTGACCTTAACACAGTGCCCTCCAGGTCCATCCGTCTGTATGGACCACATCCTCTTTACCCAGTCCTCTGTCAGTGGACTTTTTGGTTGGTTCTGTGTCGTGGCTGTTGTAAACAATGCTGCCATGCACTTTGGGACGGGTGTATCTTTTTGATTTTTTTTTTTCCAGTTAAATACCCAGGAGTGATATTGCTGGGTCACATGATGGTTCTGTCTTTGAGGAATTTCCACAGTGTTTTTCACAGTGGCTGCACCAATTTACATTTGCATCAACATCGTAGGAGGGTTCCCTTTCTCCCCACCCTCTCCAACACCAATCGCTTGTCTCTTCGATGACGGCCATTCTGACAGGTGTGGAGTACCAACTCACTGGGATCTGGTGTACATTTCCCAGGTGATCAGTGATGTTGAGCACGTTTTCATGGGCCTGTTGGCCATCTGTAAGCCTCCCTTGGAGAAGTCTGTTCAGATCATTTTTTAAATGGTTTTTTGTCGTTGGAATGAATTTTTTTTCCAGTGCTCCGATTGAATTGTCTGAAAGTCTCAGTTGGGATGGATGTTTAATTGTCTGCTCTAGAGATTTCGGTGGGTCCTGTCTGTCTGACTCATCTTGTCTGGGAGCCCTCTCCTTGCTCCACTGCCAGGATGAGGTGAGGCTGCCTTGGAGAGGTCAGTGCGACCCCTGTGAGCTGGCGGGGGTTAGCAGGAGGGCCAGTGAGCGGAGTTGACGACTCATGGTGTCCACATCCCTGCCTCTCTGCCCTCCCGACAGGCCCTGGGGTGGCAGGATTGGGTGTCTGCTGTGCAGTGTGGACAGGGACTTGCTGACGAGGTTCTGACCCCGTGCCCTCTCTCGGCAGCACTGTGACCTCCGCCGTGTTCACCGTGGGAGATAACGTGGTCTCTGGCAGTGACGACCGCACTGTGAAGGTCTGGGACCTGAAGAACATGCGGTCCCCCATTGCCACCATCCGCACAGACTCTGCCATCAACAGGTGATGGGTGCTCCTCCATGGACCATTAGGGTGGCCTTAAGGGGGCTTGTGGCATGTGTTGGCTTCCTATAAACTTGTGTTCACTTGGTAGGGCCTTGGGAAAAGTGCTTTAGACTCCCAGGAAAATATCTTTTATTGATCCTCTAATGCACATTCTATATTCTATAAATACTGAAACCTGGGTATAAAATCAGGTTGGTGTGTTGAGCTTTTTAAGAATTAAGAACGAATCATTTTTGGCCAGAGGTTACTGTGTAGCACATGTAAGTTACAGGTGAGTAACTCAGCCCATTTTCTGATGCCATAGGCTGGTAACACCTCGGTTTGCTAATGTGTTTTGGCTTGAAGAGTGGAATGTGTGAAACCCCCACTACATTATTGTCTGTAATGTCAAACACTCGTGTTGTCACGGTTGGTTATGTAACTTACTTTTCTCTTCTACGCATTGTAGGATCAATGTGTGTGTTGGCCAAAAAATCATCGCCCTCCCCCATGACAACCGCCAGGTGAGGCTGTTCGACATGTCGGGTGTGCGGCTGGCCAGGCTCCCACGCAGCAGTCGGCAGGTGCGTGCTGGGGCCGCCTGTGCGGGCGGCTGGGGGTGGGGCCCGCTCTCTGATGTGGGGAGCTCCCAGCCAGCCTGGCTGTGGCTACTCCTGAAGGAAGGAAGTTAATTCTCACAGTGGGTTTTAATTACCCAAGTACATTCAAAACAACAGTCTCACATGCAGTCAGCAGAAGAAAGTTCACAATTTTACACCCTCTTCTTACCAGGTCTCCATCAGAAGTACTTGGTCATTTGACTTGAGAGCGCTGGGGCCCAGTGAGCAGAGGGGTGTGAGTAGGAGCATGGACCTGATGGGGGTGCTCTGGGCCCCCCACTCCCCAGCTTCCTAGCCCCTCCCCCGCTGTGAGGTCACTGACACCAGTGTCCTGCCGTGGGCCTGGCGTTTGTGGTCTCTCGTTTGGAGCCCTGACTTCAGGGCCCGTCTCGGGTGACCCGCTGCAGGGTTCTCAGTGGTCATGGAGGGGAGGCCTTGATCCTGCAGTGGATGTCCCTCCACTGGCGGCCCTGGGCGTCTGGCCTGGGAAGGCCTCCCCAGTGTGTGGATGACACCCCCCCATGGGGACGTCTTGCAGAGGGAATTTTGGTGCTGTTCTGTTGAGAGTCTGTTTTACTTAATGGGATTTCTGTCAGCTTTTCTGAATTCTGCCCTATACCTGTTGTATATTATAGTAACAGGTCAGTGTGTCCACTTTAAACTCCCCAGATAGCCTGCAGTGTTTGTTCTAGCATTCTGAAGGTGGCAGGAATCTACTTGAAAGGCTACTTATTTTATCTTTGTTTTATTTCACACCAAAGGTATATTTCTAGCTCCTTTATTCCTTGAAGCAATTATTTGTTCAAATGTCCTTGGGGTCTTTGAGTGAATTATGTTTATTTCTTCCCACATCATCCATCCTCATTTCTTCATTAAAACATCCCAGAGGATGCTAACCCCATTTAATGTTTAACGTCTAACCCCGTTTCTGCGTTCTCCCTGCTGACTGCTGTCTGACTGCGGTTCTTGGAGGAAGGGTCCTGAGGCGCTGGTTGGGCTCCACTGAGCTCAGCCGTGTTCCCACCTCTGGTTTCGCCACAGCTCCCCCGGCAGCACAGGAGGTCTGCAGACTGGTCCAGCTCACAGCCCCCCTTTCTGACGGGTTGTGGGGGTGTGGTCCTGCTCAGGCCCTGCTCTGACGGCACTGTGCCTGGTTGCAGGGCCACCGGCGGATGGTGTGCGGCTCAGCCTGGAGCGAGGACCACCCCGTGTGCAACCTGTTCACCTGCGGTTTTGACCGGCAGGCCATTGGCTGGAATATCAACATCCCGGCGCTGCTGCAGGAGAAGTGAGGGCCATTCCGAGGCTCCCACTGGCCAGGGACCGTGCCTGCCGGCTCACTGGGCGCTGGGATGCCGCGGCTGTGGGCGGTGGGCCTGAGCAGGGCGCTCTCTCCTCGCTGTACCCAGCTTGCATGAAGTGTCCAGAGGTGTGCCCTGTTGCTTCTTTCCGTTTTGTGTGTGTGGGCATTGCGGCCGTGAGGTGGAGCCCCTTCTGTGGCCGCTGGTGTAGTGAGTCCCTGGTGTGTTGGGTGACAGGAGGGCGGGGCATCTGGGCGAGTGGTCAGTGGTCTCTGGAGCGATGGTGCATGTGTGCCTGTTCGGCGGGAGTGGGCAGAGACCTCACGTTTGTGTGGGGTTCTGGCGTCTGCTAACTCAGCTTCACCTCTGTGTTCTGTTACAGTTGTGAAATCTGCTTGGATTTTAGAAGTTAAAAAATGTGTAGAGTGTTGAATTTGCAACATTTGGACAGTTTCTTTTGAAAAGAAAAATTTTCTGCTCTTTTTATGGAAAACCATTTCAATCTCCTGAGGTATCTCATGCTGGCAAATTCTGAAATAGAATGGTTCTAATCACTGATTCCAGATATTAAGTAAAATTTAAAGCACTTTAGTTTATAGCTGTGGTTATAAACAGTTTTTAGAAGTTTCAGATGACTTATCCATTGAATGTGACTTGGCCTTTCTAGAAGGCCCTGCTACCTGAAGACAAACCTTATTTATTTTCTACACCTTGGGTTTGCATGTTTCCAAGTGGGTTCACTTCCTGGCGGCATCTGAGAGCCAGCAATGCAAATAAATGAGTTCTACCTCAGACATGAAGTATTTGGGAAACTTGGGTGTCACTGTTAGTGGCTCAGGCACTTGTGATTTAGAGCTGGAATGAGCTCATCCAGAAGGCAGGAGAGGTGGGCGCAGTGATGGCCCTGCCCAGGAAGGGCTGCCAAGGTCCCCTTCTGCCTGGAGCCTGTCACTCCTGCCTTCTCAGGACTTTCTGTCCAGTGTTCACGAGTCGTGTTTCTTGTTGAGTTACAGTTTGATAGCGAGACATCTCAGTGCCCCCCAGCCTCTCCCCTGCCCCCTTTGTAACCCTTGGAGGCTGTCCTGGGACAGGCACGGAGAGGGACACTGGAAGCCATCATGTCAGCCTTGTCCCATCACTGCTTCCGTTTTGTGGTGTCACAGGTGGGGCGGCCTGAATGCTGGTCCTTTGCCCGCGGTCCTTCGGTTAGGCCCCATGGTAGCGGACCTCAGGCCTCTTGGCCCTGGATGGTCAGGACTGGGTCTGAGGGACCCCTGGCTGGGTGGGAGGGAGATCTGAGGAGTGAAGGCGAGACGGCAGGAGTTTCAGGGCAGCTTACAGCAGTGGCGGCTCAGGAGCTGATGTAGGAGTCTGACATTCCCTGACTGTGGTGTGAGGATGGCCCGCACCCTGGGTCTCACTCGGAGCTGCCCTCCCGCCCCCGCACACACCGGCTTCTCTCCTGCTTTAGTCTCACAGCTGAGTGTCTTACTAGAGTCACTGCTAGGAACATTGGAAAATGTCTGCACGTCATTGCACCAGACTTACCCAGATCTCTGCCTGCTGAAAAGTGGGAAGCTAGTGAACTCGGCGTGTGTGCCAGCCATGTGGCCGTGCTGATGAGGCTCCACATGCAGCCCCATCTCCCTCCCCCAGCCCCCTCCCTCCCCAGGGCTTGGCCCTTCTCAAGAGCGGGACCCGCCACTGTGGTCACGGGGCATCTTCAGGCGTCATGAAGGAGCTGGGGGTGCTTTGTGTGCACACCTGTTTGTGCACGTGAGTGTGCGTGGGGATGTGTGTGCATGTGGCTGCAGTGAAATCATGTGGCCCACTGCCTTGATCTCATCTGAAGCAGTGTTTGGAAGTGGGAGTGGTTTTGTCCATGTGCTGATGAGTCCAGAATTTCCTGTCACAGCAGGAGGAAATGTGTGTTTACTGGAAACCATGTGTCAAGAGAATTTCTTGAGAGGTGTGTTGTTGGACAAATGACACCCTTTCTCAGCCACTGCACATCAATTTCTGCAGAGTGAAAATTCTGTACCTATTCTGGAACTGAAGAATCCTATGTAAATCATCTGTTGCTTAAATCTGTGAAAAAATAAGGCTTTTTTTGGGGAAAGTGTGCATTTATAAGTGTTGTGGAAGAAGCAGGTGTTTTTACTGTGTTGATGTAATTGTTCATAAGTGTTCAGTGTCTTCACTGCAGTATGAGATTCATTAAAAATCCATGTTCTGTAACTATTGTTGCGAAAGTGTTGTTACTAGGAGTTTTTAAAAATTATTTGGCTTTTTCTTCATATTTTTGCTTTGGTAAAGCATTATTAATGGCTACTGAACATCACAATCATGTAGAAAGTGAAAAAGTTAATTATAGTATTGCCCATTTGAAAAACTTTACCTTTAGACTTCAAAGCTCAATTGTGCTTTATTTTCTGTTATACTATAATTAAATAAACCACATTACACTTCCCCATTCCTGCATCGCTACCCCAAAATTTCTGAAGGGAGTTAATAACTTGACAAACTATAGTCCTTTGTCAAAGTTCCTCAATTTCATAAGACATTTGTCCTGTCCTTACTATAGTTAAGCTTGTTTGAAAGTTGAAAACAATTGCAGTTACAGCAAGTGACCTGTTACAGAGAGAGGGCTTGTTTTCTGTGTTGAATGCATGCTGGGATTGGCCATGGCCCTGCTCACTGTCCTGTTCTCAGCCACGCGGGTGGAGCTGCATCTGCCAAGGGAGCCGTGGCAGGTGGCTCCTGGGAACCTGGCAGGTGGCAGGACCCTGCCCGGCATGTCCTCCAGCCCTGCCCCAGACCAGGAGACTTGCCACCCCAGTCCTGTGTGCCGCAGGTACACGTTCAGTCCCCAGAGCACAGAGCTTGTCCACAATTTCTGCCTTATCCTACTCTTCGAAAATGTGAGTATTACCTAGATTTCATAATTATACCTCCGGTTGCATTTAAAGTTCGTATTAGTATAAAGAACTGAGAAGGCAAGACTTGTATTGCTTTGATTTCCTCAAAATGCCACCAAGGTGTGTCTCCCTCACTGTCCACAGGCTTTCTGTTTTCACTGAATAAATGGGGAGTCAAGGAAATTATTCCCTACATTGGGAGTGCCTCTGCTTTACATCAGCACATGTGCAGTCCCTGTTGTATGAAGAGGCTGAAAATGAAGTCACAAAAGTGCTCTGAGTTTAACACCAGATTTCTAAGAACATGAAGCAGCCTGGGGCCAGCATGCAGGCAGACTGAGCGCCCTTTGGTGCCTTGCGGGCTGTGTGCCTTTTGGGCTGGACAGGGCCTCCAGAGAGAGCACCTTCAAATCAGAGCCTCCCGTCAAGGCTGAAGAGAGGGTCATGAAGTGAGAGGGACGAGAGCGAGGTTTCGGCCACTCGAGAAGCGCAGCCGGGTGTGGAGGGCGTCCATGATGGAGGCGGTTTGGTCAGGCTTTGGGAAGGGTGGCTTACTCCACGTGCGCCAGGCACCTCTGGATGAGTGCATGGGAGTCTGGTTCCATGGGATTCGTGGTGAGTGTCGAGCTGGGGCCAGCAGGTGGGGAGGGCAGGGCTTATCCCATGATGAGGGCAGTTCCTGAGTCCCGTCATGCCAACACACAGGTGTCCGTGGTACCCAAAGGGTGCTACAGTGTGTGAGAAGGACCCCCTTCTCCCCCCTCCCAATGATAGGGATATGCTGGGAAATTTTAGCTATGATTTGGAAACTGTAGTTTGTTACCTGGGCCAAGCTCATTGACTCTGTGCTGCCGGGCCCCTTGTCACCACCGGCCCACAACCCCATCCTCCCACCTGCATGATGGGCGAGCTGTTGCATGCTCCACCAGCCCAGACATGGCCGTCACAGTGCTGCCTGGGAAATCTTGGAACTGGAACTGAGAAAGTCCATCTCTCTCCAGTAGTTCAACTATGTGAAAATATGCCAGGTGCTTCTGAGTGAAGAGAAAATAACTAAGATTCTGTGCTCAGCAAGACCTTCAGGAATGAGTGTGAAGTCATGGCCTGTGGATAAACAGAAGCAGTTTTCACCAGCACCCCTCCCATAAGGGGTTCAGTTCAGTTCAGTCGCTCAGTTGTGTCCAACTCTTTGTGACCCCTTGAACCACAGCATACCAGGTCTCCCTGTCCATCACCAACTCCCGGAGTCCACCCAAACCTATGTCCATTGTGTCGGTGATGCCATCCAACCGTCTCATCCTCTGTCGTCCCCTTCTCCTCCTGCCCTCAATCTTTCCCAGCATCAGGGTCTTTTCAAATGAGTCAGCTCTCCATATCAGGTGGCCAGAGTATTGGAGTTTCAGCTTCAGCATCAGTTCCTCTAATGAACACCCAGGACTGAAAATGTAAAGGGACCTTTACAAGGATGTTCTGTAAGAAGAAAAAGTCACGAAGGCATGGTTTCAAATGGACCAGAATACTGGCATACATCTGCACCAAGTTATGTCTGATTGGAGCTTGGGTTTTAAATATCTGTTTTTGTTCTACTGGGGTTTGAAAGATTTAAGTCATTAAGTTATTAAATACAGAGAAATTTCAATGCTAACCACAAGGAAAAACACCTTGGAAAGATAAAAAAGAAATGATTAGACATGGTTACTGTGAGGGGCCAGGAAATGTGGTAAATGAGAACGGGGTAGAAGTGAGTTTTTATTGTATTTCTTTTTATAGTTTTTGAAATTTCAGAACCATTGAAATATATCACCCGTTATCTGAGAAGTTTTTGCTTTTTTGAATATGTGACAAAAATAAAAAGAGGATTAAAATCAACCATATTTTAAATATTTTAAAACTTTAACATAGACATTAGAAAAGACAAAATGGCAGACCATCAGGTTTATTAATAGGAAGAGTCAATATTATAAAAGTGTCAGTTCTTCCCATATTGGCAAGGAGATACAGTGCAGTTCCAATCCAAATCACCCAGGGTTCTTTTTGAGGCATTGGACAGTGTGCTCCCTAAGTTTTATTAGAAAGACCAAAGGCCAGGGTTAACAAGATGCCCAAGAAGAGAAAAGGGGAAGCGAGAAAAGAGAAGAAAAAATTTACCTCAAGTCTGGCAGGGCTGTAGTATGCAGAGTGAGGGGTTTGCACAGAGCGGGAAATTGACCAGTATAACAGATATCAAAGTCGATTCATGCATAAATGAAAACCTGAAACATTTCAGCTCATATAGTCACAGATCAGCGGGGGGAAATGAATGGTTCTACTACTACTGGTTATTCATGTGGAAGATGATAGTAAAATTGGATCCCTGTCTCACACACCACGGACTTCCCTGGTAGCTCAGACTCCTGCAGTGCAGGAGATGCGGGTTTGATCCCTGGGTTGGGAAGATCCCCTAGAGTAGGGAGTGGATACCCACTCAGGTATTCTTGCCTGGAGGATCCCATGGACAGAGGAGCCTGGGGGGCTATAGTCCATGGGGGCCACAAAGAGTCAAATATGACTGAGTAACTAACACACCCACATCTCACAACAGAAGGAGAATCAATTCCAGCATTATATGTGAAAGACAGAACATTAAAAGAAAAACGGAAAAGTTCTTAAAAGAGATGGGAATACCAGACCATTTTACCTGTCTCCTGAGAAACCTGTATGTAGGTCAAGAAGCAACAGTTAGAACTGGACATGGAGCAATGGACTGGCTCAAAATTGGGAAAGGAATATGACAAGGCTGTATATTTTCACTCTGCTTATTTAACTTCTATGCAGAGTACATGTGAAATGCCAGGCTGGATGAAACACAAGCTGGAATCAAGATTGCTGAGAGAAATAACAACCTCAGATATGCAGAAAACACCACCCTAATGGTAGAAAGTGAAGAACTAAAGAGCCTCTCGATGAGGGTGAAAGAGGAGAGTGAAAAAGATGGCTTTAGAACTCAGTGTTCCAAAATCTAAGATCTTGGCATCCAGTCTGATCACTTCATGGCAAAAAAATAGAAGGGGAAAAAGTGGAAGTAATGACAAATTTTATTTTCTTGGGCTCCAAAAGCACTGCAGATGGTGACTGCAGCCATGAAATTAAAAGACACTTGTTCTTTGGAAGGAAAACTGACAAACCTAGACAGAGTATTAAAAAGCGGAGATACCACCTTGCTGACAAAGGTCTAAATAGTCAAAGCTATGGTTTTTCCAGTAGTCATGTATGGATGTGAGAGTTGGACCATAAAAAAGTCTGAGTGCCAAAGAATTGATACTTTTGAACTGTGGTGCTGGAAAAGACTCTTGAGAGTCCCTTGGCCTGCAAGGAGATGAAACCAGTCAATCCTAAAGGAAGTCAACCCTAAATATTCATTGGAAGGACTGATGCTGAAGCTCCAATACCTTGGCCACCTGATGCAAAGAGCCAACTTATTTGAAAAGACCCTGATGCTGGGAAAGATTGAAGGCAAAACGAGAAGGGGGCGGCAGAGAATGAAATGGTTAAGACAGCGTCAGTAACTCAATGGACACGAATTTGAGCAAACTCCAGGAGATAGTGAAGGACAGGGGAGCCTGGTGAGCTCCAGTCCATGGGCTTGCAAGAGCACATGTTCAAGGTCATGGCACCAAACATGGAACAACCAGCACACAGCACCAGGGGCTGGAAAGCAAATCTTGGTAACGTCAACACAGTGAAACGTGACATAACAGAAACTGGATGACTCACATGCAGCTGTGTGCAACTGTTGGACCATGTGAAACCTCGTGAGGCATGAGCCATCCAGACTTGCATGTGATCATAGCCTCGTATTTTGTGGGATGAAACCCAACATTCCGAATGGTCGTCTCTGGGCCAGGAATGAGGCTAGGGTGAAGGAAATGGTGAGATCAGGAAGAGTTGAGACTGGCATTGTGCCATTCTTCATCTGGATCCTGGGCACACAGGTGCCTGTCCTGATCTTGACACTGGGCACATGGCCACCGATCCTTATCTGGACAATGGGCACACGGGAACTGGCCCTGATCTGGAGGGTGGGCACAGGGGTGCTGGTCCTGACCTGGATCATGGGCACACGGGTGCCGGCCCTGACCTGGATGGTAAGCACACACGGGCCAGTGCTAATCTGGATGGTGGGCACATGGGGGCCGGTCCTGACCTGGATGGTGGGCACATGGGTGCCATCCTGATCTGAAAGCTGGGCACACGGGTGCGTGTTCCAGTTCTCACACTGTATAGCCTGAGTGCTCCTACAGATGTTCCTTTAATGTGTCTAACATCATACAACCAAGATAATAGAAACAGTTCTAAAGAGAAAGTGTTGGATCAAGTGAATGCTGGTAAGATGAGGGAATTTGTAGTAATATTTTTCCCCACATCAGTTTCATGCTTATTGCAAACCCTGTTTTTTCACTTCAGATACTAGTTCTTCCACTTACCAACGTGTAGTTTTATCTTAAATTGTCTGATTTTCTGTCATTGTATGTTACCATGGGAGGAAATGCAAAGCCAATTTTGTTCCAAGATCATGTTCTTGGAGAAAACAGTCACTAAGAGCATGCCCCTTTGACATCCTCGCCATCCTTGTGCAGTCATCTCTGGACCCCAGCCCTGCTTCAGTTAGCCGTGGATCCATACCGCTCCTGCACCGCAGGTGGGTCCTGCACATGTGCCGGCTCTTGCAAATGCAGAGATTGCAAGTGCACTTCCTGCAGGAAGAGCTGCTGCTTCTGTGGCCACATGGGCCATGCCACGTGTGCCAGGGCTGCATCTGCAGAAGGGCCTCAGACACGTGCACCTGCTGTGCCTGAAGGTGGGGAGAGCCTGTTCTCCAGTGTAAATAGAACAACATGTACAAATGTGCAGTTTTTAAAAAGTACAACCTGACATGTTTGTTACATCCCTTTCTTTCTTTTTTGTCCTATAAAATACAAGAATGATAATAACAGTGGTTGACTTAAAAAAAAAAGTCACGAAGGCTGTTGTCCAAAGGCAGAGTTTATACTGTCAAAATTGGGTTGTTGGTCAGATACATTTTATAAATCCTGGCTTTAAAGTGGGAAATGTAATAAGGATTTCATTTACCAGGTGTGATCATAAAACAATAAATGTAGTTTTCTTATGTTCCTCATAAGTGGGGACTGAAGGCAATTTCAAATCCAGGAAACAGTCCAAAAATTGTGTTGAGCGGGGGCCACGTGCCAGAGTAAGACTTTTTATTCTCACAGTCTTGTTTTGGGGAAAGCAGCATTTATTTGGCTAGGTGGATAAGTTTTCATATATTTGCTAAAATAAAATCTTTTTCTACAATGCATATGTATTACTAATGTCTTCTAGCTCTGAATTGATTCTCAACAAATAATACAAAAATGTCCTGCTGGTGAACTTTTTCTCCTTTTTCAGTGATAAAATTATTTGTGTATGTTCTGTAAGTAATTCTCTCTATTGTAAATAGGAACCTGATTTTCTTTTTTTTAGACACAGTTTTATTGGGGTCTAATTGAATGTGTGATATTGAATGGTTTGCCTTTGAGATGAACAGAGATCATTCTGTCATTTTGAGATTGCATCCAAGTACTGCATTTCAGACTCGTGTTGACCACGATGGCTACTCCATTTCTTCTGAGGTATTCCTGCCCGCAGTAGTAGATATAATGGTCATCTGAGTTAAATTCACCCATTCCAGTCCATTTTAGTTCGCTGATTGCTAAAATATTGACGTTCACCCTTGCCATCTCTTGTTTGACCACTTCCAAATTGCCTTGATTCATGGACCTGACATTCCAGGTTCCTCTGCAATATTGCTCTTTACAGCATTAGACCTTGCTTCTATCACCGATCACATATACAGCTGGGTATTGTTTTTGCTTTGGCTCCATCCCTTCATTCTTTCTAGAGTTATTTCTCCACTGATCTCCAGTAGCATATTGGGCAACTACTGACCTGGGGAGTTCCTCTTTCATTATCCTATCATTTTGCCTTTTCCTACTGTTCATGGGGTTCTCAAGGCAAGAATACTGAAGTGGTTTGCCATTCCCTTCTCCAGTGGACCACATTCTGTCAGACCTCTCCACCATGACCCGCCCGTCTTGGGTTGCCCCGCGGGCAATGGCTTAGTTTCATTGAGTTAAACAAGGCTGTGGTCCTAGTGTGATTAGATTGACTACTTTTCTGTGAGTATGGTTTCAGTGTATCAATATCACGGTAATCCAAGTCTATACCCCAACCAGTAATGCTGAAGAAGCTGAAGTTGAACAGTTCTATGAAGACCTACAAGACCTTTTAGAACTAACACCCAAAAAAGATGTCCTTTTCATTATAGGGGACTGGAATGCAAAAGTAGGAAGTCAAGAAACACCTGGAGTAACAGGCAAATTTGGCCTTGGAGTGTGGAATGAAGCAGGGCAAAGACTAATAGAGTTTTGCCAAGAAAATGCACTGGTCATAGCAAACACCCTCTTCC